>OZ038316.1:8622597-8640097 GCA_964035775.1 Osedax frankpressi
ATGAAGTTTTACGACATATTTAATTTTGCCTTATAAAGGAAGAAATATCGCCAAATAAGATAACTGTGAGTTCTAATTGCATGCGATATCATTATTTAGCTCAATTCCTGGCCCTCATATTTTAATGGAAGAACTTAAAAACTAATCAAAACAGTTGCAAATGATTATGAATGTTTATCAAAGAGATGCTTGAATATACCTGCCATATTATTTCGAGTTGTCTAGTTTTTATATAGTTTTTATTACTTTTAATCAATTTAAATATTAAAAATTGATTACAATATTTTTATATTTCAATACAATTTGTAATGGATAAACATTTATGTATATTATTTTTAAACTGTTTTGTTATTTACTAATTTGATATATTACTGTATTTTTATTAATTGTAATCTTATCATATTGATATTCTAATATAATATATATATTCTAATTTAATAAACAAGGTTAACCGGATATGGTAAAGAGGTAATGATTATTAACAAACTTATATAATTGATAATCAATAACACTCTTATGATATATATACTCAAAATCATCAACAAAACACTCTATGCCATATAACCATAATGGCTTTTACTTTACTTATTACTTAGAATGTATCTCTTTATTTATATATTAATATCACATACTTCAAGATATATTACAACAATTAACTACTAAATAATAATTTATCAAAATAATCGTAATGACAATATCGAAGAAAATGAAATACTCTACAAAAATAAAAGTTATGCTTTTCAAAATGACGACGAAAATGTAAACAAAAATAAATTTTAAAAACTTGCTTATAGAGTATCAAAAATAGCAGACGAAAGAATTATGCATTGTCCATATCAAATAATTCGGTAAATAGATAACTAATTTATACATATTGTTAGATGCTGAAGAAATAATGAACCAGACGATGATAACATATATAATGAATAACATATTAACATATTAATAAAATGATTTGGAAATATTTTTCAATGTGAGGACATTTAATTATTTTGGTTAATAATAATATTGATATTAATTAATATTTGAAGAGTCAAAAGATAATTAGAATACACTCATTATTGATATTATTATAAATAATTTATACACACGAATCTATATATAGACACCCGACAACTATTATTATATAAAATATACTGACCAATACAATTAATTGAACGATAATACTAATATTATAATATTAGATCATTTTAATATACCACATGAAAATAATAATATGCTATCTACATAATTAAAACAATTAAACGATTAAAAAACGACTTAAATAGAATATTAACGAACTATTTTATGGACATGTAAAATCCAAAACTATAAAAAAAGAAATACACTTTTCTCAGTTATTACAAAATATATTTGTAACGGTTAAATCAATAACACTAGGGGTACACCGTATCATATATATTTGTGGCTTGCACATATAACTGACCATAATATAATGTATTGTTAACTAAACATAGTAACATATTTTACAAACAAAAATCTAATAAAAAATACAGAAAAACCAAATTTATTGATAAATATACAAAGTATTGATTTTATTTTAAAATAATGGACTACAAAAATTTAAATCAAAAGTAATTCAAACTTTGTAAACTATTATATAAACATGCCCATGTCAAATGAAATATATAATTAAACTCACAATACATCTGGTGGAAGAATAATACAAATAAGAGAGGTTTAATCGTCCGAAAGAATGAAATACTTTGTAGAATAGATACAAATATAATAACTCGTAATACATTAATATATTAAACATAAACAATTATCACAATTACAAACTGAAAAGAGAGAAAATAATTTATTATAACGAAAATAAATACGATTCAGAGATTTTACATTATCTTGTAAACTAAACACTAAATGTACAACTTAATGAAATAACACCCGAAAATAATAAATGTTTTAAAAACAACTCAAATAACTATTTTATTGAGAAAATTAATAACATCAGGAATATATTCACGTTTACAGATTACTACAGATTATAACGACTGGTTTAAACACACGAAAATTTATATTATATATAAACTAACTGATTACCATTTGACAATAGCTAATAAAATCCTTAACTTACTTAAATTACCAGTTATAAAACTACTTAGATCGATATTAATTAATATATACTTTAAATTTACGTATAAAGACTTTATAAACTAAATTAACGTTATCGAATAATTAATTTCTCGACTGCCTACAAAATATTTCAAATATAATTGCCAAATCTTATAATCTATATTTAATCTATAATGTATTACTAATACAATTGAAACAATACTTTAACATTGACAGTGAATTATCTATGATTTCTATGTTTAACTATTAAAAATTCGAATATAATCTTTCAAAAATTAGGAAAATATGACGATATGCTGCAATTTCAAAATACCGAATAACTGGAGCGTTAGTAAATAGTTGCTTACAACATTGGAATTACTTGATGTTAATTGTTTTATTACGGAATAAGTATAATTCTAAATAATAAAAAAAACTCATCTCGACCGAATTACAAACTAAACCATATGTTACCCCTATGTAGATATCGTATATCGACTGACCGTGAACGAGTCTTAGACTGTCTACTCTTTGAAAATCGATAAAATGCAGAATACCTATAGGTTTTATTGTTACGGTACTATTTATTGGTAATATATGTGTATTGTTAATTAACTTTAATGAATCATCTAACCGGATTAAACATATATTCTCATAACCTATCAATGCGCTCTTCTGACGATACCACGCTAAGATTCATATATTACGAAAATAGTGTAAAATATTAATAAATGCATATATATTCTATTACATCATGTATTATACTGCAATTAAAAATAACTATAACTACTTGCTGTAAATTTAATTAATTATTATTTACATTTAATTATATAATTTATCCACATTTAAGACTGCCAAACGAATATAAATATAGCGGGGTGATGTGTTCGTATTTCGCTACTCGGCTTTGAAATACGTTGCCAAAAAATATACAAATCACGCAGAGACATCATTTCAGATGTTACCGAGAAAATTGAGGTCATTTAATAAGGAAATATTGGTGATTTGTGTACATAAATAAATTGTATATCAATATAAATCACAATCAACATCAAGTGGTAACTATTTATATAGGGTTACATATAATTTCCACTACACTTTTTCATTATTTTATATTTTATGATTTATTTCCCACATCATACTAATGGCATATTTTAAAACTTTTAACCTATACACAATACTTTTAATCATTTTCTGACTCTCTGTATATATATATATATATATATATATATATATATATATATATATATATATATATTTGCTTATATTACTCGTGCATGAGTGATATGCACCATAGTTTAGTAATATGATAGTGCGACAATTTAATGTGGAATATATTTGATATATTTTTTAGTAAATCCCAGTGAATATTTACCAGTATGTCTAATACATCTCTTTTAAACACCTATAGAAATATTAAACAGTAAATAATTTGTACATAATATATATTATATTATACTTATTAAAAACAAAAATATAAATTTTAATTAAACTCAATATATAATAATCATGATTTATTGTGTTTACAAAATATATAGAATACACAATAATATATAGAGAATTTAACAATTGTATATATACAATTGTTAAATACTTGTTATTAAATATAATTTTCTAAATACTAATTAAATGTGTTTTATGATCAATAACAGCTTATAATAAACTGTATACTATTTTGTAAGAATTCTGTTCGAATATGTGACATAATTATTTAATTATTTAATTATATGTATAATTATATAATTAAATGTAAATAATAATTAATTAAATTTACAGCAAGTAGTTATATTTACTTGTAATTGCAGTATAATACATGATATAAATAATACAATATATATGCATTTATTAATATTTTACACTATTTTCGTAATTTATGCCAAGATAAACTAAAGTTGATATTACGTTTTAGCTTAATAGATAAGTTACTTGTATTCTTAAGATATAGGTAACGTATACGGGGAATACCTATAGCCTGAATATAAGGGAATACACCTCAAAGATCACCATACCATCCTACAGAACGGTGCAATCTATGTCACTATTGTTTGTTATTACGGAGAGAAGAAAAATTATAATTAGGAAATTGCGATTATGCAATTAGTGTATGACGTATTCATAATATAATATTATATCATGTCGTAATGTTAACGCCATGTCTCATTAGTTATTAATAGATTGATTAATCATAACGCAAATAAGCAGATTATGCAATAGCTTTATTTCATTAGGTATCAATATCACTATCTAATAAATATCAAAAATATATAAATATTAAAGATTTCAAATGTATTATGCTAAATATTATATTTTGGTATTTATAAAAATATATACAAATATATAAAAATATATAAAATATATATAAAAATATATAAATATATATATAAATATATATAAATATATATAAATATATATAAATATATATAAATATATATAAAAATATATAAATAAATGCATTTTCATTTGTTTAATAAAACTTTCCCTAGAAAATCCAGGTATTTTTTTGGACTTCATTATTACTTAAATATTATTTATAAAATTTATAAACATCTTAAATGATTCTATATATATATATTACATAACGGCATTTTATTATAGGAATTAGCATATAGGTAAATTTAAAAGTTATATTTATAATTATAACTAATAATAATTAATTCTAAATTCCTTTAAGATGCAATCTATCATGATACACACAACTATTTAATTTTTTCATCGCAACAGTTTTTTTATATTAATATCTATTTTCGTTAGCTCGTATATTATTTCATGAGATTATTACATCGCTATGTTTGTCGGATACGGTAACCAGTACTGCCGTACAATGTTGGCCCAGGGCACCGTTACACGCTACTAGCCTATTCATAAATGTGTAAATGTGTTTAGAAAGCATTTGTATTTCCGCACTAAACTAACCGGTATACCTGCATTTAATCTGCGGCCCACATATCTGCAGCCGGATTGCCTTTTCCACGTTGATATCTGGTGCGTAGAAGGTTGTTTAACCTGCCGGAGGAATGAGAGGATATTACGAATATACCGGCCGTAGAGTTAGTCATGATATGATTGTCAAAATAGAATTGATTTATTTTCTTTATTTTCGTGAAACTGGTTTTATTATTGTCCTATATCCTATATCTAGTTCATCGAAGCTAATGACATAACATTTGCTACGTAATGTTGATTAATATGAGAGTATATATAGTAGAACACTACAAATCAAATGGCAGAGATGACGCTCGGTCGAATAGGTAATCAATTAGAATTTCATAGTCTCACTAATAATTACTAAAGTCGACTTGGGATAACGATGAGATCGTAATTGAAATTCAACGTGGTAAACACGTGCACTCATGTTTACGTGTAGCCAAAACTGGTCGTGATTCATGTCAATACAACACGACACCGAGGTTATATTGAATAACATCGCCAACATTACATACATACAGTACATACACACAGTACATACACACAGTACATACACACAGTACATACACACAGTACATACACACAGTACATACATACAGTACATACACACAGTACCTACGCACAGTACATGCATACAGTACATACACACAGTACATACACACAGTACATACACACAGTACATACACACAGTACATACACACAGTACATACACACAGTACATACACACAGTACATACATACAGTACATACACACAGTACCTACGCACAGTACATGCATACAGTACATACACACAGTACATACACACAGTACATACACACAGTACATACACACAGTACATACACACAGTACATACGCACAGTACATACACACAGTACATACGCACAGTACATACACACAGTACATACACACAGTACATACACACAGTACGTACGCACAGTACATACACACAGTACATACGCACAGTACATACACACAGTACATACGCACAGTACATACACACAGTACATACGCACAGTACATACGCACAGTACATACGCACAGTACATACACACAGTACATACACACAGTACATACGCACAGTACATACACACAGTACATACGCACAGTACATACACACAGTACATACGCACAGTACATACACACAGTACATACGCACAGTACATACGCACAGTACCTACGCACAGTACATACACACAGTACGTACGCACAGTACATACACACAGTACATACACACAGTACATACACACAGTACACACACATTACATACATACAGTACATACACACAGTACATACACACAGTACACACACATTACATACATACAGTACATACACACAGTACATACACACAGTACATACACACAGTACATACATACAGTACATACATTACATACGGAAGTGCTATGTCATAGATTATATAATTAACTATGATTAATGAATTGAACTCTTAGTAATTCATTTCTTGCAATTTCTAACTACGTACATATCAGTGGTGAATTTTGTCAAATATCAATAAAGACATACCTAGTGAAGACATATCTAGTGAAGACATATCTAGTAAAGACATATCCAGTAAAGACATATCTAGTTAAGACATGTCTAGTAAAGAAATAACTGTAATCTGAATATAGATAATTCAAATATTCAGCAAATATCTCATAAACGACTATTAAAAATGTTTGAAATAAAAAAGAGGAGCATTGAAATCATATAGAAATAATATTCAATACAGATACGAATAAGTAGAAATTTAAGTTACATTTGTAAACAGAGTTACGCAATAGTTTGTAACATATAAATAATAATATAAATGAAATAATGCAATGCAATGCAACTAAATATCCCGTATTGTTTGCCGATGTGATTCTATAACCTAACGGTGGGTTTGCTACATTTGCTAACAGCTAAGATGCATGAACAGTACGTCTACCTGATTAGTATTGGACAGTAAGACAGTGGCCGTAGTGCTTTTACTGTTTGTCGTACGGTTGGAAAAGTCAGGTTCTAATGACATTCGACACCTGCGAGCCTCTCGTAATGTGTGGATTAGCCTCAAGTTGAGGACGCTAATGATGCCTGGGGTGAGGAAAAATTAGTGGGGATAAGTGGGTAGAGTGTAGGGTAGAGTGTAGGGTAGAGTGTAGGGTAGAGCGTAGGGTAGAGTGTAGGGTAGAGTGTAGGGTAGAGTGTAGGGTAGAGCGTAGGGTAGAGCGTAGGGTAGAGTGTAGGGTAGAGTGTAGGGTAGAGTGTAGGGTAGAGCGTAGGGTAGAGTGTAGGGTAGAGTGTAGGGTAGAGTGTAGGGTAGAGTGTAGGGTAGAGTGTAGGGTAGAGCGTAGGGTAGAGTGTAGGGTAGAGTGTAGGGTAGAGTGTAGGGTAGAGCGTAGGGTAGAGCGTAGGGTAGAGTGTAGGGTAGAGTGTAGGGTAGAGTGTAGGGTAGAGCGTAGGGTAGAGTGTAGGGTAGAGTGTAGGGTAGAGTGTAGGGTAGAGTGTAGGGTAGAGCGTAGGGTAGAGTGTAGGGTAGAGTGTAGGGTAGAGTGTAGGGTAGAGTGTAGGGTAGAGTGTAGGGTAGAGTGTAGGGTAGAGTGTAGGGTAGAGTGTAGGGTAGAGTGTAGGGTAGAGTGTAGGGTAGAGTGTAGGGTAGAGTGTAGGGTAGAGTGTAGGGTAGAGTGTAGGGTAGAGTGTAGGGTAGAGTGTAGGGTAGAGTGTAGGGTAGAGTGTAGGGTAGAGTGTAGGGTACGGGGAGGTGTAGCGGCGAGATTGGAGTATGGATATTCTGGGGGAGGTGGATTATGAGTTTATTGGGTGGGAAGACATGGGGGGGAAATGAATTCCACTGTTTATTATAATGTTTAAACAATAGTAAAGTTTTGTATACAAAACTATATATAGTAGATATAGTGGGTACCTATATATAGTAGATATAGTGGGTATCTATATATAGTATTAGGGTATTAGTACTAATATAATATTATTCACGGTATTCATGGTATTGTTATCGCACAGCTATCCTATTGTTATCGCACAGCTATCCTATTGTTATCGTACAGCTATCCTATTGTTATCGTAGAGTTATTCTATTGTTATCTCACAGCTATCCTATTGTTATCGCACAGTTATCCTATTGTTATCGTACAGTTATCCTATTGTTATCGTAGAGTTATTCTATTTTTATCTCACAGTTATCCTATTGTTATCGTAGAGTTATTCTATTTTTATCTCACAGTTATCCTATTGTTATCGTAGAGTTATTCTATTTTTATCTCACAGCTATCCTATTGCTATCTCACAGCTATCCTATTGTTATCGTACAGCTATCCTATTGTTATCGCACAGCTATCCTATTGTTATCGCACAGTTATCCTATTGTTATCGCACAGCTATCCTATTGTTATAGCACAGCTATCCTATTGTTATCGTAGAGTTATCCTATTGTTATCGTACAGTTATCCTATTGTTATCGTACAGCTATCCTATTGTTATCGTAGAGTTATTCTATTTTTATCTCACAGCTATCCTATTGTTATCTCACAGTTATCCTATTGTTATCGTACAGCTATCCTATTGTTATCGTAGTGTTATCCTATTATTATCGCACAGCTATCCTATTGTTATCTCACAGCTATCCTATTGTTATCGTACAGCTATCCTATTGTTATCGCACAGCTATCCTATTGTTATCTCACAGTTATCCTATTGTTATCGCACAGCTATCCTATTGTTATAGCACAGCTATCCTATTGTTATCGTACAGTTATCCTATTGTTATCGTAGAGTTATTCTATTTTTATCGTAGAGTTATTCTATTGTTATCGTAGAGTTATTCTATTGTTATCGTACAGTTATCCTATTGTTATCGTACGGTTATCCTATTGTTATCTCACAGCTATCCTATTGTTATCTCACAGCTATCCTATTGTTATCGTACAGTTATCCTATTGTTATCGTAGAGTTATTCTATTGTTATCGTAGAGTTATCCTATTGTTATCGTAGTGTTATCCTATTATTATCGTACAGCTATCCTATTGTTATCGTAGAGTTATCCTATTGTTATCGTAGAGTTATCCTATTGTTATCGCACAGTTATCCTATTGTTATCGCACAGCTATCCTATTTTTATCTCACAGTTATCCTATTGTTATCGTAGAGTTATTGTATTTTTATCTCACAGCTATCCTATTGTTATCGCACAGCTATCCTATTGTTATCGTAGAGTTATTCTATTGTTATCGCACAGCTATCCTATTGTTATCGCACAGCTATCCTATTGTTATCGTAGAGTTATCCTATTGTTATCGTACAGCTATCCTATTGTTATCTCACACCTATCCTATTGTTATCGCACAGCTATCCTATTGTTATCGCACAGCTATCCTATTGTTATCTCACAGCTATCCTATTGTTATCGCACAGCTATCCTATTATTATCGCACAGCTATCCTATTGTTATCGTAGAGTTATTCTATTTTTATCGTACAGCTATCCTATTGTTATCGCACAGCTATCCTATTGTTATCGCACAGCTATCCTATTGTTATCGTAGAGTTATCCTATTGTTATCTCACAGCTATCCTATTGTTATCGCACAGCTATCCTATTGTTATCGTAGAGTTATCCTATTGTTATCGCACAGCTATCCTATTGTTATCGTACAGTTATCCTATTGTTATGGTACAGCTATCCTATTGTTATCGCACAGCTATCCTATTGTTATCGTACAGTTATCCTATTGTTATCGTACAGCTATCATATTGTTATCGTACAGCTATCCTATTGTTATCGTACAGTTATCCTATTGTTATCGTACAGCTATCCTATTGTTATCGTAGAGTTATCCTATTGTTATCGTACAGTTATCCTATTGTTATCGTACAGTTATCCTATTGTTATCTCACAGCTATCCTATTGTTATCTCACAGCTATCCTATTGTTATCGTAGAGTTATCCTATTGTTATCGTACAGTTATCCTATTGTTATCGTACAGTTATCCTATTGTTATCTCACAGCTATCCTATTGTTATCTCACAGCTATCCTATTGTTATCGTAGAGTTATCCTATTGTTATCGTAGAGTTATCCTATTGTTATCGTAGAGTTATTCTATTGTTATCTCACAGCTATCCTATTGTTATCGTACAGTTATCCTATTGTTATGGTACAGCTATCCTATTGTTATCGCACAGCTATCCTATTGTTATCGTACAGTTATCCTATTGTTATCGTACAGCTATCATATTGTTATCGTACAGCTATCCTATTGTTATCGTACAGTTATCCTATTGTTATCGTACAGCTATCCTATTGTTATCGTAGAGTTATCCTATTGTTATCGTACAGTTATCCTATTGTTATCGTACAGTTATCCTATTGTTATCTCACAGTTATCCTATTGTTATCTCACAGCTATCCTATTGTTATCGTAGAGTTATCCTATTGTTATCGTACAGTTATCCTATTGTTATCGTACAGTTATCCTATTGTTATCTCACAGCTATCCTATTGTTATCTCACAGCTATCCTATTGTTATCGTAGAGTTATTCTATTTTTATCTCACAGCTATCCTATTGTTATCGTACAGTTATTCTATTGTTATCGTAGAGTTATCATATTGTTATCGTAGAGTTATTCTATTGTTATCGTAGAGTTATCCTATTGTTATCGTAGTATTATCCTATTGTTATCGTAGAGTTATCCTATTATTACCGCACAGTTATCCTATTGTTATCGTAGAGTTATTCTATTGTTATCGTAGAGTTATCCTATTGTTATCGTAGAGTTATTCTATTGTTATCGTAGAGTTATCCTATTGTTATCGTAGTGTTATCCTATTGTTATCGTAGAGTTATCCTATTATTATCGCACAGTTATCCTATTGTTATCGTAGAGTTATTCTATTGTTATCGTAGAGTTATCCTATTGTTATCTCACAGTTATCCTATTGTTATCGTAGAGTTATCCTATTGTTATCGTAGAGTTATTCTATTTTTATCGCACAGTTATCCTATTGTTATCGTAGAGTTATTCTATTTTTATCTCACAGTTATCATATTGTTATCTCACAGTTATTCTATTGTTATCTCACAGTTATCCTATTGTTATCTCACAGTTATCCTATTGTTATCGTAGAGTTATCCTATTGTTATCTCACAGCTATTCTATTGTTATCGTAGAGTTATCCTATTGTTATCTCACAGCTATTCTATTGTTATCGTAGAGTTATCCTATTGTTATCTCACAGCTATTCTATTGTTATCGTAGAGTTATCCTATTGTTATCTCACAGCTATTCTATTGTTATCGTAGAGTTATCCTATTGTTATCTCACAGCTATTCTATTGTTATCGTAGAGTTATTCTATTGTTATCGTAGAGTTATCCTATTGTTATCGTAGAGTTATCCTATTGTTATCGTACAGTTTTTCTGGCGATGTGAACGTCTGAATGAGACGCGGTACTCATATTCTGTATTAATGTCGAATGCATGCGATTATTTTCTAAATTCTTGCGTGAAAATCACATGCTGTAATCGAAACAACAGCAACGACGTACGACATAACAATGGAGATTACATGTACCACTAACCTAGAGGTACTACCATCCTAAACACCAGGTACATCGCGTTCTTGTAGATTACATAATAATGGGCGTTCTTAGAGAATTCGGTTTTCGCGCTAAAGGTAGAGAATATATTTCATAGTATATAGTATATATTATATATTATAGAGTATAGGATATAGGATATAGTATAGTATATAGTAAATAGTATATGGTATATAGTATATAGTATAATATATAGTAAATAGTATATGGTATATAGTATATAGTATAATATATAGTAAATAGTATATGGTATATAGTATATAGTATATATTATATAGTATATATTGTATATAGTATATAGTATATAGAATATAATATATGGTATATACTATATAGTATATATTAAATAGTATATAGTATATAGTGTAAAATATATAGTATATAGTATATAGTATATATTATATAGTATATAGTATATATTATATAGTATATATTGTATATAGTTTAGTATATTGTATATATAATATATTTTATAGTATATATTGTATATAGTATAGTATATAGTATATAATATACAGTATATAGTATATATTATATAATATATAGTATATAGAATATAATATATGGTATATACTATATAGTATATATTAAATAGTATATAGTATATATTATATAGTATATATTATATAGTATAGTATATAGTAAATAATATATAGTATATGGTATATAGTATATAGTATATAGCATATAGTATATATTCTATGGAATATATATGTAGATATTAAATTAATATTTCTAATAATTAAATCGTGTTTGAAATAGTAATATTTAGTCTCCTTACTGTTATACTTTTTATTAAAATGTTAAACTATTGTAAATGTTTGAATCTTTATTAATGTAATATATAGTGTATAGTGTATAGTATATAGTATATAGTGTATAGTGTACAGTGTACAGTGTACACTGTACAGTGTATAGTGTACAAATCAATTGTTGTTAATAATAATAAAACTACAATTTACTGTTCTCGACCATAGCATTGTAGTATTACATCACAAGGCCGTAACGTACCACCGCGACCACTATCTAGGTGTATTCGGACACAAGTCCTTCTGTCCGTCTATCCGCCCACACACGAAGTCTTACGAGATGGAAATCTTCATTACAACGCGTGTCACCTCCAGGCATCTCCAGGCATCTCCAGGCATCGTGTCATTCGCATTGTTCTTTTTAGCTACGCAACTCACAAACCGCAGTTTTCCAATATCCAGACACCTCGGGTGGAGGTCCTCCACGTGACATCGGAACCGTTTAAACCAGCCTCAATTCGCCGGGTTCGAGGTCATTAACCAAAGGTCAATGCATCGTTCGTAGTTCACCTTTTATGAAGCTCGTTAACAGCGACCTTGAGTCGATGTCCAATTTTGGACATTTTTGAGCAATTGAAGTAGCACCTGATAATGGAACTCCTTTGTCTTCAACTCAACTATACAGACCTACTACTTACTACACGTCTCCATTACCGGAAACAATGCAACTATTGTTTGCACAGCGTAATCACCAGTTTTATGCGAAGCACTAAATGACGTCACGACGTATAACGCATCTCCGTGCGCTAGCTATTCACACCGTTGCGGTCAACGGGTCATCGTTCGGTCAACGGGTCGATCGCTCTACCTTGAAACGCGGCTAACGGAACCACGGTCGACCTCGACGAGTCACGTGGACCTTAGTGCAAGTACCTGACGAGCGTGAATTTCAGAAGGCATTCGTTCCAGACGAGAGATGTACGATGCTCGAGAAATCTCGGAGCATTGTAGATGAAAGCGGCGGCCGTTAATAGCGCAGTGGACAGACGGGCGTTTGAGTCACTGAACCTCCTGAACGATGGGCGTAACGGGGTTTAACTGCAGCCGGCGAGTGGGGCAAGGGCGTGTTTAAATACCTAAACGCCCTGGCAGCTGGTCGTAATATATGCAGTGGGGAGAATTAAATGGGAGTGTTTAAATCCCCTATATATACAAACACACACACATATATATATATATATATATATATATATATATATATATATATATATATACAAACACACATACACATACATATTTATATATATATATATATATATTAAGTGTTTTAAGTGTATATATAAGGTATTTAAACACACCCATTTAATTCTCCCCACTGCATATATTACTTATATATATATATATATATATATATATATATATATATATATACATGCTATAGAATATATTAGATGAATATAATAACTGACCATGTTTTGTCAAAAGGTGTATGAATTGAACAGTATCTATCAATTGTGACCAATAGAACCAGCCAAGTGCAGCAAGTCTGCGCCACTGAAGCCAGGGGCCATACTGCGGTCAATGAGTAGGCCTGGAGTGGACAGTGCATGGGAGTGGACAGTGCTTGGGAGTGGGAGTGGGTGGGAGTGGACAGTGCGTGGGAGTGGGAGTGGGTGGGAGTGGACAGTGCGTGGGAGTGGACAGTGCATGGGAGTGGGAGTAGGCCTGGAGTGGACAGTGCGTGGGAGTGGACAGTGCATGGGAGTGGGAGTGGGTGGGAGTGGACAGTGCGTGGGAGTGGACAGTGCGTGGGAGTGGGAGTGGGTGGGAGTGGACAGTGCGTGGGAGTGGACAGTGCATGGGAGTGGGAGTAGGCCTGGAGTGGACAGTGCGTGGGAGTGGACAGTGCATGGGAGTGGGAGTGGGTGGGAGTGGACAGTGCGTGGGAGTGGACAGTGCGTGGGAGTGGACAGTGCGTGGGAGTGGGTGTGCGACTCGGTGGGTCTTAGTAATTGATATGAGATGTAGGGGCCACATGTGTTGAGTGAGGTGTGTTGAGTGGGGTGTGTTGAATGGGGTGTGTTGAGTGGGGTGTGTTGAGTGGGGTGTGTTGAGTGGGGTGTATTGAGTGGGGTGTATTGAGTGGGGTGTGTTGAGTGGGGTGTATTGAGTGGGGTGTATTGAGTGGGGTGTATTGAGTGGGGTGTATTGAGTGGGGTATATTGAGTGGGGTGTATTGAGTGGGGTGTGTTGAGTGGGGTGTATTGAGTGGGGTGTGTTGAGTGGGGTGTGTTGAGTGGGGTGTGTTGAGTGGGTTGTGTTGAGTGGGGTGTATTGAGTGGGGTGTGTTAAGTGGGGTGTGTTGAGTGGGGTGTGTTGAGTGGGTTGTGTTGAGTGGGGTGTATTGAATGGGGTGTATTGAGTGGGTTGTATTGAGTTGCTATGGTTTTTCAAATACGTATAGGAGGCTGTATCGAAGTGTTTGGAGGGCGTTTAAGGAGCTTATTGTAGAGCTTGAATTACGTGTGATAAGGGACTGAGTATATTATGAGTAGATGATTATGCAATATAAGATAACGGGTAATCGGACATTCGCTCGCACTCCGAGTACCTTTATCACCTGGAAGGCTTCTGGTAACACAGACGTGCATTCGGTAAGTGTTTTAAGTGTCTGCGTAACGGGGCTTGAAGTTAAGGGGAGCTGGTAATGGGCGGAGTAATACGCTTGCTTCCGTTAGAAACACTTTGTAGATACTTCGACGAACAGGGTAATTAATTATTTAATTAATTAATTATTCAATAATAAGGGTACGTATTCGATTATAACGGGTATTGCATCATATCGCATTGTATTACGGTTTTTTCAATGCCGAATGAAGATACGGTGTTACACTCTACACATTGCCATATCGACATCACGAAAACCTGAATAAACAATGAACAGATCAGATAGACATTGTCTGAAACAGCAAGAGCCTGTAGGAGTAAAGAGACGCTCCCTTTTAAACAATCAGTCTTCAACACTAGTACAGCTAGTGTATTTCCTATGAGGCCTATGTTATGGGGTCAGGGTTAGGTTTATATATGATTGGGAGAGGGAGAGGGAGAGGCAGAGGCAGAGGTAGAGGCAGAGGCAGAGGCAGAGGCAGAGGCAGAGGCAGAGGCAGAGGCAGATGCAGAGGCAGAGGGATAGGGATAGGGAGAGGGAGAGGGAGAGGGAGAGGGAGAGGGAGAGGGAGAGGGAGAGGGAGAGGGAGAGGGAGAGGGAGAGGGAGAGGGAGAGGGAGAGGGAGAGGGAGAGGGAGAGGGAGAAGCAGAGGGAGAGTGAGATGCAGAGGCAGATGTAGAGGCAGAGGCAGAGGGAGAGTGAGAGGGAGAGGGAGAGGGAGAGGGAGAGGGAGAGGGAGAGGGAGAAGGAGAGGGAGAGGGAGAGGGAGAGGGAGAGGGAGAGGGAGAGGGAGAGGGAGAGGGAGAGGGAGAGGGAGAGGGAGAGGGAGAGGGAGAGGGAGAGGGAGAGGGAGAGGGAGAGGGAGAGGGAGAGGGAGAGGGAGAGGGAGAGGGAGAGGGAGAGGGAGAGGGAGAGGGAGAGGGAGAGGGAGATGAAGAGGCAGAGGCAGAGGGAGAGGGAGAGGGAGAGGGAGAGGGAGAGGGAGAGGGAGAGGGAGAGGGAGAGGGAGAGGGAGAGGGAGAGGGAGAGGGAGAGGGAGAGGGAGAGGGAGAGGGAGAGGGAGAGGGAGAAGCAGAGGGAGAGGGAGATGCAGAGGCAGAGGCAGAGGCAGATGCAGAGGGAGAGGGAGAGGGAGAGGGAGAGGGAGAGGGAGAGGGAGAGGGAGAGGGAGAGGGAGAGGGAGAGGGAGAGGGAGAGGGAGAGGGAGAGTGAGAGGGAGAGGGAGAGGGAGAGGGAGAGGGAGAGGGAGAGGGAGAGGGAGAGGGAGAGGGAGATGCAGAGGCAGAGGCAGAGGCAGAGGGAGAGGGAGAGGCAGAGGCAGAGGCAGATGGAGAGGGAGAGGCAGAGGCAGAGGCAGATGGAGAGGCAGAGGCAGAGGAAGAGGGAGAGGGAGAGGGAGAGGGAGAGGCTGAGGCAGAGACAGAGGGAGATGCAGAGGCAGAGGCAGAGGCAGAGGCAGATGGAGAGGCAGAGGCAGAGGAAGAGGGAGAGGGAGAGGGAGAGGGAGAGGGAGAGGGAGAGGGAGAGGCAGAGGCAGAGGGAGATGCAGAGGCAGAGGCAGAGGGAGAGGGAGAGGGAGAGGGAGAGGGAGAGGGAGAGGGAGAGGGAGAGGGAGAGGGAGAGGGAGAGGGAGAGGGAGAGGGAGAGGGAGAGGGAGAGGGAGAGGGAGAGGGAGAGGGAGAGGGAGAGGGAGAGGGAGAGGGAGAGGGAGAGGGAGAGGGAGAGGGAGAGGGAGAGGGAGAGGGAGAGGGAGAGGGAGAGGGAGAGGGAGAGGGAGAGGGAGAGGGAGAGGCAGAGGGAGATGCAGAGGCAGAGGCAGAGGCAGAGGCAGAGGCAGAGGGAGAGGAAGATGGAGAGGGAGAGGAAGAGGAAGAGGGAGAGGGAGAGGGAGAGGGAGAGGGAGAGGCAGAGGCAGAGGGAGAGGGAGAGGGAGAGGGAGAGGGAGAGGGAGAGGGAGAGGCAGAGGCAGAGGCAGATGGAGAGGCAGAGGCAGAGGCAGAGGCAGAGGCAGAGGCAGAGGAAGAGGGAGAGGGAGAGGGAGAGGGAGAGGGAGAGGGAGAGGGAGAGGCAGAGGCAGAGGCAGAGGCAGAGGCAGAGGCAGAGGAAGAGGGAGAGGGAGAGGGAGAGGCAGAGGCAGAGGGATAGGGAGAGTGAGAGGGAGATATATTGAGACTAATTGAATAACCTATGATATGAATAATATGATATTATTAAATTGATATGAATCGTAATATTTCCTTAACTTATCCAGGCACTTATGCTCGTTGCCCTATGACCTACTATTATTAATTACATCGGTAATTTTAGTAACTCTCCCGCAAGATATACAGGATACATTGTTTATGTATTTTACGAGCTTATTTACGTGTTAAGATCGCATCGACATGTATTATTAATACTTTAAGATATAATCTTATCTCAATATTTATAATGTAAATATGCACTTTTAATACATGTCGATTATTCATCATTATAAAAAGATATACGTGGATCAAAGACAAAGCGTTAC
>OZ038316.1:8645097-8665116 GCA_964035775.1 Osedax frankpressi
AACTAGAACTAACTAAATAAACTAAATAACTAAAACTAATTAAATAACTAAAACTAACTAAATAACTAAAACTAATTAAATATAATTAATATAATTGAAGAAAGCTAAAGCTACCAAAACTAACTAAAGGTAACAAATTATAACTAAAGATAACACAACATGACTAAAGCAAATTAAATCTAACTATAACTGATTAGACAAGATAAAGCTAAATAAATTTCATTATAGATAAATTAACCTCACTAAAAATAATACAATTTAATTAAAGCTCAATCTAAATAAAGTTCACAAAAGATAACTAGTGTTAACTAAATTAAATTCTAACTAAAACTAATAGAAGCTAATTAGAGTCGCCTAAACTTATTCAATCTAATTAGAGTTAAATATAGATTCATAAAACTAACTAAAGTAAACTAAACTAAATAAATTACTACATATAACTAGAACCGACTAAACTAACTAGAGCTAATTAGAAATAATTAGAAAAAAGAAAGATAACTCTTTTTCTCGTCTCTATAAATATCTAACGGCTCCTCGGTGACCGTAATACGGTTTCGTGATCTATTTCAAGTCGATATCGTGAGAAGAACGTCATTAATTGCGTCATCGGTAGCCTAACAGTCGTCCAATTCGGTCATCGTTTCAATCAGGTCCATTAAGTGGGCGTAACCGAGTTGGGCGTAACTGTCAAGTGGGCGTAACCGAACTCGCGTAATGAAGATGTACCGACTCTTCTTCCACTCCTCAACGCCCCTACCGTACAACGCCATAACTCAAGCACCGTTTTATAGCTTAATTAAACTTAATTAAACAACGGTTATACACACAGCTACTCGCGCCATTATTTATTGCGCCAAAGAATTATGTCTTTGCGACCCTCAATTCCAGCAATGAATCCGTTTATTCCCAAGGACCGCCTATGTGTCCTAGCAAGCCCGACGATGTTTACGCTCTTATACTTCCTGGACCGACTTATTTTCTTTGCAAATCAGACGCTTTTAAGCGAAGGCGTAAATATCGTACCATGTTGATTACATCACTATTATTCAATTAGAAAATAGGCTATACGATAAATAACATTACGATAAATAACATTACATTTATAGCAAATTAATTGATTAAATGCTGTTGATGTATATCATATTATAACATAGGAGAAGGAGGAGGAGGAGGAGGAGCAGGAGACGGAGGTGGAGGAGGAGGAGACGGAGGAGGAGGAGGAGGAGGAGGAGGAGGAGGAGGAGGAGGAGGAGGAGGAGGAGGAGGAGGAGGAGGAGGAGGAGGAGGAGGAGGAGGAGGAGGAGGAGGAGGAGGAGGAGGAGGAGGAGGAGGAGGAGGAGGAGGAGGAGGAGGAGGAGGAGGAGGAGGAGGAGGAGGAGGAGGAGGAGGAGGAGGAGGAGGAGGAGGAGGAGGAGGAGGAGGAGGAGGAGGAGGAGGAGGAGGAGGAGGAGGAGGAGGAGGAGGAGGAGGAGGAGGAGGAGGAGGAGGAGGAGGAGGAGGAGGAGGAGGAGGAGGAGGAGGAGGAGGAGGAGGAGGAGGAGGAGGAGGAGGAGGAGGAGAAGGAGGAGGAGGAGGAGGAGGAGGAGGAGGAGGAGGAGGAGGAGGAGGAGGAGGAGGAGGAGGAGGAGGAAGATGAGGAGGATGAGGAGGAGGAGGAGGAGGAGGAGGAGGAGGAGGAGGAGGAGGAGGAGGAGGAGGAGGAGGAGGAGGAGGAGGAGGAGGAGGAGGAGGAGGAGGAGGAGGAGGAGGAGGAGGAGGAGGAGGAGGAGGATGAGGAGGAGGAGGAGGAGGAGGAGGAGGAGGAGGAGGAGGAGGAGGAGGAGGAGGAGGAGGAGGAGGAGGAGGAGGAGGAGGAGGAGGAGGAGGAGGAGGAGGAGGAGGAGGAGGAGGAGGAGGAGGAGGAGGAGGAGGAGGAGGAGGAGGAGGAGGAGGAGGAGGAGGAGGAGGAGGAGGAGGAGGAGGAGGAGGAGGAGGAGGAGGAGGAGGAGGAGGAGGAGGAGGGGGAGGGGGAGGAGGAGGAGGAGGAGGAGGAGGAGGAGGACGAGTAGGAGTAGTAGGAGGAGGAGGAGGAGGAGGAGGAGGAGGAGGAGGAGGAGGAGGAGGAGGAGGAGGAGGAGGAGAAGGAGGAGGAGGAGGAGGACGAGTAGGATGAACAGGAGGAACATAAATATAAAGAGGAACATGTATTGGGGGAGGTGTAGAAGCAGGAGAAGGGTGCGTACGTTGTTTGACTAATAGCATAGTAAATATAGCGAAATGGACAATATT
The DNA here is from genome assembly GCA_964035775.1 of Osedax frankpressi. Classification (NCBI taxonomy): domain Eukaryota; kingdom Metazoa; phylum Annelida; class Polychaeta; order Sabellida; family Siboglinidae; genus Osedax; species Osedax frankpressi. The sequence continues at coordinate 8,647,366 of OZ038316.1, forward strand.
ATACAAATCCAGTAACAAATATTCGTATATATTTATTAACTTTATACTTCATGAATATACTTTACTGTAGTATAGACATATTCTTATTCTATATTTATGGTTATTTATTGTAAGAAATAGACAATCATACCATTCCTTCCATTCCATTGTTTCATCCATCATTCGTAGATATATATATTAGAGAAAAAGATATATATGAATATATATTTATATATATATAATGTTAAATAAAGTTGTATCACATACGATGAACTATAGTTTAAAAATAATTATTGTCCTAAATAAAGAAATATTACGCCCTACATTTCAAAGGTGATGAATAAATAATATACTCTTTCTCAGATGGCACCAGTTTTACTTATATCAATTTATTTTAATGTGGTTAATTAGTTTTCAATTATTTATGACATACGGTATACACATAACATATATTAAAACAATATCGGAAATAATATATAATTCATTTCATCGTGAACTCTAAACCACGCAAAATGGCGGATAGGGCAAAAAAACACCCACATTAAGTTATATTTGTATCTTTGGTATTACCATTGATACAGTAAAGATACCATTGACTATGCCATTGATAGAGTAAATAGGTAATTACCATACTAAGTATTGTATGTGACAGACGATATTAATAAGGTAATTATCGCTGATCTGGCTGTTGATTTCCCTACGAAATAAAAATATATTAATATCTGATAACAATTCCAATTAAATCATCAACATTCGCTTTGTTGTATATAATTATATAATGTATAATTATGTATACATTGTTATTAACTATTATTGTAGGAACTATATAACTTATATACATTTATTTAGCAAGTATCCAGTCAAAAATATAGTTATTAATAATACTAGTTATTTACCTTTATTTATGTTCAATAATATACTCTTTATTTAACACTAGGTTTAACATTAAGTTTAACATTAAGTTTAACATTAAGTTTAACATTAAGTTTAACATTAAGTTTAACATTAAGTTTAACATTAAGTTTAACATTAAGTTTAACATTAAGTTTAACATTAAGTTTAACATTAAGTTTAACATTAAGTTTAACATTAAGTTTAACATTAAGTTTAACATTAAGTTTAACATTAAGTTTAACATTAAGTTTAACATTAAGTTTAACATTAAGTTTAACATTAAGTTTAACATTAAGTTTAACATTAAGTTTAACATTAAGTTTAACATTAAGTTTAACATTAAGTTTAACATTAAGTTTAACATTAAGTTTAACATTAAGTTTAACATTAAGTTTAACATTAAGTTTAACATTAAGTTTAACATTAAGTTTAACATTAAGTTTAACATTAAGTTTAACATTAAGTTTAACATTAAGTTTAACATTAAGTTTAACATTAAGTTTAACATTAAGTTTAACATTAAGTTTAACATTAAGTTTAACATTAAGTTTAACATTAAGTTTAACATTAAGTTTAACATTAAGTTTAACATTAAGTTTAACATTAAGTTTAACATTAAGTTTAACATTAAGTTTAACATTAAGTTTAACATTAAGTTTAACATTAAGTTTAACATTAAGTTTAACATTAAGTTTAACATTAAGTTTAACATTAAGTTTAACATTAAGTTTAACATTAAGTTTAACATTAAGTTTAACATTAAGTTTAACATTAAGTTTAACATTAAGTTTAACATTAAGTTTAACATTAAGTTTAACATTAAGTTTAACATTAAGTTTAACATTAAGTTTAACATTAAGTTTAACATTAAGTTTAACATTAAGTTTAACATTAAGTTTAACATTAAGTTTAACATTAAGTTTAACATTAAGTTTAACATTAAGTTTAACATTAAGTTTAACATTAAGTTTAACATTAAGTTTAACATTAAGTTTAACATTAAGTTTAACATTAAGTTTAACATTAAGTTTAACATTAAGTTTAACATTAAGTTTAACATTAAGTTTAACATTAAGTTTAACATTAAGTTTAACATTAAGTTTAACATTAAGTTTAACATTAAGTTTAACATTAAGTTTAACATTAAGTTTAACATTAAGTTTAACATTAAGTTTAACATTAAGTTTAACATTAAGTTTAACATTAAGTTTAACATTAAGTTTAACATTAAGTTTAACATTAAGTTTAACATTAAGTTTAACATTAAGTTTAACATTAAGTTTAACATTAAGTTTAACATTAAGTTTAACATTAAGTTTAACATTAAGTTTAACATTAAGTTTAACATTAAGTTTAACATTAAGTTTAACATTAAGTTTAACATTAAGTTTAACATTAAGTTTAACATTAAGTTTAACATTAAGTTTAACATTAAGTTTAACATTAAGTTTAACATTAAGTTTAACATTAAGTTTAACATTAAGTTTAACATTAAGTTTAACATTAAGTTTAACATTAAGTTTAACATTAAGTTTAACATTAAGTTTAACATCAAGTTTAACACTTAACATTATATTTAAGTGAATAATTAAATTGTGATGATTATATAATATTAATTTCTAAGGTATTTAATTCGTTATAACTTGTGAATTAGTCGGTTAATTATAAGTATAATTAATAAATAAACAACTATTAATAGTTTCAATGGATTCTGTTATATTTGTCAAATTTCTCTGAATAAATCGTGGCTTTAAATAACTTCTACTGGTATAAATCGAAAGTGTTTTAAAATCAAAAGAGTCTCATGTTATAACAAAATCAATAGTTAATAAATTAGTAAACTTAATGACGTATATGCAATATGGGCTGACAGGTGGAAAGGATGGCCGGGGATATTTCAGATATGATAGGAAACTTGATACTTCTAAAGTGACCATTTATATTAATAATGCTTCTATTGTGCTGTTTACGGCATTGATAAGAGAATTATGGAATTAGTATTTACGATTTTTTTTAAATAAATAAATATAGTGTGAAAATAAATAATTTTTTGTTTAGAATTTAAATATTATTTAGCTCAATACTTCAAAATAAAATTTCCAAAATATAATTGGTTCTTCAATTTATAATATTAATATTACTAATAAACTTTAAACATTGTACAATTACATTTGTTATTGAAAAATATGCATAATGAAAATATAAATTACCTATAAATATAATAATCATATGCTAGGGGTATTTTTTATTATTTAGATACACACACACCTACACACACATACACACACACACACACACACACACACACACACACACACACACACACACACACACACACATATATATATATATATATATATATATATATATATACATATATTATGTATATATATATACATATATTATGTATATATGTATATATGATAAATAAGTATGACGCAATTGTCACTTTCCACACCACTACTTATGACATTTTCTGTCCATTATATAATTCAATAGATGAAAATATAATATTACAATGCGTGTCCATTTTCGAACATTCGTTTATATTCTAGATATATAAATTCATACAGCGGGACACGCATATAATATGATTATACAAAGAATGATTTTGTACACGTATAATTAGTGTATAATCATATATACTAGTGTTATTATGCACGCATATAATATGATTATACAAAGAACTCACTTTTACTTGTCAGAAGTAGTACAATACTACGTAACCATAGTTACGAGAACTAATATACTCTGGATATCATAAACACATGCTCTCTACTATCTCCACTATGTTACGGTGCTTCTATATTATACACATTTACCATAGAATCCTTTGGGTTTTATTAACTTTTTTATTAATTTTGAACTTTTCGCACCAGTTCTATTTTTTATTTAAATATTATTTATTAATAATGTTAATATCCAATTTCAATGCGTCTATTTTATATGTATCGTAGATATGTGAATATAAATAAAATATATTAAAATTCTGTGAACATACTCATACTGTTATTTGAATATAAGCTATAACATAAAAAATACACAATTGAAACCCATTCATTGACACCCACACGTTCACATACACATACACACACATATACCCACACACATACCACACATACACGTTAACACACACCCACATACATACACACACATAAAAATACACACACTCTCACACATACACACACGTTCACACACACATCCACACACACATACACACACGCATAAACACACAGGCACACGCACACAGGCACGTTCACACACATACGCGCGCGCACAAACACACACGCACATACTATGCAACGTACACGACTATAGATAATCATATTTGAATACTCCCAGGCACCAACCGATTTCACGGAGGTAGCTACACTATAGGACCTATACCGTAAGGTCTACACAGTATGACCTACAGTGCATTCCCTACACCGTAGGACATACACTGTAAGACCTACACTAGGACCTATACGCATACAATCTGAACCTCTCAAAGCAATGTTGACTAAATCGTTAATAATAATAACAACAATGGTACGAGGTAATATATTACGTAACGACGCATCTAATTATAGGCGGAGATGAATTATACTTATATATAAAGTAGGCCGGCGATCAGTACGTATTAGGATATAACCTATTATTTCGGGTCGACCTCTGAAGAGTACTTTCTAGTACATTAATTAGCTTTCTTTAAGATAAATCAACCGAACACAATGACGATAAAAATATGATATATATGTATCCCGTTATAAAATAGCTAAATATTAGAACTGGAATAAGCACTCACATTAGTCTGTTAATCAGTAATATAGAGTATGATATTATATTTTATTTGTGACGCATTTTAACTAATATATTATATTTTAGTAGGTACGTGTCATGGATCCCTGAGAAACCATCCAGGTCATTTTATTTAGTTCGTTATAGAATAAAAGTAAAATTATAATTTATTTGCATTCAAAATATATAATGTTTATTTTTTATTTAAAATAATTATATAATATTGTATAATAGTTACATCATCTGGTCTCCTGGGTTTTATTTTAATAAATTGATAACCTTTTAAATACATCTTTATTGGAGGTAGTCAGATAATAACTACATGAACCATCGCATTGATATAATCCACCGTATCGTATGCTGAATTTAAATTAATGGCCATACAAGAATGTTACTACACTAGTAGATTTCATTTTGTTATATAAATAGATAATACTATGTATATATATATATATATTATATATATATATATATATATATATATATATATATATATATATATATATATATATATATATATATATATATATATATATATATATATATGTATATATATATATAAGTATATATATATATATATATATATATATATAATTGGTTCCATGAAACGGTTATTATGAACATTAGAAAATAGTTCCAGATTCAAAACCGTATCAAATATTTAAATTAAAAAATTACATTTCAGTATGTGAATTTAATGAATATGTTTTGATTATAAAATTGCATATAAAATTTAAAAAAGTATATGATACTAAACGTCTTTTTCAATTCAAAACAAATTATTTCTTAATATATAAAATATTTCATTGTTACTAAATTAAATTATATATAAATAAATAATTGATTTGAAAATTAAGTTTCAGCCATTTAGTAATTGATATTAATTATAAAAATGAACTCAACTAGTGAAGCTATTTAGTTTAAATCGTAAAATGTATATTTATATTTATATTCCAATACAAGTTCAATTAAATATCAAATTAAATATCTTCACTGGTTGAGTAAATTGATGTAATTCATCCGTTACATATATTTCAATTAGTAAGTATTTCACGGTGAACTTTCAACTCAATTATCTACTGGATAACTTTGATTGTACTTTAGTATTGTGCCGCTTTAATTTATATCCTGTCTCGTCTTCAACAGGAAACGATATATAACGTGCTACACACACACACACGCACACACACACACACATACACACATACACACACACACACATATATATATATATATATATATATATATATATAACACAAGCTCACCCCCAAGTTCATCACATATATAATTTGCTGACTATTCATCACACATAGTTAGAGTACTAAAGCATAGATCTCTACAGTTTTACGATGTTCCTATACAATACTTTACCATCTGACAATCCAGGAGATCTCAATTTATACATTAGCTAATCATTTTAAAAAGATTTATTTTTTAAATTGAAAAGACGTCGACTTTATTTACGATATACATATTTTATTTAATTATCATTTCGCTCCTTTTAACGAGTTGTAGTTATTGCTTGTAAACGATCCAACTAACCAATAATAATGATAGGAGTCAGTACGATGACATCCACCGTAGTTCTGTAGAGACAATAGGTCGGCAGTTGATAGCACATTGGGTGCATTGTAGCGTTTCTCGTAGCCATTGTGGTCGTTATGGACTCCATTGTGGGCGTGGTTAGCGAGCGACTACCTGCGGATAGGTGTCTTTAGTAGCTATGAAGGTTATTAGCTATTAGCTATTAGCTATTAGATGAATATTGGATGTGATATTAAGCTAGTGTAATGCTAGTTGTCGAGAATACGTCGAGATTATAGAAAGTGTGGGGTATACAGCAATCAATTCAGGTAATTTAATCGTTTGTATTACATAATTTATTTTATGTTAATTTTTATTTTTATTAGCACGTCAAAGGATTTTATAAAACTATTACATCACGATGTTTGCTGGACAAAGGTCGTGGTTAAAGACAGTAAGTAGATTACATTAGAAGGGTCGGAGATTTCTCTACTCCTTGATATCGCTAGATTAGAGTTTCTAAGATAGATAAGACTCCTTCTAGAGTTCAATCTAAGTTTAATAGACGCACTCCACTAAACCATGTATTTGTAACCTTGATAGTTTGTAATTGTATCGGTCTGTAATACCGAATCTATATATTTTTCGAACCTTCCATCTATTTGCACGTGATTTATAACTTGGAATTAATAACCCATAATAAAAACAAATGCAAATATTATCTTTATATCGGACTGAACGTTGATACTAATATACTATCACTACGATAAGATTATTTACAGAATTCAACCTAAATTTGAAATTTCTTCTTTTAAACGAAACCTAAATCACATATTCAGATTAAACTGTGGCGTGTGGCGTGAGATGTCGTTCATTCTGATTAAGTGAATTATCAAAAATTAACTTTACTATAGTAATAGTATATAACACTATATTATAATAATCATATATAAATGATAATTATTCATTCCCTATATGATTAGTATAATGATATAATAAATATAATATATAATGAGTATAATGATAATATTGGAAATGAATGAATGAGTAAAACAAATACCCTCATTATGATGTATTCTTACATTTGTTAAAAATAAAATCAAACAACACTTAAAACATTTTAGAATCGATAATGAATAACAGATTTTCAGATCACGATATTTTATATTGTTCACAAAATGCAATGCACTAATCAATCATAATAATGTAAGAGTTTTTTTTATAACCTTTGATGTGCTAACAAAAATATGAAATCATATAAGAGAAATTGTGCGATAAAAAAATAAATCGCATGCAGCATAGCATAGTATAGGATTGTAGCAAGGTGATCTGATTTTTATAATGTGTTATTTTAAATCAAAAATAAAATAATATATTTGAAATACAAATTAAATATATTTGCATTCGTATTATATAATTTTTGTAATGTTCTGGATGATTACTTGTTAAAAACTATCCGGGTATTTTCATTGTGTGTATTGAATAGTTTCATTTATATTAATTTTTATTTTTATTAGAAAAAATCAAAGGATTTTCCAAACCTCCCAAGAATGCAGATTGTGCAATTATCATAAATTCTTATATAATTATTTTCTATAAAATATACCTATATTAAATACAAATAAAATATATTTTATTATATAATAAAACAACTAAAATGGCCTGGGTATTACTTTGATGTATTTTACTGTTGTCTCTTAATAATTAATACAACTATAGTTGTATTAATTCTGCATATATGCAAAATTATATACTTTGATGATATAAAAAATAATAAATTAGTATTTACTCAGCTAATCAAGTAATGTAATAGTTTTATGATATCCATTGATTTATTACAGAAAATATATATACAAAAATTGTATATTTATAATTATATTAAAAAAATCTTATTATCTATATATATATATCTTTAATAAGGTAAAAAAAATACAGAATAAGATTTTTCTTAGGTATTACATTAAATAACAACTCCTCAAGAAACTATCCAAGTTATTTTAGTATTTTTTACATCGTACAGTTTGGATTAGATAATACAATTATTTATATTGTGTAATAATATTTTAAATATATATATTTATTTTATTTTTAAAATATTAAAAAGATTGTATACATATTTAATTGCATAATTATACTCGTTTTAAAAATACATCACAATATTTTATCAATCCATTTTTTGTTTACATAATTATTATATTAAATAATTAAAATATAAATATATGATAAATCCTACACCTTTTATAGTGTCAATATATTTTGTCAATATATATGCAAATGAAGTTTTTACTGGGGACTTGCAGGATTGTTTGTGGATTATATTGAAGATGTATGCAATATTCTTCTCAACTATATAAAAATATTAAAAAAATTAAATATCAAATAAAAGAAATACGTAATTAAACAATACGGTGTTTATAATTGTTCATGTGAATGTTTATAAATAAATTACTCGTTGACAATAATTCCAATTCATCAAAGAGATTGATGTATTAGTTTCAGAAAATCCCATAATATGTTAGGTTTAATTGACCTCAAAATACGTAATACATATCAAGGTCCCTTATTATGACTTTATTCTTGTAATTATTTTAAGATATCGTTCTATTTTGTACAAATTTCATATTACTCTAATAAATTAACCGAGATCTGTGTAACTATAATAATTATTATATATTCTAATGACATATTACTCTTTACATTATCTATTAATTATGTTATTTGAATTTATATATATATCATTTCCCAAGATATAAAATATAATAGTTATGTAAGACTATTTTAAAAGCTTCGTAATATAAATATGATTTCGAATAACGGTTCTATAAATTAAAATATATTTGAATAATTTAGCTCTAATGGTAAACTATATAATTCAATTTTTTTAATATTTCAATTATTTCATTTATATATATATCTTGATATAATTATCTCTAATTAGCTCTATAAGATAGATAACCCCTTTCGATCGAATTATTGAATTTCGTTAAGTAAATAGTGAGTATCTAACTTCACCTTGATTCGTAAGAATATTTATAAACTGGATATCGAACTATAGTTCTTTATAATATAATTATAAAACAACATTTATTTGTTCTTTATATATTACGAATATATTATATAATATATATATAGATGATAATGGTAATTATTATACTTAAAAATTAATTAGTATATAAAATATATAAATAGAATTATGAATCAAATTATAAATTTTAGACTTAAGTTTTCTAAAAGACGTAATGTATATTATATCTTGAATAGCTTCCATGTTATTTTAATTGTTATGTTAACTAATAAATGTGAAAATATATTAAAATAATCTGTATATTATCATTTATTATTGAATATTAAATGTTTTATATATATTATTTATAATTGACATCATCAGTTTATATATAAAATATTGAATTGTAAATAGAATTTTATATTATATTCTGGAGTAAAAAAATATAAATTAGTAATCAAATTATAACATAATGTATATATACATCTACAGCATAATGGTTTAGCAAATACTGTATCATTAGCAGTATAGAAAAAAGACAATTAAGTTATGTAACATAATTATGTAACATAATTTATATTCAAAATATAAATGATATTATTATATAATTGTAATTATTCAATAGTTTTTAATATTCTAATTATATAATTGTTATATATAGAATTGTAACGTCAATGTTAATATCAATTAATGGGTCTTATTTCATTTTTTTCTTGTTAGTTAAAGGGTTTTTAATTTTCATAAATATATACAGACGTCATAAACTTCAGATTACTATTTTTCTATTATGCATGATTTATAGATCATCGTATCTCTTAAGTATTTTTGTAATATATTAGATGGTCTAATACTTTTTATAAATATATTAATCTACTATAAATATTTATTAAATTATTTATAGAAAAAGAATTCTTATAATATTTAGTCAGAATGTATAGAAGTACATCTGCGTATTTAACTTATATCTATTATTTTATCTAATAAAGTATTTTACTTAACTAATATGGTATTTAGTTTACATAATAGAATATTTAATTAATATATTATTTAACTGAACTAATAGAGTATTTAATTTAAATAATATTTTATTTAAAAAGATTTAATTAACAACTAATAACATATTTAACTTAACTAATATAACATTTAACTTAATTAATATATTATTTAACATAACTCATATAGTATTATACTTAACAAATATAGGATTTCATTTATCTAATGTATATTATAATTAGCCTAACATTTGTAAAATTATTTTTAACAATATAAAATAAAATGGTAAAATAATATTAAAAAACAATAATCTGTATATTATCATTTATTATTGGACTTTTTGAAGGAACAGTTTGGAGGAATGTCGAAAGAAATAAAAAAATGTTGTAGAATTAACATTGGAACGACGTGTCCATTGAATTTGCGCAATTGTCAATTATAATTATATTACAAATATTAAAATATAATTCAATATAGAAGATAACAAAATAAATCCACATGAATGTTATCAAAGTTATTCTCGTCTAATTATTGCCTAAGAAACTTTATATTGCTAATTAATAATAATATATTTAACTCTATAAAACTATACTTTTTAAAATTAATAAAAAAAATTATATTTAGAATAAGATAAATCTATAAAGTTCGTTAAAAAATAATTCACACGTTAGAAAATAATTAAATATCGTTGAAGGAAATTAGAAATAATTAAAAAACATTATCAACTGGTGTACTGCCAGTATTCAAATAAGTTGGAATATAGATCAAAACTATCCTTGCAAAAAAGTACTACTGTATAATAATACTGTAATATAATTAACAATATTTACAATATTAGGTGTAACATGCAAAGTGTCTGTATATATTTATAAATAAAAGATATTAAGAAAAAAAATGTTGAATGAATAAATTTAAATATTTTGATTTTTTAAACTTTATCTCGGATAAAATAAATAAGGCTAACTGTCAATTAAACAACATTGTATAATAAGAAAAAATATGAATGTCTATGCTATTAAGGTAATTGACGATATTACTTTAAAATGCAGATTGTATTTCATTATATTCATAGTAACGCGCCTAAATAATGCATTAACAATATACCCGCGTAGCTGAAAGTAAAGGTATCGACAAAGTAAACGCAGACGTTACAATATAAGAATTAATTACGAACACTGCGTCATAATACACTCCGCCTTCCATCTCAATACGCCTTCAGGCATATGCGATTTCTTCAATGTAATCGTACAACATCGCAGCCTTCGATTAAATTACACCAACATAACTGCACCAACATAACTACACCAACAATAACCTACAGAGTCAGGTTCCTTCGCTCACCAGGCGTCAAGAATAGAGAACGTTATCCTGCCTAGTCTTCTAGTAACCTAGAATATAGACAAATTAAAAAATATCTCAAAAATGTGTGTTTACACAAATGGTTTATTAAATGTACCCATGCATACTATTATAGTTTAGTACTACAAAAAAACACGCGTAATTGGTTATCTGAATTTCAAATATTTATCTTAAAAGTGTTTGTGAAAAGTAGTCTTTGTTATAATTAGTTATGTAATTATAAATATGATTATAAAATAATCTTTAAAAATTATAAATTAGAATGCTGTGCATTTAATGCAGATATAAAGATAACAATATTTTGAATTTATGAAAAACATTATCTCACGATTATTTAAAAATATACACATATCCAAGACATTTTCAAAGTCATTTTTTTTGTTATATAATAAAAGAGAAAATATATTTTAATTGTATTTATAATTGTATTATAATTATATTTTATTTAAAAAAATTATGTAAGAATTATTAAAGAATTTTTATTAATTACATCATCTGGTTTCTTGGATATGTAATTATTATTTACTTTTCCTGTATATATATTTATGAGATCAATATCTTATTATTATTATTTGTTATAAATTTTTCTATTTTTAAAAGAAAATTCATTATTATTTGATAGTATGCAATCCATTATTAAACTTGTTGAAATTAAAAAATTAAATTCTCTTTAAGAATTTCAGTTAATTTATTGTGATTCTGTGAATCATGAGCAAACACTTGTTAATAGTTGTGGAATGTCAATACGATACATATATTAGTTCGGCATTATAACTGTATATACGTAGTTTAGGAAAATATGTTTAATACAATTTCTTATCATATTTAAAGTGATCCACTAAATAATAGAACTAGATTGTTGACGATGACGACTAATACAACATATTAACTAATATTACTCTCCAACCGCTGGCATTTGTTTAAAACCATGAGCTATTATGCAAATAGCTATAGATAGCAAACGATACAAGAGTTTTTATTGAGTTAGCGTTTCACAAAGATGGTACTCCTCGATCAGAAGTTCCTTTTCGAGTGGAGCCATTTGAGAAGTTATCTCGACATCGTGTGGACTAGAGAATGTCGGTGTCATAGTTGGTTTTTATTCAGCATGTCATGTACGCCATTGCTCGTGGTTTATTTCCTAACGCCGGGTAGAACTGCAAACAAACAATAGTTTGTCATAACAATAGGTATAACATATTCTATACATTTAATATAATAATCACGCCCCTCCGTTTATTGTGAAAAGGACGTTCAAATTAGGGATATATATTCTCTAACAAAAACTAGACCCTATGGGTACTGAATACCCGGTACTCTATTACACTTCCGAGAAAGTGCATATCTACCATTCTCTATATTGAATGTTGCTATAGGAACAGTTTTACTTAAATAATAATAAAAATGGCGGTGACTTTTTTTTAATATCATTAAAGAATTAAAGTATATTTCTACTAAATTGTCAAACACGCCGATTATCTTATCGGAATTATACACCGTTAGTTAGTTACGTAGTAATTATTAAAGCTTACTTATATTTAAGTTTATGAACTAAATATAGCTATTACGATATCGCGATAATTCCCATTTTAGCTTTTGATTTTAATACAAAATGAGATTATAAAATAATTTGGATTATAACATTGGATTATTTACTAAGGTCTTATACCTAAGCGAAATATTAAATTATAATATCCATTTTATGATTGATATATATATATATATATATATATTTATATATATATATATAATTATAAATATGGTATATCTAAAGTAATAATATGATACAAGGTATTTTTGCTTCATATATATATTTATTAGATTTAACTTTGAATAGAGGATACCGAATCGGTTTTGCTAAATTAGAGATTAAATATAACTTGCCGAGTTTGCTAGTGTCAATAAACAGATTACGCAATAACTATATTATTACGCAACATGAACACGAAGAATAATACGACTAATGGAATGGGAGTCGATAAACGCGAATCTGCATTTAAAAAAAACAACGCTATCCATTTCGGTGATTCAAGCCACACCTTCGACACGCCAATCAAGGCGGGCGATTATTTTCTCACCTGAAATATTGATCGAGGCCCGAATAGTTCCTGTATAGAACGCTGTACCATTTGCACACGGCGTACGCACGTTTTGTTCCGAGCACATCCAGTCTCGTACGACCACCGACCAGACGTAGACGTAGGGTCAGCTCCGGACAGCCACGGACGGAGGCACTGCCGACGTAGGAGAAGGGGGAAGAGGAGGAGGCATTTTAATAATTAAGCCGCAGGAGATGGCGGGTGCATTTGCGATATATCGTTCTCCCTAGGAAACGTGCGCTACTGTCTGGCAGAAGAAAAGGAAGAAGAGGGGGAGGAGGCAGCTCTGTGCGCACATAACAATCGCTAATAGATAGGACATCGTGTCCTCGTTCCAATCATAACCCCGCCACGTTAGTTAAACGTTAGATAAACATCCGTAGCTTTATCATGAAACGATATATTTTTAACAGCAGATTATATATCGCTCAATAACTATTATAGAATGTTAACCATATATTTAAGTAATGTTAATGATTTATATGCATGTATCGATTGTCCAATAGAACGGACAGTAATTCTATTTTGAATGGGATTAGTTATCATTTGATTTAATCGAAGGCATTGTGAAACATTCACGCACTGGTCTCTCGTATTCACTGACGTACGTCGTACGTCGTACAATGTAGTAATTCAGCCTATATCGAGTACTTTATAACGTAGTCCGAGTGGTCTGGCTATATCCGACAGTGGTCAACCTATGGCCTTTCTAATATCCATAACTACTACGAATGCCATAACAACAGATCACTGACCACTTACGTGTCCGAGGAAATGAAATGCGTGTTAATTACACTTACCAAACGCCACCACTAGTTGTTGACCATTTATTAATAAATAATTATTATCGATCGTCCATTGTTAGTCGGAAACATAATTCGCCAGAGATCGACATAACCTCCCCACACCTCTATAAATATCTGTATAAGACCAATTACTCACGGGATGATATATTGTATTGCCTGACCTCGGCTATAACCTCAAATCGTGACCTCTAAAACCCATATTTAACCCCAAGACTTATCTTAAGTTAAACCTTTATTCCTGACCTCTATTACCCATATTTAAGCCAGGTTTGATCTCGAGTTACTCTTACTAATTCCATAATCTCGACACGTCGTTTTCGGCATCCTAAGCCTCTTATAATAACCGTAATACTATGGTGTACATACTATATAGACACGACCCTACCGCCCTAGTCGCCCTCTAACGGGCCACGCCCAGTTGTACCCCTAAATTTGACCACCCAACTCCAGTAAGGTTAAGCCGCCGAGTTATGAAATACGGACTCAGACTCCGTGCTACCTAATTGGTCGCTGGCCAATTGTCATCCCGGCTTCGATATCGGCCGCTAGATTGCCGATGGATCTTAACGATATCGACGGCCGGTGTCTTCTAGCGGCTGGCGTGGTTTCCGTACTGCTGGTCGTTTCCATGGCGATGTTCGCGTGGGACGTCGTCGTTGCCGTCGCCAGAGGTCTTCTCGCAGATGATTCGTCGTCGTCGTCGGCCCGCGTGACGACTATGGGCGTGTCGAGTGTCAGGCGGATTCAACGCACGCCACACGCGCCACGATACCGTAACAGGGAGGTTTTGGCAGCTTTGGATCGCGTCCGTGTTTCCGGTCCGAAACGGAATGACCGCATCTGCGATATCTACATCTAGTCGCCGATATTTATATCTAGTCGCCGATATCTACATCTAGTCGCCAATATTTATATCTAGTCGCAGATATCTATTTCTAGTCACCGATATATATTTGCGATCGCCGATATCTTCATTTATTCACCGATATCCATATCTAGTCGTCGATATCGTCATTTAATCACCGATATCTATATCTAGTCGCCGATTTCTATAACTAAACGGTAATTTGCACTGTACGACGGCCCCATGTTTAATTACATATAAGGTATTATTTATTTCTAGAGATCCACCCATCTCTAGTAATATGAAATGAAATGTATTTATCACATGTTAATTATATATTATATAAAGATGACAATAGCATTGTTGGTTTATGTGCGAACTCACTCCGTTGGATAAACTCGACGTGATGTAATATCTTCAAATTAACGTGATTTGCGTATTTTGGTGCGATTACGTCCCAACTTATACTATACTTCATCTCCGTTATTGATATTTAATAATGAATTATTTAATTGAAGTTATGAACAAAATATTAAATACGAATTCACGAGAAACAAAAAGTAAAAATATTTATTTTTTGCTAAAATAAATTATTTTTTTATAAAAAATATATTATGTAATATTAATTGAACTTTGATCAATTTAGGAAGAACTACTTGACCTCATTACTTTCTACCGTTATATTAGCTAATGTGGTATAGCACATATATTTACTAGCTGATATTGAGTTCCAATACTCATTTTTTCTCGCTACCTTCCAATAGTATCACTTTCTATCTCTTTCATGATCTCACGTTCTACTCATCACTATCCTAGGAGCCTATTATACCACAATTGCTATTGTTAAGCCGATATCTAGGTAATGTCAAGCTTATACGTCGTACATTTTAAAAATATCAATTACACCGTTCTTTTCTCTTATATGGCTAGCTCCCAGAACACTATAGAGTAAAATCTTTAGAGGTAACAAATGTATATCAATACAATACAATACCACTGATGCTAAACCATCAAAGGTCACATCAAAGGTCACATCAAAGGTCACATCAAAGGTCACATGTTGTGTAAAGGTATCAATTCTTCTCTCCTCCTATCGATTTCCACATCAGTAATTAACAATGAAGTGTGCGGCTATACAATGCAATGATTGTGCGTGGGCGTGGTTTCACGTACACGACACGCCCACTCGATAACTCCATAATTAACTTAGTTGTCCGTTAGCAAGTATACGTACCGAGCCATATTCTCATCCGCTAGGCGAGTTATGCTCGCTAACGGACAATTAGGTTAATTTTTAATAAATCCCAACTCTATAGAGTTGATATTTATCAACAAGACACACACCCTCATCACAATACACACCAACACTAGTTCCGGTGATTTAGTCGTAATTAGAGTTATTTGTGCATATAGAACGTGGAGTGCGATTAGCAGTGGAACGTATGCAATGTCACGTGGCACCTACAACATCGTCACGTGACTTGAATTCGAAATGAACCTAAAAATCGGTCAGTTTAATTCGGAAATCTACGCACGCCACCACACGTTCATTGTTCTAGAATTTCTGTCGCACCCACTCTCACTACATGGAACGTACTGCATCTACCCTACCCAACCCTACCCTACCTTACACTATCCTGCCCTACTCTACCCTACTCCACCCTATCCTACCCTAACCTACTCTACATTACCCTATCCTACCCTACCCCACCCTACCCTACCTTACCTAACCTACCTTACCATGTCCTACCTTATCCCACCTTACTCTACCCTACTCTACCTTACCCTACCATACCCTACCCTAACCTACCCTACCCTTCCATACCCTACCCTACTCTACCCTACCCTACCATACCCTACCCTACTCTACCCTACCCTACCATACCCTACCCTACTCTACCCTAAACTACCCTACCCTACCCTACCCTACCCTTCCCTACCCTATTCTACCCTACTCTGCCTTACCCTACCCTACTCCAATCTACCCTACCCTATCCTACCGGGTATAGTGGGATAGTTTCGGAGTGGTAGACCCTACCCCTCCGACACTCTCCCACACCGCGCTTCGCACCCCACCGGATGTATATCCGCGAGATACTAAATGCGTGTGAAGGTCAACTTCGGCCGTGTTCTCGCAGTAAAAACATCACGTGATACAAATTACGTCATTGTTCAGTACCGCGTCGGAATTTATTTTTTAGATCACGTGACCATTTCGTATCATTCGCCGTATTCCGCTCGGCTAGAAAATGACGTTCACCAACTCTAATAAAGGCTGGCAGTTCTACGTTCGAGCGGATGAACTCGTCAAATCCATACGCTCAAGTCGGAAACACACGTACCCCGTTACTCCAAAACCTTCTCCATAAAGCTGAGTTTCTAAATGTAGATTAATCTCTAAATAATAACAAACATTTTCATTATTTCTATATATAGACAACATTCTTGATAGCATTGCCCCGTAGGTAC
>OZ038316.1:8665316-8667816 GCA_964035775.1 Osedax frankpressi
CAATCGTTAAACGAAGAAAGTGTATAATTAAAGTATTGATAATTAGGATAGTACAGAACTTTTCACTGAAAGAGTTCTTTAGAAAAAGAAGAGATTTGGCGTGACCTCAACATTTCTATTAATTTCAACGGACAAGAGATACATTCATAATTAAGTTTATTTACGTAGTTATATAAATAGTGGTACTTAAAAGAAAAAACTACAATAAGAATTGCGAGGTTTATGGATTTATCTTACTAAAGTATGTTATCTATTCCTAAAGTTCAATTTTGATATCATGAACACCATTTATTAGACTTACTAACCATATCTGCTTGCATTACATTTTCATGTGTATATGCACACATGTACCATTCTAACAAATGAACTCACATCGTTCGCTTCGATAATTGTCAGGTATGACAGTCATCGTCAAAGGTTGGTAAATAAATCCTAATATCGTACAATATTTTAAGAGGAAATTTAATGTTATTAGATATAAACTATCTCCATGTCGAATTCCTGTTGTAGGAAATATTAAAATGAATCATAAATACATTTTGATTCAGTATATATTTATTTTGTAATATCCAGAATTGACAAATTTAAGTCCGATTTATCGTTAGCTTTTTATGATTCCATTTATAAATATCCTATTTTATAGATACTACATTTTTTATACCTTTACATTTCTAATCGATAATCATATCAACTCATTAGCCAACATGAAAGTTTTTAGTTTAGGTGTTCAGCTAATTGGTTAGAAATTATAGGTGATCTTGGTAAGATTATGGATTAAAAGTATATGTATCTGCTTCCTTGATGTATACATGTTTTGTTCACCTACAGGTATGATTATGCTTTAAACGGCATCACGCATCGCTTATCGTAAGGATTATTTTTTTATCAATCATATTCGGGTGCAAATATTTCCTTATCCCGCGCAATTGCTGTCTTTTTACACCCTTTAGCTTACGCAGGATTTCCTTTCCGAAAGGAAGAGCATGTATACATCATTCTGAAGTAGTCTCAATCTAATATATATATTGATATGTGCGTGTATCGCTATTCCCATCGACAGGTATATATAAATACATAGTTTCATAGTTAGGTCGCGTCTCAAGTGTAATTGTTATTAATTGAACCCACGGGAATTATCCTTTCAATTTTTCGGAGAAATATCCAAATATGTACTTAAATATGTACTTGAATATTTATTCAACCCTTTATACTTAATATATCAAAGCACCTTTTGTAGACTATCTACTTTGATTCTTATTTGACATTGGCGATTTATTACTATTATTATTCCGTGGAGGAATTTCTAATGTAAGTTTGATAAGCTTTTTTGATAAGCTTCCAATAATATTAGTATGATTGTAGTAAATATTAATTGATCAAGTACTTCGCCTTAACAATCTTTGAAATATAAATTCCACGAACCTAATAGTATCTTTAAGTACATATTTAAGTACATATTTAAGTACATATTTAAGTACATATTTAAGTAC
This sequence comes from Osedax frankpressi, assembly GCA_964035775.1. Classification (NCBI taxonomy): domain Eukaryota; kingdom Metazoa; phylum Annelida; class Polychaeta; order Sabellida; family Siboglinidae; genus Osedax; species Osedax frankpressi. The sequence goes on from OZ038316.1 coordinate 8,666,807, forward strand.
ATATTTAAGTACATATTTAAGTACATATTTAAGTACATATTTAAGTACATATTTAAGTACATATTTAAGTACATATTTAAGTACATATTTAAGTACATATTTAAGTACATATTTAAGTACATATTTATGTACATATTTAAGTACATATTTCAGTACATATTCAATTACATATTTAAGTATATATTTAAGTACATATTTAAGTGCATATTTAAGTACATATTTAAATATATATTTAAGTACATATTTAAGTACATTTTTAAGTACACATTTAAGTACATATTTAAGTACATATTTAAGTACACATTTAAGTACATATTTAAGAACATATTTAACTACATATCTAAGTATATATTTAAGTACATATTTAAGAACATATTTAAGTACATATTTAAGTAAATATTTAAGTACATATTTAAGTACATATTTAAGAACATATTTAAGTACATATTTAAGTACATATTTAAGTACATATTTAATTATATATTTAAGTACATATTTAAGTACATATTTAAGTACATATTTAAGTACATATTTAAGTACATATTTAAGTACATATTTAATTATATATTTAAGTACATATTTAAGTACATATTTAAGTACATATTTGGAGATGACTTAATAAGTAATTCTTCGACTACTTAAGTAGTATTCTCGTTTGATTTTAATAGGCCAATAGGGGTTACCATACCAGGTAGTTATTTAGTGTCCAGCGAGGTAGGACTACGAAGGGATACATACCTGAGTCGACCGCAGAGATTAAACTACAGGACACAGACATATCTTACTATGTCCCCGAGATTACCAAGAGATCCTGCGACACGATTTGTATTACAATGAAATTATTTGGTTATGGGCACTTAGAATTTGAATTGATATTATTTTCAATTTTTTAATTATTATTTATCAAAAACCTTAATATTTTCCAGAAGATATAATCATTTAGATAAATTATTGTCATCTTGAGGGAGTTAATTACCCGTATGATATAACCAAGATAGTCGACCGGGTAT
>OZ038316.1:8672816-8729073 GCA_964035775.1 Osedax frankpressi
TGTTTCAGTGAAAGTGGGAAGTTGTTATGAATAATACATTTGTTAATGAGATTAGAGTAAATGAGTGAAATAAAGCGGATGTTTAATTTTAGCAATTGGGGTGTCATGCTGTCTATATAAATGTTAGTTTTAAAATGAGTTATTCTTATAAGTCGTTAATATATGTTGAGGTTATAGTTGGCATGGCTTCGGAGATGCAAGTAGGATTTTTTAGTGTATCTATGTATTTATCTCTTAAATTGTTATCTGAGTTGAATTCTATTTCATTATAAATTTTATTTATTTTATCAATAAAAAAGTTTGCAAAAGATTTATTATGAATAGGGCATTCAATATTGTCTTTAATGTTTAAGAGATCGTCAAATGTTTTATAGAGTTGTTTCATATTATTTTTTTCTGAAGTAATTTTGTTTTGATAGAATATTGTTTTAGTAATTTTAATTTCCTTAAAATATTTTTTTTCGGTGGTACATGTAGTCATTATAGTTGATAGTGTTTTTATTTTTTCTCCAAATTAATTCTTTCTTTCTAATAATTCTGTGTAATTCAGATAATTCAGTATTCCACCAAGCATTAGTACTTCTTAGATTAACTTTAGTTGTTCTGAGAGGAGCGTTTTTATCTAGCATAGTTGTGAGGTGATGTTGTATATGTTTGGTAGTGGTGTCAGTATTGTCATAATCAACTATTGTTAACTTGTGTACGTCATTAGAGTATTCCAAAGTGTCAATGTTGTGTAGTTTTCTATAGGTAATATATTTAATTATTTGTTTAGGTTTTATTAAATTTAAATATATATTAATAATGTTATGGTCTGTAATTCTGGGTCCTACATTCGTGTGTATTTTGTTCTGTGAATTTCTTGTTATTACTAAGTCTAAGGTATTTACTATGAGTAGGGTCAATAATATGTTGTTTTAGATTTAAGTCATTTAGTATATTTTTGAATATCAATGAGTTAGGATTTAAATTAAAATCACCTAGAATTATTAAGTTGTTTTTATCATGAACATCATTTAGTATGTCATATATAGTATTTAATGGGCTAGTTGAGTTAGGTGGTCGGTACAGCAAGATTATATTGAGATAAGTGGAAATATTAGCTGATTTATGAGTTAGTTGTATGTGTGTGAGTTCAATAGAATTAATCGTAGAATTAGTTTGTTTATGCAGAGTTATAGAGTTGTGGATTATAGCAGCTACACCTCCAGCACGTGATGCTCTGGAATAGTTAATAAAGAAGTGTGTCTTAGTTGTAGCTGCTATGAAAGTCGGTGTGGAGTATTCAGTAGACCATGTCTCAGTCAAGCACATAATGTCTATTTTGTTATTTGCTATTAGGGAGTGTACTAATTCTGGTTTATTATTTAGGGATTGTATATTTAGTAAGGATATTTTTAAGTTATTTTTCAGTCATTTGTCATTGTTAGGTGATATAGGTTGCGATACAGATGGGAGTTGAGATGATAAAGGGAGTTGGGGAGCTGTCGGTTGTTGGATTGTTGTGGTGAGTTTAGATGTTGTCATGGGATATAGGAGTCGGTCAGTATATGACTTATAAGATTTAGTCCAACTTTCAAAATCCTTACTAGTATACATAACTGGGTTAGAAATCCAGTCAGTTTTGCCATCACTAGTAATTTTCCTAAGTTCATATTTATTAGTTGTTCGATTAAATGAAGATTTGGTTTTTGGTGATGTTAGTTTATTAATTATCGCGTGATGTAGTATTCTATTGTTGATATAATGAGATTGAGGTGCAGTATGTTGGTTTTGCTGTCGTGGATCAGAGTAAATATAATTACTAAGTTAATGTATGTGGTTTGGGAAATTAAGTAAATCTCATCTTTCGCGTAATGGTTGGTAGGCAGTGCGTGCATTTCGGTTAGTAGGTGTTTGGGAATTGTGAAATTTGGTCTTTATTGTGAACTGGAGGCTTATTATATCGTAGGTTGCTATTTGTAGGAAGTCTAATTGGTGCTGTAAAGTTTGATTGATGTCGGATAGAATGGTATTGGTCCAGTTTTAGTCTTATAGTGTCAAGAGTTTGTTTAAATGTATCTAGTTTTCTGTCTATAGAGTTTAGGGTAATCATGGGAGTTTGTTGGGGTAGTGGGTTAGTGACAGTATTAGTAGGCGGGTGTATACGCGCAGAAGAGTTACTAGATGGTAGAGTTATTATAGGAGAATTATTGGGTTGTGAATGTATTGGAGATGGTTGAGTAGGTATGGAAGCGTTGGTAGTATGGCAAGAAGTGCAGATAAATTTTAAAAAAGGTGAAGTCATTAATTCCCAAAGACTTTTGGTGGTACTGTCGATTTCCTCCATTTAACTGATAAGATCGCGGCTTTATGTAGGCACTGCAGATGGTATCGAGCTGGACATTGCGTACAATCTAATGATGGTACATTCGATATATCTTCTCTGCATTGTTTACACTTCATCTAAGCTATGATGTTCCGTGTATTGATATGAAGTGCTGTTCTATTGTACTACCGAGAAATAGTGACAAATTTAAAATAAAGACAATGCATAGAAGTAGGATTTAACAATGGAAATAAAACACGACTTGTTGCTTTGAATTCAAAAGCAAGAGAGAGTGAGTGAGTGAATGAGTGAGTAAGTGAGTGAGTGATTGAGTGAGTGAGTGAGTGAGTGAGTGAGTGAGTGAGTGAGTGAGTGAGTGAGTGAGTATGTGAGTGAGTGAGTGAGTGAGTGAGTGAGTGAGTGAGTGAGTGAGTGAGTGAATGAGTGAGTGAGTGAGTAAGTGAGTGAGTGAGTGAGTGAGTGAGTGAGTGAGTGAGTGAGTGAGTGAGTGAGTAGGTGAGTGAGTGAGTGAGTGAGTGAGTGAGTGAGTGAGTGAATGAGTGAGTGAGTGAGTATGTGAGTGAGTGAGTGAGTGAGTGAGTGAGTGAGTGAGTGAGTGAGTGAGTGAGTGAGTGAGTGAGTAGGTGAGTGAGTGAGTGAGTGAGTGAGTGAGTGCGTGAGCCACTAGTAAATTGTGATGTTAATCATATGTAGATATAGATTGATCAATTATAATGATTATTTCGAGACATTCGAGAGAAAATATTTATATAATATTACATTTTATATAAATATTATACAATATGTATATATATATATATATATATTTACATATAAATAAATATATATATATATTTACATATCAATAAATAAATATATATTTACATATAACTAAATAAATATATATATATATATATATATATATATATATATATATATATATTAATATCTATATAGTATTAATATTAACCTATTATATATATATATATATATATGTATATATATATATATATAATTTGTCGATCCAAATAAAGTCCACTCAACTTAATCTCTATTGGGTTCTATATCATTAGCATGTTGGCTATTAGATCACAGCTGGTAATACCGTTACTCTGGGATTGCTTGGTAATCACTATTGATCATTAGACGTAGTCGATAACGGACCATTTGAATCTCCCGCTATTTTGATCAGTCATTAAGCATTGATTACCGAACTCTAGTCAACGGTCGTGCTCCACCTACCCATCCATCTATCGCAATGCATCGAATGGTTTATTTCGACACAATAGCAACAATATTATAAGTTTCGTTTATGTAATAGGGTGCAGTAAAGTAAATACATTATTACGTAATAAGGAGTCCAAATAAAGACATTGTAGTGGTGTCGAATTAAAATCTATATGCTTCATTCCATATTCTCCTTATCTACGTAATCTAAATGGTCCGTGATTAAATATATGATCAGTTTTCTTAAAATCCTAAATTATTCTAAAATTCTACGTCAACTGCTATTTAATGATAGAATCTCTTGCGTTTAGATTGATTTTGTTTAGAATCATGGATTAAATTATGCATAATATAAAAATGGTCAGTAATTTAGATGAGTAGGATTGTGACATCATTCTTTTACTCTTAAATATATAAATATTACTTTAATCATTGTTTGGTGTTCAAGGACTAGTTAATAATGTAAAGTTAACAATGTAAAGTTAACAATGTAATGTTAACAATGTAAAGTTAACAATGTAAAGTTAACAATGTAAAGTTAACAATGTAAAGTTAACAATGTAAAGTTAACAATGTAAAGTTGACAATGTAAATTTAACAATGTAAAGTTAACAATGTAAAGTTGACAATGTAAATTTAACAATGTAAAGTTTACAATGTAAAGTTGACAATGTAAATTTAACAATGTAAAGTTTACAATGTAAAGTTGACAATGTAAATTTAACAATGTATAGTTACAATGTAAAGTTAACAATGTATAGTTTACAGTTGATGCGTAGTAAATATTGATCCGAAATTTGTAGGTTTGTAAATAAAACCGAACTGATACATTATGAACTGATACTTTAACATTTTGATACCGAACTGATGTACTTTGTAATTCAATATATTACGATCCCGAACCCGAACTGATACTTTGATATTTTGATACCGAACCGAACTGATACTTTGATATATTAAAAATTACGAACTAGAACTCGAACTGATACTTTTGCACATTTATATGAATTAAATAATATTTGGGTATCATTTGGGTATAATTTACAACCCTAGAAATTAATCAAAGAATTTAGATGTATCACTCAAAGCGAAATTAAAATGTAATTAATAATAAAAGCACTAATTCCAAATAATATATGCAACTATGATAATCTACCTTTCCATAATAATGAAGATTTAATTCTATTTTATAGGTAAAGTGTTTTTTAGAAGGTAATTCTGTATTAATACTGTAATAACTGAAGTTTTCTTGTTTAGTTCTGAAGTTTAGATTTGTTTATACGACTATATATATATACACAAGTGTACGTTACTATGTAAAATGATTTACTAATTGAAGTACTTTGTTTATTTTAACACGAATAACATTTTTATGGAAATTGAAATATATAAATTTATATTTAACTAATATGAAAAATAATCAGTTAATAATAATGGAATATACTGTTTACTTTGAATATTTCTTATAAACTCGCTATTGATGCCTTGATGATTATTTAATTAGGTTAATTTAAATTGTGACTTATTTAAACATAATACACGTACAGTGTACGTCGTACACACATACATACACACACACCTATATATATATATATATATATATATATAGGTGTGTGTGTATGTATGTGTGTACGACGTACACTGTACGTGTATTATGTTTATATATATATATATATACATATATATAAACAAGTAATAATGAATTCGTAATTATTCGTAATAAATTTATTTTAACAGAATTCTTAAATATAGTATTTATATTATATCTTCACAATGATAATACACACCTTCACAATGTAATGTACCTTCACAATGTAATGTACCTTCACAATGTAATAACTAAATAAACACAAAAGCTTCTTTTCCTATACTTATCATAATTAAATATCGTCAACTAAATGTTATGATTTAATTAAACTCTTAAGGGTTAATAATTATAATCTAAATCTTTGTAATCAAAACCTATTCATATTTTCTATTCAATATTGTGCAGTTAGAATATTTAAGCTATAATAAAGTAATATGTAATAGTTAATATGGTATGGGATATACGATTCTGAAAATATTTTAATATTTTTTATGACATTGATTTTATTTTATTCTTGTTATTTTATAGAAATAATATAATCATATCATATTTATAAGTTTAGTTGATCTAGTAATAGGTGTTTATCTATATGTACTCCAAGACACTCGGTGTAACACTGGTTTAATTTATAAATGCATATATTGGTTAGAGAAATTAATCAGTTAGTTTTTATTAATGTTCAATAATAAGTTAATCTTACGTAAGTTCTTATTACATAACCAATTTTCATACATCATTAGCACAGTTAGTCAATTAAAAGTTGCCGTTATCAATACGTTGTAATATCTGATAAGTTGCATTGAACACCTGATACTAAACCTTACGATTCACCGTGTTTCAATTTAATATCATTTATTTGTGTTTTGTAGATTCTGTCAGTAATGTAGAATATCAACACTTCTAATACACTATCACATATATCAATAGTGAAGTTTTTCCATTAATATAGCGTGCGATATTGTATCAATTGCAGCAGACATGTCTAATAATATGCTTTACTTATTTCACAACTATTAAGACAATCATAAGAGACAGATAATAAAGCTGTTCCTGTACTACGATGATTCCTCTAAGTTCTTTGTTTTTGAAGTTATAAACTTGTATCCTTTATTTCATTAATAAGCTATTTGATCATGATTCGTTCACATATTTTAGATGTAAGTTATTAACTATATTATCATCTAGATTATTATTTTATAATTACTATGGTTTGTTTTATATATGATGAAAAAGAATGAATATATATGATGTAATAATTGAATGAAATAACGGTGTTAATATAGTTTTTGTTGGTGTCGTGTTTTGTTATAGGATTATCGGTCTGTAAGAATATATAATATATTATTGGCTTTTTATTATTTTGTTGTTTTCCTAAAACTGTAATAAAGTGGTATATGGTCTCAATTTATATCAATCATAGAATACTTGATTACAAATTTCTATGATATTATCTTACAATTTTTAATAAATTCATCAATTTTATTTTTAAATAAAATATGTTTGGCAGTAAATCTGTTGAATATTAAGACCAATTGTTATATATTTTAATTGTTGTTTGTCTATTAATGAAGAGTATATGCTTTTAATATTAAATCTATATTTGTTCAGTTTTTCTATGATAACATTTTATCCATCCATCCATCTATCCATTCAGCAATGTAATCATCCTTCCATTCACTCATTTATCAATCCATTCATCTAGCAATTCATCTCGTCATTCATCTAGTCATTCATCTAGTCATTCTTCTAGTCATTCATCTAGTCATTCATCAAGTCATTCACTTAGTCATTCATCTAGTCATTCATCTAGTTATTCATCTCGTCATTCACCTAGTCATTCTTCTAGTCATTCATCTAGTCATTCATCAAGTCATTCACTTAGTCATTCATCTAGTCATTCATCTAGTTATTCATCTCGTCATTCACCTAGTCATTCATCTAGTCATTCATCTAGTCATTCATCTAGTCATTCATCAAGTCATTCATCTAGTCATTCATCTAGTAATTCATCTCGTCATTCACCTAGTCATTCATCTAGTCATTCATCAATCCATACATATAGTCATTCATCTAGTCATTCATCTAGTCATTCATCTAGTAATTCATCTAGTCATTCAGCTAGTCATACATCTAGTCATTCATCTAGTCATTCATCTAGTCATTCATCAATCCATACATCTAGTCATTCATCTCATCATTCATATAGTCATTCATCTAGTCATACATCTAGTCATTCATCTAGTCATTCATCTCGTCATACATCTAGTCATTCATCTAGTCATTCATCTCGTCATACATCTAGTCATTCATCTAGTCATTCATCTAGTCATTCATCTCGTCATTCATCTAGTCATTCATTTTATCATTCATCTAGTCATTCATCTAGTCATTCATCTAGTCATTCATCAATCCATACATCTAGTCATACATCTAGTCATACATATAGTCATTCATCTAGTCATTCATCTCATCATTCATCTAGTCATTCATCTCGTCATTCATCTAGTCATGTATCTAGTCATTCATCTAGTCATTCATCTAGTCATTCATCTAGTCATACATCTAGTAATTCATCTCGTCATTCACCTAGTCATTCATCTGTCATTCATTTATTGCAGAGGTAAGAGATCAATGGAAACCATATGTTTAATGCTGGCATATAAAATAAGATATCCTGATAACTATTTCATGCTAAGAGGAAACCATGAATGCGCCAGCATCAATAGGTTCAATAATGTGGATAAGATGTATGATATTTATCTACTTTATCTATTTAATATAATATATAGTATAATATATAGTATAATATATATAATATGATATATAGGTAGGTAATAACTTTAATTTATATTTCTATTATTCATTTATTGGTTAGTCAATAACTTCTACAATTATTTAATGTTCACTATATTTTTCAATCTAATTATTAATCCACGGAAACATTTCTGTGTAAACTCATGATTAGCAATATATCGTAAAAAAGAACATTTTATTTCAAGAATATATGGATTTTACGATGAATGTAAAAGGAGATACAACATAAAAATGTGGAAAACTTTTACAGATTGTTTCAACTGTTTACCGATAGGTGAGTGTGATCAAAAGGATATGCAATTCAAAGCATAATGTACTTATTAAAATCGATATGTTCTAGTAAGTTCGATGAAGACTAGTTAATATTTGAAATTACTTATCATGTTTTACTTTAATTGGATTAATAAACATGAACTCAATAATAAATAATTTAATTCACCAATAATGAACTCACCAATAATAAACTTACCAATAATTAACTCACCAATAATAAACTCATCAATAATGAACTCACAAATAAATAATTCAGCAATAATGAACTCACCAATAACGAACTCACCAATAATAAACTCACCAATAATAAACTCACAAATAATAAACTTAGCAATAACGAACTCACAAATAACAAACTCACCAATAATGAACTCACAAATAACGAACCCACCAATAACGAACTCACTAATAACGCACTCACCAATAACGAACTCACCAATAATGAACTCACCAATAACAAACTCACCAATAATTAACTCACCAATAATTAACTCACCAATAATAAACTCACCAATAATTAACTCATCAATAACGAACTCACCAATAATGAACTCATTAATAACGAACTCACTACTAATGAACTCACCAATAATGAACTCATCAATAACGAACTCACTAATAACGAACCCACCAATAACGAACTCACTAATAACGGACTCACCAATAACGAACTCACCAATAATGAACTCACCAATAACGAATTCACCAATAATAAACTCATCAATAATGAACTCACCAATAACGAACTCACCAATAATAAACTCACTAATAATGAACTCACCAATAACGAATTCACCAATAATAAACTCATCAATAATGAACTCACCAATAATATACCTACTAATAATAAAATTAGCAATAACGAATTCATCAATAATGAACTCATCAATAACGAACTCATCAATAGCGAACTCACTAATAATGAACTCAGTAATAATGAACTCACCAATAATAAACTCACTAATAATGAACTCACCAATAACGAATTCACCAATAATAAACTCATCAATAATGAACTCACCAATAATAAACTTAGCAATAATGAACTCATCAAACATGAACTCACCAATAATAAACTCACCAATAATAAACTCACCAATAATGAACTCACCAATAATGAACTCACCAATAAAAAACTTAGCAATCATGAATTCAGTACTAATAAACTCACCAATAATGAACTCATTAATAACAAACTCACCAATAACGAACTCTCCAATAATTAACTCACTAATAATAACCTCACCAATAACGAACTCACCAATAACGAACTCACCAATAACGAACTCACCAATAATTAACTCAGTATTAATGAACTCACCAATAACGAACTCACCAATAATGAATTCAGTATTAATGAACTTACCAATAACGAACTCACCAATAACGAACTCACCAATAACGAACTCACCAATAACGAACTCACTTGTAATGAACTCAGTATTAATGAACTCACCAATAACGAACTCACCAATAACGAACTCACCAATAATGAACTCAGTATTAATGAACTCACCAATAACGAACTCACCAATAATTAACTCAGTAATAAGGAACTCACCAATAACGAACTCACCAATAATGAACTCAGTAATAATGAACAAACTCATTACTGTAACCCATATTATTAGATACATTATATGGATAATACTCGCGATTTTTATATCATTAACACTATAATATGCTACATTATAAATGCCATACTATTATAGAGTACGAATTACTGTAAATGTTGACCTGGTCATTGTCTCACAACAATTCACAGCGGCGCTTATTGAAGATACGGTGTTCTGCATACATGGCGGGTTATCACCAGATCTGATATCACTACAACAGGTGGAATGTTACACGGAGGAACTATTGTATTATGTAATAGAAATCAAAATATTTGTAAACCTTTTTAGGTATTTAGAAATACTATTTATATACCAGACGATACTAACACGTGATAGCTAAACTAAATTAAAGTAAATAGAACTTTGTGTGAAATTATTTTTTAATTTATCAATGAAAATAATAGTATGACAATTTTAATGAACACACATAACTATTTATAATAATAGCTATAGTTACATATATATATATATATATATATATATATATATATATATATATATATGTGTGTGTGTGTGTATACACATAGCTATATATAGCTATAGCTATAATGTATTCTAAACTAATTTCCACTAAAGGAAAACAGAAATTATATTTTAATCAGAATTAATAATCTAAAATATAATTATTTATCTAAAAATGAGGATACAATATTTGGGATAATTTTTTTAATTGGAGGGTGGATGCTGGGAATATCATGATTTTAACACTTATTGTATGTCATTATGTATATGCATTTAATTAGTTTGGTATCAGTTAACACTTACTCAAGTTATATCTTTATTTTAAAGTTATTTAAATTGAATTTATACTTGGAATATAAGATAGTTTCAATTTATTTAATTTTTTTAAATAATCTAATTTTAGTTAAATTTCGCTTGATTTCATATATTTTGACCACAATTAAGCTATTTCACGAATTAACTCAAATTAAACTTCAAACGCATGCAACTAGAATTAAATTATATATTATTATATAATATTCTCTAGTATATACACTATATAGTAATATAGGTTTAAGTCATCGTAATGTTATATATTGACTCGATCTACCTTAGATCCAAGCATTAAGTAGACCGATGGACGTACCGGACCATGGTCTAGTTTGCGATATACTGTGGTCAGATCCAGACGAGGTTAGGTAAATAATATCCCATTAATATCCATATTAATACCAACTATATATTCTTACAAGAATGAGGACACGGCTAGAAGCGCACTGATATAATTATAACTATATGTAAGTATTGCATATGAATACAACCCACACATATAGAACGCAACGCGCACTCGATTGATACCGAGTTTTGCATACACGATTCCAACATCCAACAAACGCTCGACGCACGCGATTGTAAAACGCACGCGATCACCCCCCAAAGGACATAACTGGGTGGGGAGAAAATGACAGGGGCGTGTCGTTTACTTTCGGCGCCAATATCGTGCGCAAGTTCCTGGATCAACACAAGCTCAGCTTAATAGTCAGGGCCCACCAGGTTAACATGTTACGTAATATGGTTATCAAAATGTGGGCCACTATGTATTATCAATTAACCGCAGAGGAAACTAAGATTACATAACTATTTTGTATTTAAATCATCATGTAATCCCTTAATGTATCATTTTTATTACGAAATAAATGTATTAAAATGAATCCAATTGTTACTTTGTATACAATAAATACGTATCTATTAATCCATTAATTTGAATACAAAGTTATATATATTTTGAATATTGATTTCTATATTTCTATATTTCTATGTTTCTATATTTCTATATTTAGGTAGTGGAAGATGGATACCAATTCTTTCAAAAACGAAAAGTTTGTAATGATATAAATGTAATAAATTATTTATAATACTCAAGGCAATTAGATCTATGTGAAATAAATTATCTAATAATGTAAATAAACTAGTCTATCCAAATTAACTATAATTGCATTATCTCTCTTCGTGGTATGTTATATTTCATTTACTACAAATTATTAATATAAATATTTCTTATACTTTATTTTATTAATTTTCTATGTTGATCTATGGGGTTTTCGCTCGCATGATATTTTTGTTATCAAAACCTAAATTTAATCAATAAAAAAATGTCCAAATCAAATTAAGAGGAATAATCTTAAAAGACTGGATTTGAAAATTATTCATAAAATTGACACTTTCGGTTATATTAAGAAGTTATAATAATATATGCAATACTCTATATAACTCCCTAGAGTAATATGATACTTCTGATTGTGAATCTATTGAAATACTATACATTCGGGAACATCTACCTAACCTCTGGTACACCTCGAGTTCCATTATTTCATAGTATAATAGCATATGTATAGATGTCATACATACTTTCTTAACGTAATGCCTACCTTCATTATATAATAATCTAACGGTCTGAATGATATTTCGCTTAATATATATTCAACCTACACGCATTACGATGTCTAACTTAATTACATAATAGTATTACACTTTCCTATATTCTACTTGATTTTGTTTTATACTTTAACTGTATTCTACCTCAACTATATTCACATACTATCGAAGTGATAGCCATGGCTGAACTCTGCTTAACCCCGCGTGATCTACGAGTAACCCGCGTACACCCCGTGCGTGATACTTAATCAACCTATAAACGACCTTACATATCGTCTATATGACCGCAGTTGGTCACACTATTCAGTGCTCCAAATTACTGTGGAGAATTCGACAACGCCGGCGCTATAATGTCGATCAACAAACATATGACCTGCTCATTCCAGATACTTCCGGTGGGTACAACACTCGTACTCGCGCAAGTGTTTATAGGCGAATTAAACGAACGCGGGGACGTTGTCATTAGCGAGAAAATTAGATGTGTCGGCGTGAATTTGTTGACATAAATGCTAGGAGCGCCAGAGTCTTCTTGCGTGGCGGCGCGATCCTATATATTAGGCAGCTTGCGATATTCAGTGATTATGCGTGTGCCATTGTACCGAATGCTTATTCTACGAGTATTCGGTACAGCTATTTACGATGTATATTCAAGAGGGCAGAAACATACATTATATTGTATACTTTATATAGCATTCCATCCCCATGCTATGGAAACGAAATGTTATAATATTTCATGTATATGATTATATAATATTAAAGATAACTATTCACTTGTGATTTAATATTTGAAATTGTATTCAAACATAAATAATTATACATTCTTACTATAGTATCAACTGTTTACAATACTCAGTAATAATAATATATCTAAAAATCTTTTTAGTATCATTTAACATACTTTTTAACTTTTAAATAACATAATCTCACATTAAATCAGCCAAAAGCCAAAGTATCAGGAAGAAACATGAAGTCCGCTAACAATAAATGATTTCGGGATTTCATGTAATTAATGCAAACCAATATCTCCAAGTTACCTCCACAATATCAACACCTATTACCTACTATCACTCTATAATATATACTTATCATTAACCTAATCATCAAGCCACTTACCTTCCATTCTGCCAATACTCCTGTCTACCGCAATTCGTATTCCTGAGTACGGTCGAATATTTCTACCGACTCATTTCCAGATGCCATCTTACTTCCGAACAGTGAGCTTATCTATTCACCAAAACATCGCCGATTCAACATAACTCCAACACTTGTCAAATAAATACCCAATATAACTTAAACACGATTTCAATGCAACATCGTATATACTCTTAGAAGTTCAACAATTCCCATCCATGTCTCCAACTCGAATTCGACAATTTAGATTATTTATATTATTTCTTTGTGTTAGATTTTATTTCGTGATCTGCATCTTTAGCGATTTAGCCAAAAATACAATTCAAAATAGGATTCGTTTTGGTAATGAATTTAGAAATATCGCTCATCGGGTTAATGAGGGTTCATTTATATATATATATATATATATATATATATGTATGTATTAGTTAATATACTGATTACTGATTGTTATATTAATATGTTGATATTTTAACTAAATTTTACTTATTTAGTAATTATTTATTTTTATTACCAAATATGTTACATAAAACAACTTTACGGACATTTATATTATCATTATGTTACCATTTTTAATATTAACTATTTATCGATTTTACATCTTAAATGCGCTTATACATATAAACATATGTATAGTCTATATAGTATATATATATATATATATATATATATATAACATATATATACTCAAATCGGTAATATATTAATTTCTCCGAGAAAACCTTCACATTAGCGGATTCATTTATAAACGCTAACTCACCGTAATTTCATGTTATGTATCCATTATTATACCTAAACAATTATTTACGCACATACACGCATGTTAAAAATACACTTGTTATATTTAATTAGTAAACGGCCATATTATCTATAATGTCACGACGCGTTCAATTGTGCGAGACTCGCGTAGCCGAGGTTCTAATGAAATATGTTGAGATACGTACGTAAGTTGTACGACGTACAACTGTATCAAATGTACGTGATATCGATTTGTACGTGAACTCTCGTTACGATTTATTAAAACTTGTCGAAGAACGAAATCTGAACAAAAATAAATCATTTAAATCATTTGAATCTACTGAAAAAGTAACTACATATATATAAAGATTTCATTTCATAAAAACCCTTGAAAATAAATTTAGTATAAGGTTCCCTAGAACAAAATGATATGAAATCGAATTTATAAATTTGATTAAGATATTAAATTTTAACATTAAGATATTACATTTTAACATTAAGATAACAAATTAAACTGCAATGGAATTAAAAATGTTAATAGTAAATAGATACAAATCTAAGTAATAACAATTTAAGGTATAAATTATGCTATTCAAATATAAAGTGATCATATAAAATTAAATTAATAAAATTAATACAAAAGCAAAAGCATGTAAAATTGTCATTACTCTAAATTGTAATGTTGTATGTTTGAACGTAGTTCTATTTACTTTATGTACAATTATATATCCTCTATATCACATATATACTTTATATCCTCTATATCCTCTATATCTACTACATATCCTCTATATCCTCTATATCCTCTATATATGCAAGAATATTTCAATTATGAAAGTAAAATAAATACTATTCAATCAATCAATCAATTAATATATTTATTGATTGATATATCCTCTATATCCTGTATATTCTTTATATCATATATATTATCTATATGTCCTCCATATTCTCTTCATATTATATATCTTCTTTATCTTCTTTATCGAATATTTCATCTAATGAATAGTAAGAATCCAGCATATTCAATTTAAAAGAATTATTTTTATATAATTATTTTGCTTCATTCTAACTACAAAATAAAAAAATGTTAGAGTATTTTATATAGCAAACGTTACATTATTATGTTCTATACATTTTGAATTAACTAGCTTCAGTTTAGATATATTTGAGAAATTAAAATTATGGTTTTCAATTTTTCTAGTAAAATATACAAATATTATATTCCAAATTATATTCCAAGTATATAGATAATGCATTGTTAGATATATCTAATATTGTATCTAATATATTATCTATTAGTTGATCTAATTGTTGATTTAGTAGTTTATATAATAGCGAATCTAATAGTTTATATAATTGTATATATATTAATTTATATAATATTTTATCTAATAGTTTATCTAATAGTTTATAAATATATTATATAATAGTTTATCTAGTAGTTTATTTAATAGTTTATCTAATAGTTTATCTAATAGTTTATCTAATAGTTTATAAATATATTATATAATAGTTTATCTAATAGTTTATTTAATAGTTTATAAATATATTATATAATAGTTTATCTAGTATTTATCTAATAGTTTATATAATTGTATATATATTAGTTTATTTAATAGTTTATCTAATAGTTTATAAATATATTATATACTAGTTTATCTAGTATTTATCTAATAGTTTATTTAATAGTTTATAAATATATTATATACTAGTTTATCTAGTAGTTTATTTAATAGTTTATCTAATAGTTTATAAATATATTATATACTAATTTATCTAGTATTTATCTAATAGTTTATTTAATAGTTTATAAATATATTATATACTAGTTTATCTAGTATTTATCTAATAGTTTATTTAATAGTTTATAAATATATTATATACTAGTTTATATAATAGTTTATTTAATAGTTTATAAATATATTATATACTAGTTTATCTTGTAGTTTATTTAATAGTTTATAAATATATTATATACTAGTTTACCTAGTAGTTTATTTAATAGTTTATCTAATAGTTTATATATTAGTTTATATAATAGTTTATTTAATAGTTTATCTAATAGTTTATAAATATATTATATACTAATTTATCTAGTAGTTTATCTCGTATAAAGTATTTTCTCTAAATATATAATTCCAATTATCAATTATTATAATTCCTTACAGTTATTTTAAGTGCTTACAATGATAAATCTCATATTTTTTATATTTAATATTTGTATGTATTATATTTGTATTATGTATATATATCCCCCTTATCAAATATCATATATCTTAATAGGGATTAAAGCAATAGAGACGTTATTAATTATGTAAGTATGACATAATAGAAATGATTTTGCTTTTTAATAATATAAACTATAGTTGAATAAAATATCTATTTATAATTTATAATTAAAATGTAATATCATACAAATGAATACATAAAACAACTTACATTAATATGTTATACATGTAATTATTTTGTTTCTTAATTTTATAAATATATGTCAAATTATATTTTATATGACTTCGAAATTGTACAATATTTATTTCCATGCTATATCTATATCTATATCTATATCTGTAGGGTGATATATTTAGTGGTATAACATCGCTACAATATTTATTTCCATGCTATATCTATATCTATATCTATATCTGTAGGGTGATATATTTAGTGGTATAACATCGCTGTAATGTCAATTCCGTTCACTGGGGATAATTGCAAGTATTTGTATCCGAGTTGCGATCAAATTGAAAGATAATGGATCTCGTATATTATTTGTAGAGGCTAATGGATCGACTAAGGATTTCACTGCGGTTGACCAATTACTGACCTATGGATATTCAGCATTCGAGGGTGTCTTTCTTGTTTTATGATACACATGTATTTTCACCTTATTGGTTTAAATTTCTATTGGTTAAAATTTTTAAAAATTTCATGTATAAAAGAAGATGGTAAGTATATATTTTTTATAAAGCAAATCTCGATAACTAAAATATCTCATATTTTATAAGAAGGATTTTTGTATCCATCAATCACTACAAAACTTATAACGTAAGTTGTGTATTATTAACATTATAAAATATATCTATTTAAGTATATTTGAGATATTTATTTTATATTATTATTATATAATTACTTTAATAATTATTTGTATTCTCAATGAATGCGAATCATATTTAATAATTTATTTAAACTCAGCAATAATGAAGAGAACAATATGACATTATATAACTTGTCTCACCACAATATGTATATAATATATCAGTTATAACTATAGTTACATTATTTAATATATATATATATATATAATAAATATAGTATTATTATATCATTATAGTTAATAAATTATTAAGTTATACTCAATATCTCAATGGTTATAATATAATAATATAATACTATGTCAAGTGTATACAATATATGTAAATCTTGTAGAAAATACAAATACATATTGCTATACCAGGATGACATACGCGACATTAGAAACCATTGAACAATTGGAAATATTGCGCAATAAGCGTACTTGTAGAAGAAGGATGGAAAAGTCGAATGAGGTTTATTTCGACTATGACAGCTACACCGTTGTGAAGATATTGACGCTGCATTTGGCTGACGAACTGCGCGTCTTCTATACTCTAACTGCGGGCCTGGATCACCCGGAAATCGGAACCGGGCACTTGGTAGCTCCCGAATTGCTCAAATTGTGGCAATATGAAAACGAACACGGAATATCATTGCGCAATATAAAAAGCCTATTATGCGAAATGGTCATTATGACTAAATGCGATACTACTCCATTTTATGTTTATTCAGAGGCACGACGAGTTTCAAAATTAGTGGCCTTATCCCTATAAACGATGATTTTATTAAACTCTCTATTTTAATTCGTTTATATAGTTTATGCATAATTACTTTACTTTAATTATTTTCGATAAAAACGATATACTATATTTTATTTAAAACAAATAATAAGCATTTGATATAACTATATTTTCTTTGTAGTAATCTAAGCATACTTTATATATTTAAATTATAGCAAAGTGTGCTTTGTATTTGCCCGTAAGTTATTCAAATGTGCTTTTTTATAATAATAATATTAATATCTGATACAATAAAAATAGTTATATGTTCGTATTTTTACTAATCATTTAAATAGATTGTAATAAAGTACAACTCAAAGTACATATTCAATACCTAAATAATATGAAATGGAAATCGTCTGGAATTACGGTTTCTTTGTGAATTCGGGTGAATTCGGCTGAATTCTTTGACCTTCAATGTCGGTTTTTTTTCGATATTCCCGTGTCACGTTTCTCCTGGATAGTTGAATCCATTATTTGTAATTTACCGGAAAGAGTTATTTAACTTATTGCTCTTAAATAATGAAAAATGCCAATTACGAATATATTTAAATTTATGAAAACTTATTAATACAAAATGAAATCATTTAATTAATTAAAATAATGTTTATATTTAAATCCATAATATAGAATATATAGTACATCGAAGTAAAATGATTAATGCAGTAATGTAATAATCTTACTATGCTTAGTTATATTTCATGAGAATAAAATAACAATACTAAATATTACGCTCACGATAAAAATATATTAATATAAATTTTAAATTGCAAAATTCATTAATAATATTAATAATGTGTATAAATAATTATCATTATAATCTTGTAATTTCTTTATATATATATATATATATATATATATATATATATCTAATTTATGTCTTAAACAATTCAGTATATTCATAAGTAGTCGACGGATATCTATAGGTAGACACATTATAATCTTAATTCTATACTGTTACAAAATTCATATTATTATTTAATTAAATATTAATAACCAATATATGTATTTATGTTTTAGTAACTAATTTTAATATTTATAAGGAATTGTTATGTTTAATTATTAATTATTCTAATATAAATATTTATAATATGAGAAATAATTGATATACAACAAAGTATTAGTTATATACTATAATATACTATATATACTATATTATATTATATGACCCTTCAAATATAATATATTATTACAAATTATAGTTTGACGATAGTTCATAGTTGATAGATATCGATATATATATATATATAATATATATTTATATATATCAGGGTATATTTATACGATATGCATATGGTATTAGTTATAAGAAAATAGTTTACAAATTATAAAAAAACAATACTTTACATATACTTTACAATACTTTACATATAATATATTGAAAATGTATTGATAAAGTTATAATAAGCGGTATGTTAACTATTGTAAAAGGATGTTCTAATCATTATATTCACTTAATTTTACAAACAAGATATTTCCCGTTCCAATTATTTTTATTGCTAGTGTAATTGCAGTTATACTATGTCGTAATCTATTTAAATGATAATAAAAGTGCACACGTATTTATATATTTATAGTATCAGATTTGATTTTAATATATATAAATATTATATATATTTTACAGGTAAAGACAAAACGCACTTTTCTATAATTGACATACTTAATTATATAACTTACAAACTTGCTAAGTAGGCAAATACTTATGCATGCCTTCTACAATATGCATAAGCTAAACAATATATTGATATATTTCTTAAACAATATCAAGTGATTAATCTTTATTTGTAATTAGTATGATTAATATGATTTTAAATTCATTTATAGTGTGATATTTGTATTCAAAATAATTCTAGTGCATACAATATAAAAAGTATCAAAGTAGATATTTTTATTAATAAAATCATTGTTTATAGGGATAATGCCACTAATTTTGCAATTCGTCGTGCATCCGAATAAACATAAAATGGAGTAGTATCGCACTCAGTCATCGTGACCATTGCGCATAATAGGCTTTTTATATTGCGCAACGATACTCCATATTTGTTTTCATATTGCCACAATTTGAGCAATTCGGGAGCTACCAAGTGCCCCGTTCCGATTTCCGGGTGATCCAGGCCCGCAGTTAGAGTATAGAAGACGCGCAGTTCTTCAGCAAAATGCAGCGTTAATATCTTCACAACGGTGTAGCTGTCATAGTCGAAATAAACCTCATTCGACTTTTCCAGCCTTCTTCTATCATTCCGCCTCTTACGCAACATTTCCATTTGTTCAATGCATCCAAATTTCGCGTAAGTCATCCTGTCATAGAAATTGTATACAAAGATTAAATGAGAACACTAGTTATAATTCACTGATGATTTTAGTAAGGATTTATTTACCGTATATTAGATCAATAAGCATTGGTAATATGTGGCTATAGTTTATCCAAGAAGTACAGTAATAACCACATATATATGCAAATATCGCGTACACACTTATAAACATACTCACACATAGTTTTTAAATTGATTCAACTGAATATAGATATACTTATAATTACTTATGTATGATAGCAATATAATATGATTATTATATCAATTTACGGATTACAATTAATATTTATCTAATACACTATTAATTATATTTATATAATACTGTATATAATATATATTGTTTATAGTACAATTTTATTAAATATATTTAAACATATGAAAAAATTTATATATATAATTATAATGTTATAATTTATATATAGTTACATTATAACATTATATATTATTATTATTAAGTTATTTATTAATTTATAAATGTACTATATTATATTGTAGCATAACATATACAATAATGATATAAATATACAATTACTATATATAGAACTATATAACTATAGCGGCATTCTTTTTATATACATATATGTAAAATTAATAATAAAATGTCCATATCTATATATGGAATCTTTTTTGTTTATTTGTTTATATTATTTACTATTTGATATTCTTTATATTATTATATTTTAAAATATTAGTTTTCTATCCTTAACACTAATATGTTATCATATAATACTACTATTAATACTACTAACATCATATTTAATGTAACTTATGTATCTATTTGATAAATATTAATTATTTGCGTTAATTCCATAGATCTATAAAATATATTCAAACATTGTTAATTTATACTCTAAAATGTATATGATATAACTACATTTTGTATAATAAATTAATAAATACTAATAACCTGACTTACCTACGGTAATGATTTTTATAATAGTATCTTATTATTATCTAAACAATTTTTTGTTTTATTTATTTTTATTATTGTTTAGTATATTTTAATTAAAAATAACAAAGACTATTAAAACACTAGTTCCTATCTATTGATATTTTTCAAAACTCTGAACACTTTTAATTGAACGTTCTTACTATTCATGAAATCACTAACTATACATAATAATATCTTATATATTTATTAAGTTTAACCATATAGTGTAAAACTCATTTTATAACTCCACAATTTGTATATATATCCTACTCTTTTATTATGAACTGCTTTAAAGCAATTTATTTAATAAAATACAGAGAACCACGCGAACTTAAATTTACTTTTGCAAAGTGTACTGAGAACGAGTCTCACATTCATAACCTATGCATATGAAACTCTATATTGGATTCTATATCTTCTTCATCACATAAATACTTATAATCTTTACCTACGATTCAAAATATATACGTACTCTTTAAAATTACCAACTCAATGTTGAATTCCCTTAGTGATGTATTTACTAGGGTAACGAACAAGATAACCTAAATAGTTCCATCTAAGTATAACTATTCTTCTTACCAGCTTAATAGCATACCATGTATGTTGGTCCCTTTATTACAAGTCTGTTAAGTATACAGGAATACACTAACTAATATAATACAATATAATTTTTGTATAATATATATAATGATCAAAATACATATCATAATATAACATAAGTATATAATAAAAATATAGCGTTTTACAAATATATATACATGATATATATACTACATAGATATATTTTTATGAATATCTTACGTAATAAGTATTGCATAGAAATACAATTTTGTATCTAAAATAAATCATTCATATAAAATATGAGATATTTTAGTTTTCGAGTTGTTACTTAGTAGAAAATATATACTCAGGTATACTATATATATACCTTAGGTATAATGTATATCTTCATCGTGTATATTTTTTAAATTTACTTTTCGGCCCATATAAATAGGACCCAATTGGTTAGCTTTATATTTATAATACGAGCATGAGGGAAGTAGTACTTCGAATAACGAATAATTAATGGTTAATCGCTGGTCACTGGTCAATGGTAAGTTAAGGAAGTGGTAAATCCGTCATTCTCTAAAAAATAACTCGAGCTTCATTATCTTTAGATTTGATCGCAACGCATGTACGGCAGTTATCCGCAATGAACGGAATTGGCATTATAGTGATGTTATCAGCCAAACGAACAATCTAGATAATCTTACTGTCAACGTGTATACAAATTTAGATACATCTATTGTAACTTTAACGATAGTTTAATCTCACATTTCGTTACAATTTATAACATATTATATGCCTTTACTATTAGGAATAATAGTGAAAATGTGTTCATTCAAAATCATACGGGTCATACACTATTTAAAAGCTATTAACCCAGAATTATATTATATGTGTTAGTTTATTTATATTATTTATCTTTACATATTATATTTATATATATATTTTTAAAAAGTAGTTAGATAAATATTGACATTTACGTTTTAAAATCTTAAATAAATTAGCTTTTAAAAATTAATTTTAAAAATTATTATTAGATAAATAAGTTTTCCATCATTATATGGCATATTCCGTACAGTACAATATACCCAGTAAATTATACACTATACTTAAAATGCATACCAATATATATATATATATATATACGATTATAAATACGATTATTTTAATATTAATAAATATTCTGGTTGCAACAAGATTCGTATTCATTTTATGCATTAGGTCATCTTGGCTAATAATATATATTATTATTTTATTATAATAATATATTATTATTTGCTAATAATATATATCATTATTCATATTTCGACACTGAATATTAACTCAACTTTGTTATCAAAATGCCATACATACACATATACCAATACAAGTATTTATTATGAATTTTTTATACTATATTATATATAATTATAACAAGAGTTAGTTTTAAATGTTCAACGAGAATATACAGCAAAATAAACTGAATCTTAGTTTATCATAAATCCTAATTTGATCTATTATCTTTGTATTATTTATTTGTGAATATTATGGTATTTAATATTATTATAAATATAAATTATTTATTGTAAGTATAGCTATGACTATAATATATAGTTTATAGTTCTTAATCAATTATATACTTATATTAATAAGTATTATGATTTATATATTATATCATTTATTTTATATAAACAGGTCATGTATTAAGATTATACAGTTTATACTATGAACCTTATAAACTATATATAATTTATTATCACGACGATATAATATAATTTTTAATTATTTGGAAAAAAAATATGTTCATGAATGATTTATAGATATATTTATTAAACATGCTATAATTTATATCAAATTGTCAATATTCATTAATATATTCATTATAATTTATAATATTTGATAAATGTAGTTAACAAATTTATATCATTATTAAATTATTTAAAGTTATGAACTATAATTAACTAATACATCATAATTTGATTATGGTAAACTTCAATAAATTCATCCAATGTATGCAATTTGTATGATATTCATTAAAATTGTCATAAATATTATTATATCTTAATCATTGAATTATTAATGTATAATTATAATGTAAATAAACTCTATTATTAATTTTTAATTGAAAGTTTCCATTATATTCTATAATATTTAGACTTTTTATACCATAGTTTCACTTTCCCTTGTGTCATTTAATTTCTTTTAGGTAATAATTTCACGTTCAATTTGAATATTATTGGTTAAAAAGAAATGATTGCTTGAACATTTATATCTAATCTAGTTAAGATGTCGCAAGGTTTGGAGTGTTATTCGAGCGAAGATGAACTTTCATCGAAATGGGACGACGATACTAAATTACTGAATATGATCGCCGACTGGGCCGTAAAACATAAAATGTGTTATGCCGCTATCGAAGATCTGCTGTTAATCCTGAGGGGGCAAGGCTTTGATCTGCCTAGTCGTGCTCATACGCTCATCTCCACTTATGCTCGCCAGGCCGACGACGAATTTACACGGATTGAATGCCTTGAAAAACTACAGACTGATCGTCTAACCCGAGTTAAAAGATCTCGTAACGAATGACCTCAGTATTGAATTCAACAACTTGTAAAATGAGGGCATTATATCGATCATTGTGTTAAAAAGTTAATTAACTCTATTAAATTTTAATGTTATCAAAAATGGATGTAAAAACATCATCGTTAATGTCTAATAACTCTAATATATGTAAATAAAGACTGTATAATGTGGTTATATAACCAACACTAGTATTTTGTTATCTACATGGTTATTGTTGATTTTATACTTATTTTATAAATGTTATTTGTTAATTGTTATTTTTGTACAATAAAAAATAATAAATTTCTACGTTTTTTATTTCATTCATCAATCATAGAGATAACAGTTTTTCCTCGTTGGTGTCCAGCCATGACACTGCTGTAGGCCTGCGGTGTGGCTGCATACTCGAATCTCGAGTTGATAAGTGCTTTCAGTTGTCCGCGGCCGACGAGGTCGTTTACAACGGACAAAGCTTCCTTCGAAGTCCTGAAGAATGCCCATGTGAATTGCTTCCCATCCGTAATTCCCTGTATTAATGTTGATAATTGAAGTTATATAACGGTATTATTATAGATAGTAATTTTTAAAGTTGTATTAGTAGGCTTATATTAAATATCTTGAAATCAGCTATTCAAATGTATCATACATGATCAGATCATATCATATAAATTTCAGTATCTATTATAAAGATTCAATATATTATAAAGACTCTCTTCGATTGTACTTTATTATATATTCAATAAAAGTAATTTAAAATAATGTGTTATAATAATATTTAGTAATGTTACAATGTGTTACATAACAAATTTTAACGAGAGAAAAGTCAATTTGCATGTAGAATAGTTAATCGGTGATAGATTTCACTTACAATGCACACCAGTACAAGTGAAGCATGTTATATTCGGTGATTGCAGGTAATTAACGTGGAGTTCCCAAATATATTATACTAGCACAACTGTATATGTTCTGTTTTGTGAATATGTTCTAAATTGTTGAGTATTCTACAGGTAAGATACGAACAATAATTGACCTAGGTAACATCCGAAAATGCGTCATGCTTAAGGGTATGCGATTCTATAAATAGAACGATAATTTTTACATGTAATTAATATGGAAAATATCACCCTACCAAAATACTCATAACTCTGTCGATATTAATTAATTCTATACAATATTCAGTAATATTGATCTATATTAATAGGAAAAGTTATAATATTATTTATAAAAATATCTGAAAAAAATTAATAATATGTATTAATTACCTGAACATTACATTTCATTATTAAATTAATTATGGATATTTAATTGAAGAAATTGTTATAAATATGTATTTTGTATAAATTGAATTACAAAATTAAGTATTACATTATTTATTAAAAAATATACAATTAAAAAACTGTAAGCACATATATATATATTTAACATAATTAATATTTATTATACATGTAAAATAATATTAACATATATATATTACAATGTATTATATATATATAACAGATTAGAAAATGATATAATTATATAATATATATTTCTAAAGCATGCTTTAAGCCCTGCATTATTTAACTCCTTTTGGAAAAATTCATAATTGATATAGAATATATTAATTTAATGATTATATGAAAAGATAAAGTAGTAAATAATTAAATATAAAATTGCATCAATAGAAAAATAAGTAAAAATACAGCTGACGCTATAGTGATCATATTATAAATAAAGAGAATCTATTAAATTCATTAAACTATAAATTATAATACAATTATTTTAAATATATAATACATTTTATATAATTTACTATTAAATATGAGCTTTAAAAAGCTTATTTCTGAAAGTAATACATGATACGTAAATACAATATTCATATATCAATCTAAAGATAACATATTATATTTTTATAAAATTAAACAAAAAAAATGTAGTCCATTTTTTGTTGCCATTTTGCATATTATTGCATAACTTTAATTCATTTATTTTAAATTATAAATAATTATCTCATTTCACTAATTACGAAGTTCATAAATGTAATAAAAAAATATAATTGTAATGATATAAATAATAATAATTATATTTATCAATAATACAAACTTATAAAACAATTATTCTATTATATTTTAGAGTAAATAATATCGTAGTATACAACATATAATCTATAGATTATAATCTTACATATATGTATTAGTTTAACGATGCATAATAGTGTCATGTGCAATTTGGCAAGCTATGCAATTTGGCAAATACCATTGACTGCGAGGTTATTTCAACTTTCAAAAACTACAATATAAATTATAAATAATCTTGAAAGTTAATGAAATTGCTTTATGACAATGTAATAATATACGTATAATTAATTTTGTAATTTTTAAAGGTTAAAATAAGATAGTGGTACTTAAAATATTTTCATTAATACTCAATAAAATAATTTCCAATTTCAAGTATTCATACTGTCAGTTAGTTGAAAATAGACACGCCCACTGGGCGTCGCCCAGCGATACATAAATAGAATTGTTAAATTTTAATAATATAATAATTACTTTAATAAAGTAATTCTTTATATACGATATTACTGAATGTATCTACTTATTTTTTAATTGGGGAGACTTAAGTATTTACTTTACTGATCTCGGTCTTGCTAATATGATATACTATATATTTTTTGAATTAAATGTATTTGATAATACTAGTATATTAAATAGTAAATTTCCAAAGGAATATATATATTATAAACTATTAAATGCAAAAGTTAGTTAACTAACTCGGCGGTATTAAATATCAAGTATGATAATAAATATCATACATTGTATATATATTTAAATATAATTAACAATCTGTATAAAATGATAAATAATTTACAAAGTTAATTTATTAAATATATGTTTTCTCATATAATCGATATGTAGTGTTACATGTCGAAAATGAAACATGTTGAAAATGTATTATTTAATAAAAAATAATAAATTTCTTTGACTAAATCGAAACTCATGATAATATACAATATAATTAATAACAATTTAAAAATTATATACATGTAATAATTTGAATTTCAAATTAATCACGCCTATAAATACGCCCAATTATAAAATAATTAAATCATAATATTTAATATTAATTAAAAAAATATATTGTGATAAATAATGATTAATTACATTATTTGTAATCATTGTAGAATTATAATTTATTTTTATATAATTTTTTAAAGTGTATTACAATGAAAATAGATAAAATCACAGGAAGTGTGCCAAATTGCATACGACAATAGTCCATAATCTATTAATACAAATATATTATGATTCAAATTCAGATAAATAAATTGATTATTTCAAAATCTTCAGTTAATAGTTTCATTGAAAAACAAATTGTGATATCACCAATTAAATATGATTCATCATAAATATTCTACTTGAAAAAACCCGATGGGAACTCCACATAAGTGGGTTCACATTTCATTTTGGCCTACTACTTATTAACTACTATCTATTAACTACTACCTATTAACTACTACCTATTAACTACTACCTCTTAACTACTACCTATTAACTACTATCTATTAACTACTACCTATTAACTACTACCTATTAACTACTACCTATTAACTACTACCTATTAAATACTTCCTACTAACTACTACATATTAACTACTACCTATTAACTACTACCTACTAACTACTACCTATTAACTACTTCCTATTAACTACTACCTATTAACTACTACCTATTAACTACTTCCTATTAACTACTTCCTATTAACTACTACCTATTAACTACTCCCTATTAACTACTTCCTATTAACTACTTCCTATTAACTACTACCTATTAACTACTTCCTATTAACTACTACCTATTAACAATTTATCAAATATTTTACTAAATTATTCAAAATATTGCTTAATTAACATTCACTTATTTTTATAAATAATATTTATAATATTTTAATAAATATATTATTATATAACATTATCACTTATGTAACTATTGTTAGAATATTATAATATGTTTGTAAATAGCTTAATTTAATATTAATTAGATCACAAGATATAATCATATTGTGATTACTGTCTACTTTGGAAAATATTATAACGAGAAGTATTAACATCTAATTTTTATAACTGCACTTAAAAAGTACAGTTTCGGTGTTCAGTTAACTATAAGCAGGTCTGGATGTATATTGTAATACTATATTGTAAAAGATATATTTACATTGTGTTACATTAATTAATTACTATAATTATAATTTAAATTGTTCAATATTATTTTTATTATTTTTTAATTTTTGCAGATTTTAGAATTTATATTTATTCTTTAAAATTCTATGGCAATTTTTGGACTTTATTCAATTACAATTTGTATTTGTAATCTTAAAAACATAATCAATTAATAATAATAATAAAATAGTTTATTCTCTTTTGTAAACTATATTCATATTTTTATTATCAATAATGTTTTGATATATTTATTACAAAGTGAAATTGTATATTACATACAGATTATTACATTATATATACAAATGGAAAATTATCACAATAATACTTAATATTAATAATATAAAATTCAATAAATTAGAGAAATTAATTCCATAATAAGTTAATATTAGTAAAATAATATTTATAATATTTTTACAGACTTTTAATTCGTAATTCAAAATATTTAAAATATCAAAATATATTTTTGAAATGTTCAATTCATCTAAAGTATGTTTAACCTTTGCGAATTCTTCAGTGAACTTTAGTCCAGATCTGACCAGACCGCAGAGCAAACCCTTGGCGTCGGTCTCCTTCAACATGGGCGAGTCAAAGCTTATGTAACGACCACCAGGCGACAACAATTTCTGCCAATCAAAATCCTGCATCTCGTTACGATTTACGGCATCGAAAATATAATCGCAACTGTTCAAAAAATTACAGATATATTACTATCAGATTTGTAGTGGGTACTTACTTTATTCAAGTGGGCAATTAATTATTTTAATGTCATTTAAAATTATAGCTTTAAATTAAATTAATTTTAAGTCATTTATTACAATTTTAGCAATACTAATGAAATATACTGTAGCATGGAAATAAATGTGTATATTAAGGCTATATATAAAATAAAGTATATATTCAATTATTAAGATATTTAAGCACATTTTGGGTATCAAAATTGTTTTGGATATTATTTGGAAATCAATTTTTACTCACTTATAAAAAAAATAATCAAAATATATTTTAAAATAGATACATATCAAATATATCCTGAAAGTTTCATTAAAATAGATTCAAAATTCAATAGTGATACTTTGTTTATACTAATTGTTTATAAAATATTTTGAGAAACATCCAACATATTTTGTAATAATATTTACAATGAATGATTTTGTAATATTAAAACAATACAATTAATTTCTAATAATCTTTCATTATAAATTGATACTAATTTGTATTAAATATAGTATGTATTTATGGTAGAATACAATATTTGTTATATATATATATATATATATATAAGATAGATAATAAACAATGGGATTCAGATAATTTATTTTCACAGTAAATTAAACATATTTACCACTTTGTCTAGTAAACATATATTACCTAATTGCTAAAAATATCATATAATACTATAATATATATAAAAATAAGATATACATTTTATAAAAACAATTATATCATTAAACATATCAAACATAAAAATTTGTTATTTTTTTTCTATTTCACACAGATTGAATATTATTATATAAACTTTTTCTTTTGATAAAAGTTAAAATAAACACTTTTAAGTAAATATATTTATAATTTAATAAATCTTTATAAAATATTTCTAAAATTTTCCACAAATTGTTGCTTATTTATATCAAAAAATAAATATAATATTAAAATAGCAAAAGAAAAAGCATTACAAAAATTGTATTAAAACTATAATAAAAAATATATAAATACTTAAATTAAATATTTATTTATATAAAGCACAAGTGAAAGTATTTTACAAATATTCAGTGATAATATTTAATGATAATTAATGGTATATACCATTAATTATAAATATCTATATATATAGATCATATAAACTATTACACTATTTGAATCTTTATAAATGCCATAGATAATATATTTACTTTTTACAATCACCATTTTCTATTACATTTAAAAACTTTACATTAACAATCACTTTTTATTATATGTTTGCCTTGACAGTCAATATATTCAACGTTTTATTCTTTAATGCATTCTTTATCGGACCATAACTCTTTATTTACAAAGTATTAATAATAATTATAATCTGTGAAGAGAAATGATATCTCATATACTACATTGACTGAGAGGGTAATGGAGAATTAATAGAAATTTCAAAATCAGAAAATAAATTGCAGTAATCAAAATACACACTCGTATATATAAATAGTGTAATATCAATACATTGTATAGTATTGTATATTATATATATTAATATGTATTATCAAATGAATGTACTATATACATAAAAATCAGCTAACAATGCACAAAGCATATTATCAAGAGTTTATTGTCTGTTGATATATGAAGGGCTATACAATGTACAATGTACACTGTACATACTATTACATCATGTTAAAATTGTTCATATGCGATTATATAATACCAGGAGAATTTACTACGAATTTCAATTTACAATATTCAAATAGTTTTTATACCAAATACATATTTCTTACCAAAGTAACCAACTTATATATTACCAGTATTATTACCAGTATTATTAGTATCCACTTAGTAGTGACTCATCACAACAACTTGCATAACATCTATGGTATTTTTAATAATTTGTATTTCTTCCCGATTATGTATTATTTTCAGCTTTTAATCTATTTTGCTTAAATATTATAAATATTACCTTCCCTTTCCACATGAAACTCTGCATACATTTTATACGTAAATTATAAATCTAAAATAATTATAATATTTCATATATTTTCATTTATTAAAACTAGTTTATATTTATTCTAATATCTGAATAACTAATCAATTTTAGTAAAAACTATAAATATTATTCTTTTACTATTTACTAATTATAGTTATTATAATATATTATAATATATGTTATTGTAAATGTTATTATAATAAATGTTATTATAATATATGTAATTATTAAAATAGTGATACTTATAAAATATTTAAATATCAAATTAAACCTTGTGTAGTATATTAATGTTATATTGATTTTGAATAAAAACATATTATACTATTTAATCTTAATAAAAATTGTTTTATATTCATAATGATAATAGAAATAATTTTGCACGCTATTTTAAGAAATTTTAAGAAATTTAGAAAAATTTTAAATTAAGAAAAATTACAATTGTCGTGATCCGGAGATTTCTGTAAACACGGGAAGCTATTATTATAATACTACAGCGACTCAAAAAGAGTTAAACATCGTAATCGTGACTCACGACTAAACGTAATAACTCTCCTGAAGTTGGCGAACAGAACGACGGGGGGGTCGAGTTCAGTTTGAAAAGCAGCGACACCTACCTGCTATCCAAACCGGACAGGTGGTTGGGCTGTGAATAGTCGCGGCACTCGAGGGCTCCTAGAGATGACGCCGTGCCGTGACTGTCCTCGGAACATACCGCAATCACATTAGCGCCCCACGCGGACATCAACTGCAAGACAAAGCAATGTACGGACGGGGGTGAGAGATGTCATTGTTTGGTTGTGAGTGCTAATCATATAAGGATATCAATATCTAATAATTCTGAAATATTATTTCTGAGTGTCTATTTATTTATTAAGGTGCAATTTTACGCTATTACCAACATTCAATATCTAACTTGTCTTATTTGAGCCGACTAGAAAGTTTGAAGAAAATGTTGTCATGGAATGAAACTATTACATTATTACATTAGAGTGAATTTATAGGTAAACCTTATGCGAAATTAAATGTGTCGATGGAAAACTGAACTCCTTGAGCTATTAGAATGATAAACTATCGTAAACCTGGGTAACGTAGGTTCCAATGCCACCCGAAGCTCCTAGCAACAGAACTCTATAGCGTGTGTTTTCAATTAGAACAACAAAATCATTAAATATAGAATCTAAACGTATGAGATTAGGAATTTAAAACTTAAAGAGAAAATTTTAAAAAAATTACAAATTAAATTCATAACAATAATTTTATTGAAGCAAATAAAGGAACAAAGAATTCCTGAAGATCTCAATAATATATTTGTATGTAAACCTTTTACCAACAAATGCGCTGTTAGGCAGTCCCCACAGGGCCGAATGAGTTGTCATGGCAACATAGGGTAAACAACAAGCTTCGGTGTGAGTCAAACTATCGGGTTTCTTTGCGAACTAACATAAATAAAACCACTACAGCGTCTATAAAACTATATCTATGCATTGTTCATTGTATTTCTACGGTAAACCAATATTTTATAGGTAATTATTAACAATGTTTTCGTAAAATAATAATTTAATTACACAATGCTAAATATTACACAACTCAAAATAGTTATGTATAAATTATGCAATATAATGTTATATAATACAATCTCATTGTAATAATTAATTCATTGAGAAATCAATAGACCAATATTAGAGGAATATTCTCGATGACAATTAAGAAATACATTCAGTTATAATGCAGCAACGGCATAACGGTAAATAATGAACCTCGTTGATATTGGCAATTACATATTCGGAATGAGCTCCGGGTCGAACAGGGTGTAAAGCTCCGTAAACCTTAAGAACACCGAAATAATGTATTGATCATTTAGATATTCTTAAATATATGCTATATAATATATAGTTACTATAATAGTAAACATATATTTTATATATAGTATGCAATACATACAATATGTAAATTATAATATATGGAATTATTTATATAATTTATGAAGAGTACATCGCATATGGACATTCCAATTAATAACACATATTAACATACATCACATATGAACATATATGACATATGTACATACATCACATATGACATATGGAGGTGACATTAGCGACACATTAGACAAATAAATAATGAAGAATATGATTATTTAAAAATACCTAGCACCTCATCGCCAATAGAGAATTGCTGCGGACCTCCCGAGCTCGACTTGTAGACAATGGTTCCGGAGAAATCACGACCCAACACTAGTGGAAACTTCTGTTGGGGTCAATTTAAATAAAATAATCTACTGAATGCATATCAACAAATGAAGAAATCCTATTATATAATGTATGAATTTGAAATAATTTTTATTAAACTCAATATTTATAAATTATTATGATTACATTTATGTATGAATGTATAAATGAGTAAAAACTAAAACTTATGTAACTCCGTATTCATATGAAAATAAATTCCTAGTCAGTGAAATTGAACAGAAGTAGTAATAACTTAAATATACACAAAATTATACATGGTGTATATTTCCTTGCGATATCTTATGTTTATTGCATAATTACGAATACACTTGTATCGAGTATTATTACGTGATTATGTTGAAATCCATTTTTGCTTTTGGTTAAAAACCGCATACACGATAGCATAACATCTCCATATCCACCTGAATATATGTAATAATAAATAAATTGATAAAAAAACAAAAATAAATATTTGTACATTCATAATTATATTTTGTATTTAGTTTCAATAACGAATATTATAAAATAAGTGATTCATATTATATTAGTTATATAATGTGAATTTATATTGCAAAAACCATAATATTGGTTATTGCAATAACCAATATTATTGGTTATTATTAATAACCAATAATATTAATGTAATATTTTCTAAATTTAAATAAAACCACTAGATTACATTAATAACCCAGTATTCTTACGTCTATTGGGTTTACCGATGATGCATGTACTTTGATTAAAACCTCATCTTTATGATTTATAATAGGGAGATTTTCATGTTCGGTTAATTTAAGTTCACCGACATCACCATATTTACATATTTGCCAATTTGTATATGTAGATGGTAAATTGGTATATGAAATATATTTATGGTTGACTACAGGTTGAGTTACCCATGAGTTATGCAAAAGGATATTAACATTCAATTTAGGAACGATTTTAACTGAAATTTTAGTGAATAATACCATATTCATGATCAATACAAGTGTTTAATTATATTAAATAACAAATTTTGATTTTACATATATATATGCATATCAAATAAATAGTTATCTAACTATAACATATAGTTATTTAATATAATTATATATTATAGTTTTTAAAAAATATTAATTACATTATTAATGTAATATATATTCAAAAGGGTATAAATCAAAGATAAGTAAAAGACCATATATTAAGTAACTATAGATCATCGAATAAAATAATTTTACTATATAAACTAATATTATCTAGGATATGAATACACATAATATTATATTATATTATAAGATATTATATAAAGACTAATAATGTTATAATATATGAATAGATTGTAAGCGTTATTATGATATTTATGTCTTCTATATATGAAAAATAGAAACAAAAACCATTATTATGTGTTATTACATATTATGAATACATCAACTAACAAAATAAAGTATAAGTTATACAATCCAAAAACATATATAACTTATAAATCAAATTATTTCTTTAAGATAGTATAAAATATATTCATTTTTAATATTATAATTTGAAATTATTGTAAACATATGAATGTCAATAAATGCTATATTTATAAAAATATATAGTCAGATCTGGCATGATGTGTTTGAATAGATGGTGTATAGGCTAGTTATAGCCTATTGGATAAATGATATAACTCTATTGATTAAATCACAGAATATAAGTGTAGATAATATATTAGAGATATGTAATATATATTACTGTTATAATAAGTAACTATTGGTTACAATTCTAAATATTGTTATAAAAATAAATTTGGATAATAGATCAAAAATGATAACGTTATTAAGTATATATTATATACTGTCTATTATAAATGCAACTAATTCTCTACCGTCTAGCTACCAACACAACAGCACAAAGAAAAATTATTACAAATCCGGTAAGCTATCATAAACCACGCTCGACCTGCGCGCGCAACTCAATATCGCCGATGTCTACCGCGATTCACGCGCGGACACTCTAACAGATAGAAAGGTCGTCGTTGGCGAGCAGATCTCGTTATCCTGCCACAACGGTCAAGCTTCTCTCGCGAATTCGTTGCGCAATACGCTCCGCGAACGCCGTTCGCGGCCATCGCGATTTCGACATCCGACCGCCGACGAATCTCTCGCGGCGCGACCGGAGTCCGCCGCGTTCTCGCCGTGCGCGTGGAGCCGTTACGACGTCGAGATACGCGGCGTAGGGGGCGGGGCCGGGGGCGGGGCCGGGGGCGGGGCCGGGGCCGGGCGTTACGCCTTCGTCGAGGACACGATGTCCTTCCGCGCGCTGGGCCCGAGAGACACCGGAGTTTACCTGTGTACGTGCGAGGGCATCATAACCAGTCGGCACGATATCGTCGGTTAGCGCGTTGCCGTTACAAGTTAATAAGATCTGCGAATATCGCGCTTACATAATAATGATGATTAACTGTCGAGGTGTATACATTTCTTATTTATCTCTATATGTATAATTAGCGAGAATTCCTGTGAATAATGACTAATCGAATGCCTTAATAAAGGCCAACAGTTATAGATAATATTTTAAGTGTATGTTTATTTCATATGTTATTACTCACGAAGATGCATTTTTAAATATTCTCCGATAATATAAACATTTTGCAAGTTTATTTTAACAGTATATTGTGTAAATGTCAAATCTATTTACACACTCCATGATATACACGTCCACACACGCATACACGCACGCACACACTGACACAAATAATAACACATATATTCGCACAAAAATACACACGTACATACACGCGCGCACGCACATAGGCACACGCACACGCACGCATACACACGCATACATATTTATATTCCTATAAGTTCCTATTTCCTAATTAACTTGTATACACTCCATGTTCCTTAATTACTCACCAAATACTTACTTTATCCCGCCTCCGACCTTTGATCCCCAGTTATCCAGCACCCAAATCCGCGGCTGACCGCCAGCTATACTTTCTCTACGACGTCGTGCGACAAGTCCAGGGACGAGACTTACTCGAATCGCATCCGGGACCTCTTGTGCGAAAACATCAAGTGTGACATCACTAGCGAGTGTCGGTACATAAAGAGACGACGGGTCGGTACAATTACGTAATACGATGTACATTGTACGATGTACATTGTACATTGTACGTGGTAATGTGCGCGTTGTACGGTGTACGGTGGGCACCGTACACCGTACACTGTACAATGTACACCGTACACCGTACAGTGTACACTATGCAATGCACACCGTACGGCGTACGCGGTATGAGGATTGTAATGGTTTTGTATCACTATGTAACCACATGTCAATGTCATGACATTTATAATATACCAAATATGGCTCGGATTTCTAATAAACATTATTTGTGATTCGGATAATTTATCTTTAAATTCGCCATCTTCAAAAGTGCTAAAAATATATCAATTCGGCCTCTAAATTAGCTAAACAAAATGATATTCTATTTAACGTAAATATATCTGTAATAGAGTATTGGTAATAGAGTAATAGAGTAATAGAGTATTGGTAATAGAGTATTGTATTGGTAATGATAATCGCAGACAATATAGGTATTCCGTTATTGTAATAAATGGGTCATAGCTTATAAAAATACATTTATTTGAATCCTTCTGTTCAAATATTTATGCAACCAATACATGGAAATAAAATAAGACAGAAACATACAAATTCAATATTGCTTATACTAATGCATTTCGTACAATTCATGGAATAATCGGCATCAGAAATGTAAACAAAGTCCTCAGTAAACACTTTCAACTCTTTTTTTTTTACCTGATATCAACAAACTAACTTATTTTTAAAGTTCGAATAATCGTGTACTTATTCAATTGTTTGATGCACCTTTAAAAAAAATGGTTCAATAGACAATGTCCATTGGACATATGTAAGATTATAATATCTTCGTATTGTATATCATAAATATTATAGTTGCTTATTTATATTATTTAATTTCTATCTAATACTTAATATATAATATTCGCGCCACTTTTTTCATTTTATTTATCTCGATAATTATGGATTTCTTAGTCTTATAATAAATATTAAAAAAAAATATTTACCATAATAATATAAACTATATAATAAAAAGTAGTACTTATATAATATATATAGAGTGTGATACATACGGTTTTACATATACCCGATATATTAAATAGGCACATACATGTAGGCAATGACAATCGTTATTATGTAACATTATCATTAATTTTAATTTTTACAAACTCCGGGAATTCATTGCAATAGCAAAATTCTTTTCCATTAAATTATAAATTTTCTATAATCCTTTGTGCTTACAATCTCTTTGATTCATTATATAAGATAACGTATACGATGTCAGCTGTATCAACGTATATATTAAATTCTATTGTCTTAATAGAAGTCTATTCACATAATTGAGCGAACTAGCCAATGTTACCTTCGTAGATGTACTAAGTTAACGGATTAACACAACGGTGTGTAAGTACACCGCACCTAAACAGTGACGTAACTCTATATTCGTATCGTATCGTAGAGTTATCAGGTGGTATCTAGCACCGTTATTCGGGAAACTACCTTGGCGCGCGTAACTATAGAATGACGTCATCGCAATCCGCAGGCGAATTTTGTTGTTCACATCGTAAAAGACGATTTTGAAGAAAACAAGAAGAAGCAGGGCTGCGATCGCAATTGTTTTCGACAAGCTATGGACTCCTATTCTGTCTTGGTTATAACATATCCGCTATTATCTCATCCGCTATTATCTCATCCGCTATTATCTCATCCGCTATTATCTCATCCGCTATTATCTCATCCGCTATTATCTCATCCGCTATTATCTCATCCGCTGTTATCTCATCCGCTATTATCTCATCCGCTATTATCTCATCCGCTATTATCTCATCCGCTATTATCTCATCCGCTATTATCTCATCCGCTATTATCTCATCCGCTATTATCTCATCCGCTATTATCTCATCCGCTATTATCTCATCCGCTATTATCTCATCCGCTATTATCTCATCAGCTATTATCTCATCCGCTATTATCTCATCCGCTATTATCTCATCCGCTATTATCTCATCCGCTATTATCTCATCCGCTATTATCTCATCCGCTATTATCTCATCCGCTATTATCTCACCATTAACGGGTGTAGGCTTGCTGTGCGTTATTCTGCATACATGGTCACCGTCGCGTTTATATGAATGATATGCATAATGTACAGTTTACAATGTACAGTGTACAATGTACAGTATACAATGTACAGTGTACAATGTACACTATACAATGTACAGCGTACAATGTACAGCGTACAATGTACAGCGTACAATGTACAGCGTACAATGTACAGCGTACAATGTACAGTGTACAATGTACAGTGTACAATGTACAGCGTACAATGTACAGCGTACAATGTACAGTGTACGGGCAGTCCTATCCCGCGCACAGTTCACCTTTCGTCGACCCCGTGGCATACGGTCACCCCAGTTGACCCCGTGACGCATAGCCGACCTCCGTTGAACTCACGCCACACAGTTGAACCGCGTGAACCAACGCATTACGCAATGGTATGCCGCGACGCCCGATGACAACTACAGCCTGAACCAGAAATTCCGTACGGTCATCAGTTACCATTGTAACCGAGGCTGGATTCAAACGTTCTCAACGGCGGACTACTGCGGTATGTAGGTCTAGTGTAGCGTACACCGTAAGGTGTAAGGTGTACGGTGTAAGGTATGAGGTGTAAGGTGTACGGTGTAAGGTGTACGGTGTACGGTGTAAGGTATGGGATATAAGGTGTACGGTGTAATATATGAGGTGTACAGTGTAAGATATGAGGTGTACGGTGTAAGGTATAAGGTGTACGGTGTAAGGTGTACGGTATAAGGTGTACGGTGTAAGGTGTACGGTGTACGGTGTAAGGTGTACGGTGTAAGGTGTAAGGTGTACGGTATACGGTGTACGGTGTAAGATATGAGGTGTACGGTGTACGGTATAAGGTGTACGGTGTAAGGTGTACGGTGTAAGGTGTACGGTGTAAGGTGTAAGGTGTAAGATATGAGGTGTACGGTGTAAGATATGAGGTGTACGGTGTAGGGTATACGGTGTGCGGTATAAGGTGTACGGTGTAAGGTGTAAGATATGAGGTGTACGGTGTAAGATATGAGGTGTACGGTGTAGGGTATACGGTGTACGGTATAAGGTGTACGGTGTAAGGTGTACGGTGTAAGGTGTACGGTGTGGGATATGAGGTGTACGGTGTAAGGTATAAGGTGTACGGTGTAAGATATGAGGTGTACGGTGTAGGGTATACGGTGTACGGTATAAGGTGTACGGTGTAAGGTGTACGGTGTACGGTGTAAGGTGTACGCCTTACATGTAGTATAATGTAGCTAGCCTAGGTTAAATGGGTTCATCTATATTTTATTACATTTATATATAAGAAATGCAATTTGTTTAAATATAGAAGAATTATCTAAATATAGATTAAGGGTCTATGAGATTACATGACTATATAAGGGTGATAATATGGAGTAAACAAACAGGATATATAAATAATATAGCATATATTATATATTGGGTTTAAAAGCTAATTATTGGAACGATCGGAAACCGATTTGCGTTTTAATTACGAATAATACAATCTTAACGGTCTGATAACTAAACTTAAGGTGAATAGTAAATATATTTGAATTTCCTAATGTATGACATACAATTGTATTCCTATATATATATATATATATATATATATATATATATATATATATATATATATATATATATATATATGACATACCTATATATTTACAACCTTCACCTTCACACCCACCTATATATTTTACGCCTATACCTCATCTACTACTAACACTATTACTACTACCTCACCTACTACCTCACCTACTACTAACACCATTACTACTACCTCACCTACTACCTCACCTACTACCTCTCCTACTACCTCACCTACTACTACCTCACCTACTACCTCACCTACTACTAACACTATTACTACTACCTCACCTACTACCTCACCTACTACTAAACTATTACTACTACCTCACCTACTACTACCTCACCTACTACCTCACCTACTACTAAACCATTACTACTACCTCACCTACTACCTCACCTACTACTAACACCATTACTACTACCTCACCTACTACTAATACTATTACTACTACCTCGCCTACTACCTCGCCTACTACCTCACCTACTACTAACACTATTACTACTACCTCGCCTACTACCTCACCTACTACCTCACCTACTACCTCACCTACTACCTCACCTACTACTACCTCACCTACTACTAACACCATTACTACTACCTCACCTACTACCTCACCTACTACTACCTCACCTACTACTACCTCACCTACTACTACCTCACCTACTACTAACACCATTACTACTACCTCACCTACTACCTCACCTACTACCTCACCTACTACCTCACCTACTACCTCACCTTCTACCTCACCTACTACTACCTCACCTACTACTACCTCACCTACTACTACCTCACCTACTACTAACACCATTACTACTACCTCACCTACTACCTCACCTACTACCTCACCTACTACCTCACCTACTACCTCACCTACTACCTCACCTTCTACCTCACCTACTACTACCTCACCTACTACTACCTCACCTACTACTACCTCACCTACTACTAACACCATTACTACTACCTCACCTACTACCTCACCTACTACCTCACCTACTACTAACACTATTACTACTACCTCACCTACTACTACCTCACCTACTAGTACCTCACCTAATACTAACACCATTACTACTACCTCACCTACTACCTCACCTACTACTAACACCATTACTACTACCTCACCTACTACTAACACCATTACTACTACCTCACCTACTACCTCACCTACTACTAACACCATTAATACTACCTCACCTACTACCTCACCTACTACTAACACCATTACTACTACCTCACCTACTACCTCACCTACTACCTCACCTACTACCTCACCTACTACCTCACCTACTACTAACACTCATAACATGAACTCTAAAGAGTTTACCGTCCCGTAATACTCCGGAAGTAATCGTGTCGTAACCCCACTCAGTGGCCTGCACTCCCGGTTGGTACGAGTTGGCGGGAACGTGCAAGAAGTGCTTGGCAGGCTCCTACCAACCCGACTTTTCTCAAGTGGACTGCGTGCTCTGTCCGGCGAACTCGACGACGAAACACGACCAAGCGGTCAGCTTCGGCCAGTGCGTCAGTAAAGGTGGCTAGTCTCGCCGTTGCCATTGGTTACAGGATGATTGTACGAGAGGGCAGTAGGGATTCTCGAGTATACGTAAACACCAATTCCTGTATTTCTGCGTAGGAGTAGCAAGTATTGTATAACCAACGGGCTCCCTGAAGTATTCTCCAAGTCGAATGCATTTTCTGGTGGTGTCGCTAAATTCTGATAACCTCGACACACAGCCTCCTGCCTGAAGTTGACGGCTCGAGGCGTCGGAGTGGGGTTTACGTATCTGATGGCGTTCGCGATCACAGCGTCTCTCGTGATGTTAGTTCCAATTGAATCCGCTTGTGAGCTATTGGCATCACTTGGTGCGATCCTATATCGATAATGTTATAGTAATAGTCATAATCATGAGAAAACGCAGCCATACAGCATACGGGTTACGATATTATTACAATAAGAGAATTACATAAATTATGATTATACTTGTTCTTTAAACATTATTAAATTAACACAATATATTTTAATAATATATTATTTCATTTCATTTCTTTTTTTTAATAGATTTTCAATCATCACTGGAATATTACGTTATAGAAAGAAACAGAGGAAAGTGAGTATTTAGATAGTATTGTATAATTTAATATTATACAATGATATATATATATATATATATATATATATATATATATATTATTAATGTAGTATTATCAAATCACTATTTAAACAGAGCGGAATGGTCAGCGAATTAAAGAATAAAGAATTGTTGAACCCGCTTCTTTGTTAGAAAACATATTACTTAATACATTTATACAACATAATCAGA
This sequence comes from Osedax frankpressi, assembly GCA_964035775.1. Lineage (NCBI taxonomy): Eukaryota > Metazoa > Annelida > Polychaeta > Sabellida > Siboglinidae > Osedax > Osedax frankpressi. The sequence continues at coordinate 8,715,200 of OZ038316.1, forward strand.
TATGCAAAGATTACTCCATTCTTACATAATTAATCGTCCGTCTGTAGTATAGAATTGCTTCGTTAACCGCGGTAAACTAATGACAAGATAATAACAACACGTCGTTGTTATCTTGTCATTAGTTTTCACTACTGGCATATCAGATCTTTTACAATATATGCATAGCCATTATTATATAATACCAATACGCAGCGCAACACGCTATCGATGCAGAAGAAGGGGACGATAACGGGGACGATAACGGGGACGAAGAGGATAACGGAGCTCGGGGAGATTACGATCGGCGACGACGGAAACGTAAAATATTCGAATCTCTGACGTACTCTAATCGTGGCAGACACTTCAAAAACAACAATAACAACGGCAACAATAACAACAGCAATAATACCAACGGCAACAATAACAATAATAATTCCCATAACGACAAAAATGATGCTGGTGACATAATCAACACACCTGATAACTCCGAAGATGAAGGAGTACCTCTACTCGAAGGGTTCGAAGAAGTAGTCGACGACCTTGACTCTATAATTGGTATCGAGAACGACGACGCAGATCCGCAGAACGTCGATTTCCAGTTTCGCGATTCCGGAGAGTTGCGCAAAATCCTGAAACGTCTCGAGAAACGCATCGACTACGACGAAGACGTTGTCTGCAATGAACGTATCAGTGAGTTCGGCACGCATTCACTCGCGAACAACTTACTCGAGCAAGTATTTATTAGTCATTTACTAATTTTACTAATTTTACTTCATTTACTAATATTATAACTTGAACGAATTAAAACAATAATTTATTTCGTATCCGCAAATATTACGATATTACGAATTATCAATTATTACATAATGTCCGAATTTTCCGCGTAGTTACACGTAGTTTAATCGCCGCAAAACTCGTTAGTCAATGGAACCACGTTATACTCGGTGAATTTGGGGAAACACTTCAGCCAGCAGATGGAACGTTGGTGTTGGAAGAATAAAGGTAATTACGGAAAACTCAAATGCTACGGAGTTAGTCCGCAAGTGTTGCGTAATATCAAGAAAAGGAAACGAACTAGGTTACCTTTTATCTTATCTACTATAATATATTCTACGACAGATAATATATTATCCGTTATATATAATGCATTTACTTAGGCAATATATATCAGCTGTAAAATACTTATTTTATTTCTACCGTATACGTAGATATACATTTCGATATTTAATAAAGTGCTTGTTTCAATAATTAGTACGTATTTCGAACATTGTTACCTAATACACAGAATACTATCACTCCCTTCTTCCATACTACGAGATATTCATCTTTTTAGCGAATAGATACGAGCACCCTACTATGTGTAAATACACTACAAATACACTACAACAGGATACTATGTAATTACATACTACCCGAACCTACTAAGTCGATTGAGTGCATTAGGCTGTATACAATATATATATATATATATTTTTAATTACAAGAGTAGACTAAAGTATATATGTATACATATATACTTTAGTCTGCTATAATATATATATATACTAAATATATATCGCAATGTACCACGATATTATATATAATGTAATACTAATATTGAGATGCGGATGATTCTATGTTACGTAACATGTTATATTTGTCTTTACACAATTGGCTTTGCTAAATAAAAAAGAAAAAATCTTCAATATTATATTAATTATAGTAATTAGTTATGAATCCAAAATGTTAACGATTTGCAGACGAATAGAAAAACGGGAAATTAAGAATCCGAACGAATTCAATGAAAACGAAGAAATATACTATAACGGTACAACAAAGGAATCTCCCATGTGAACTATGTTGAAAACCTATACATTATATGATTTATTGTTTACAAAAGTATTATGGAAATATGTGTTTATATCTGTATGCTGTGACGACCACTTTATATCAAATAACGTATTAATTCTTGATAATATATACATTATGATATGTTTATATTTGTTTCTATTTTGTATTGTAACGATATGACAACAAAATAGTAAATACAAAGTAGAAATTTCACTTTTCAAGAAGAAATAATTAAAGGATATGCATCTTATGATATCCATGCAAATAGTAAAGTAATCTTCTTAAATAATATAAATATTAATATTTAGATTTACATTTAAAAATTGTTTTGTATATTGATATTTATGTATCTTATTATTGTATACAATAAATATGTATTTATTGATAACCATTGTAGTGCTATTTCATTATTAATAACATATTGTGTTACTTTAGAGACGATTGAGTTCGGTAATGTAATTATATCGATACTACAGTATGTCCAAGTTGGTATATTGTATTTTTAAATTTGTCGATGTAAACTTAATGGGTAGTTTTACATTTAAATATCTAGGTATTGTATGAATATCTCGTTTAAATGACTGCACCGGGTACAGTGTACCCTATACAATTAAATACAGAGCACTTAACTAATTATAATAAACCACAATAAACTCAACTACTAGTTGGTAGGAATTCTTTGTTAAGATCATATATTATTTATAAATCATAATCGAGTATACAGGTATACTATTAATCTTCGCGACTATAGTATAACCATATAATATACAGTACTTTTAGATTCAATTGTATAATTCCAGAACTTCTTATATTTTGATAATCTGTATGATTTAGAAATTAAAAATATATCTATAAAAAAATATTAATCGTAATTATTTTATTTTTGTATATTTCTAAAATGTTTCATTAAAAATATATTGTACATATCATTGGGTCTATAATGAACTATAATGTACCTTTTCGTTGATGTTTCATTTAGATTAATCGACTAGTCTATATCAAAAATAACGATTTAGATATCAACTGCATTCGACACTAATGAACCCAGTGAACCTTTATAATAATAATGATAATTAGAAAACAAATAAATTAGTAGGTTTCGAAAATAAATGTTATTACTACGAAATTGATTCAGTTTTACTTATTATTATTATCAGTAACAACAATTTTACTACATCATTTGATAACTCTACATATTTATTAAGTATCAAATATGCTCAGTAGAATTTATCATGTATATTTATCACGTGTAATGCATATTGCCTTTTAAAATAAGTATATAACTATCTTATATATAAACAATATTCTATTTCAGAAATAATATATTTATTTTCCGGACAAAACACGATTGTTTACATTTCTACAAAAGAATATATTTCTTAATTAAAAGAACCCACTATATATAGTACACTAAATGACTAATAATAATATTATAATATAAGTATTATAGTATATCTATATATGTATTATTGTTAATTATCCTAATAAGTGTTACAATCAATTATTTAATAAAAAATACTCAATGTATCCTCAATAATAACATAGTTGTTCTGGCACAGCTATATATGTTAAAGATATATAATAATTTCATTCCTTCAATGAAAAAGAATAAGACATTTTTGAAAAGTATCTAACTGGCTAACTTTAAGTCATCTCTGGATAGTGGACGACTTGATACCAAATAAAAATAAAAATGTTCAAGAAACTCGACTTTATAATTAATGTAATTTTATTTGTATTCATTTTATCTGGGACACATATATTTTAAAACGTACACTACAATATTCATAATATTATACAATATTTATAATAATCGGTTCAAAAAAATATATAGAATGAATGAAACAAATGATAATTATTTACTAAAATGTATTATATACACATAAGTTATATATATATATATATAATATCTGGTTAGTATTGCCTGAGGCTGATGTATAAGACGAAGAATTATTAATAATTGGACGATGATTATTTTGATTATCATGATAATAATACACTATTGTATAATCCGAAAAGTTATTTTTAAATAGAGATCCTCTTGAAATAAATTAATAATAAGTATTGTATACAATTTAGTTTATAAATAAACTAAAAATAAAATAGTTATACATAAAGAATATAATTGAATTGTAAAACGAAATTACCATATAAATTGTCAATATTTATTTTAAATGTATGGCGATGATTAAAACTCGCAGTTCTTATTAAATATTAAAATATATTAAAAAGGTATTAAATGATTCAATTTATATAATTTTCAATCATTGTGGAATTATATATATATATATATATATATATATATTTGGTTCCTTGAAATTATTAACACATTTATTTTATTTAATTCGATTCAAATGAATGAATTAAATCAATTATTTCTTTGTAATATTATTTATTGAGTTAACAGAGCCTGTGCAAGTCGTTAGAGCTGCACAGGTCAACTGAAAACAAATGATTTTGCTTATGCGTTACAAATACATATATAATAAATTCTTATTAAAATAGATCATTATTAAATCACGTATGTAAACATATTTATCATATTATATAACTATTGCGTAAAAAGTTATATAACAAACGTTATCGTAAACCAAGTAAGTATTTGTTATACTTTTATTACTATACGGGTTTATGTACTAGGATGTGGTTACATTTGATGAAAACAATGAATACAACAGTTATACAACACTGGTGCTATAAATATGCACAAGAATAAAATAATTATATTTATTATAAGTAATTATCATAAATTATTAGTATAATATAATAATATAATTATAATAAATAATAGATTAAATAATAAATATAATATAACTATAGTTTATTTTTATAAATATAATGAATTATATTAAAATATATGCATATATGTGTATATGTTTACTAACAATAAATAATATATTATAATATATAGCATATTTGGAAAATAGGTAATACATATAAATTATTATAAATATTTATATATATACATAGATATATACACAAACCACATATATATATATATATATATGTGTGTGTGTATATGTGTGTGTATGTGTGTGTGTGTGTGTGTGTGTGTGTGTGTGTGTGTGTGCGTGTGTGTGTGTGTGTGTGTGTGTGTGTGTGTGTGTGTGTGTGTGTGTGTGTGTGTGTGTGTGTGTGTGTGTGTGTGTGTGTGTGTGTGTGTGTGTGTGTGTGAGTATGTGGGTGGGTGTGTGTGTGTATGCAAATTATCATAGTTAATATTCATATCATACTCAAAATAAAATTATGTAATATATTTAAATATTAAGATTAATAAAAAAATTGTATAAGATTATCAAATCCTTTATAAGATTATCCGAATCTTTATTTATCTGAATATTTACTATTAACGTCAATAATTATCCATATATGTATTTATGTCGCAAAATAATACATTTTGATATTTTGTTACAATTTACTACACCATTTTGTTACAATTACTACACCAATTTGACATTAATTTATTAATTCCTGGATCTAATATACAAATATCTGATATCTGATCCTGGAATAAATGCAGTAATTTTATTTACTAATTGACTAGAAATTAATGTTTATAAACCAATAAATCAATAAACATATAAATTTGATACGGTACGTTATTCTATATCGGTAACATTTCAAACGTAATACATCATTTCAAATGTATCACATATCTATAAATACAAATGTACACATAGATCATAATCAAACAATAATTAACGAATATAATAAATAATTATTCACAATATTCTTATACTCTGATCATTTAAGGTCTATATTAATGACAATAGTATATAAACTATATAAATATCAATGCCATCTAGTTGCAAGAATATTCTTATATTGTATAATGATCATAAAATATGTATAACGCAATTCCAGTGTAGGTAAACAATGCATATAAATAATTGTTTAATATTAATATTAGCGAAAGTAAAATTGTTTAAAGTTCACTCGTATATGTGTGTGGTATTTATGATATACAAATACGTGTATTATGTGTATTTTCGTGATTATTTATACGTGTGTTTACGTACGTCGTACGTTGATGCTTGAGTCGGTATATGTATATTGATAAATGTCTAGTTTCTAATTAGATAATAACAACTATTTATTTGCAACACCATGATTAACAACATAAATTAGATGAGTTTTCATTTTTACATTGAGCTAAATATGTTTTATATAAATATATATATATATATATATATATATATATTTACCCATCAAACACAGTGATGAAATAATGTTTGTAAAATTCGTTGATGTGCTGACAAAAATAAAAATAATATATAAGAAATTATGTTATTCAAAAAATGAACCTCCTGGATGGTTTGATGGATGTTTATCTACAGTTATATTATCGCAGGTTCAAAACACCACTAAATAAGTTTGTAAAAATCTAGTAACTCGAATTATATGATATATATGCATGTGAATTACAAGCATGTAAAAAACGTTAGAGTTTTTAAAGTGGTAATAAATGTAAACATATATCATATTATATAAGTCATATGATATATTATAATATATTATATAATAATTCTATAATCGCAAACAATACTTCAAATAATAATGATGATTTATATCTCAAGAAAGATTCGTACTCGTGTAATTCCGATATAATAACACAATAGAATAGAGTCAATTATTTTCTTTGTAATTCCATTAGGTTCTATGTATTTGATGATGCAAGGTTCTTGGTATAACTCTATACATGGTAAATTAAAAAAATATATTATTGGCAGTAATTTTTATTTATAATTTCAATAGATAAAGTATCCATAAATTTGCGAAACCAATTTATTATATAAACATATATTATATTATTGTCAGCAATTATAACTGTTTGTGGAAATGATAAATTAAATAAGAAATAGTATCGGTGTACACAGCCATAGGTGTACTAGATATAACCGGTAAAAAGTTGTTTTCGGCTTAGCCTGCACTAATTCTTTCTCGAGAATAAAACCGCTAATTGTTTTTATTTATGCCCGTTGTATTGCTGTTCGGAGACCGTACGACTCTCTGTATACTCGTAAGGGTAAAAATAGCGAATTACGTAAATAAAGTTCTTTCAAGTTACGTACGACGAATTGTCTTTCAATCATGTGGGCGGTTAATACATTTCGTGGATCCGATTATTTGCTATGCCTCGATATCGAGATGGGGGGAGTCGAAAACAAGAACATAGTTTCCCTGCGTTTGCAGTTATCGCATTTATGACGAAATTGTTATATTTAGATATTTAGTATAGTCTTACTTGAATCATATCTATCGTAAACATTTTATAATATAAAACTACATATTATACAGTAATCTGTTAATATACAATATATATATATATATATATATATTATTGAACTAATTCTAGCATCTAAAATCTAGAGCATATTTGAAGATACTATGTTTGCATAACACATTAATAATATATACATTTGTTTCTTTTTACTTTTTTATCTGATATATTGACAATTTATAACTATAATTTAATATATATTAATTTATAGTTATAAATTGTCGATATGTCAGATAAGCACATTAAAAAGAGTATACTATATTAAAATATCTATAGATAGTGATATAAATACATATATTGATGTATATATGAATATATTGTAACGAATGAATGAGTGCATTACTGTGTCTATCTTAAATATATATATATATAAGAAACAAAATGTTATTCATTTGAATATAACGTGGATATGTTATATTTCATAATATATATCTATAATATAGTTTATTGTTTACGTTACAAAAAAAGATTTATCGACACATATATTATATCAGAATACTTAATGTATCCAGCATAAATTAGCATAGTATTAATGCAATTATACCTATATTGTTTTTTTTAAATAGAACTAGATACATTTAGCTTATCGAGCAGATTATTAAACAGATCCATATCCGCTTACAATATGTTATCTTATGACTAGAATGTGATTGGTATTCTATGTAATAGAAAGTCGGCTAGAATACTCGATATTGCTTACATGTAAATAGTACATTTACTGTGTTATTCAATGTTTAAATACAATTCAGGATGACTCCGAGTTGAATTCCACTCGACAGCGATCACACTAGATTATAATCACGTAATTTAAATTACTTTACTAATATGATAAACTCAGATGAATTTCAATATTTAAAGATCGAAATTTGTTTGCATTTACTAATACAAATAAGTATTATATAACAAGTATCTTGCGATAATATTGAATTTCTAAAAAATCAAAATCAACCCAAATTAAATTCATAAACATGTATTCGTAGATTTATATATGTTAATTATACTTTGTTTAATAGAGGAAATGCAGTATCGTAATCAATACAGAATATCAATAATAATTTGCTTTAGAATAATATAAATAGCATTATTCATAATATTCCATATACTTTTACTATAATGAATACACTTATCTATTGTAATAAATTATTAATATCTAATTAAAATATTTATCATATCTAAAAATATCTTTAAATTAATATCAATTCTATTTTTAAATATTATGTAATCTGAATCAGATAATTAAAATACCTTAACACCTTAATAGTAATATATAATAACGGTGAATTATCGCATATCATTATTTAAGAGCGAATTCATCATCACTCTCTTTCTCTCTTTCTCCATTAGGACTTTACCTGGTAGGATATTGACCTTGAAAATTGTAATATTGACCAGCGTGTTGGACAGAAAATACCTGTAAAGTACAGAAGGATATCTAAATATCGAATGTAATGTAAATTTACATACATAACAAATTCTTGAGAATTTGGCTGTGATATCTAATCAATAATATGAGGATTATTTCAAATGAGTATTTTTTCATATATTGAGAAAGATATATATAAAATAAATATGTATATATAGGGTGAGTAAACAATGTTATAAATATATATCCTTCTACTTTAGAATATATACCTTGAACATAGCGGATAATGATATTGAGCGTGGAGACTAAACACCATTCGCACGGGGGAGATATAAACGAAGTATATACTCTGTTTATAATTATAGAAATTAGAAATCCCAGAAATAACTATAGTTATTTGTCGTATATACATACGTGCAAGGCACGTCGTGCACGGGGAGATATAAACGGAGTAGTTATTTCTCGTGTATATATACGTGCACGGGGGAGATATAAACGGAGTAGTTATTTCTCGTGTATATATATACGTGCACGGGGGAGATATAAACGGAGTAGTTATTTCTCGTGTATATATACGTGCACGGGGGAGATATAAACGCAGTAGTTATTTCTCGTGTATATATACGTGCACGGGGGAGATATAAACGGAGTAGTTATTTCTCGCGTATATATACGTGCACGGGGGAGATATAAACGGAGTAGTTATTTCTCGTGTATACATACGTGCACGGGGGAGATATAAACGCAGTAGTTATTTCTCGTGTATACATACGTGCACGGGGGAGATATAAACGGAGTAGTTATTTCTCGTGTATATATACGTGCATATAAACGGAGTAGTTATTTCTCGTGTATACATACATGCAGGGCACGTCGTGCACGGGGGAGATATAAACGGAGTAGTTATTTCTCGTGTATATATACGTGCACGAGGGAGATATAAACGGTGTAGTTATTTCTCGTGTATATATACGTGCACGGGGGAGATATAAACAGAGTAGTTATTTCTCGTGTATACATACGTGCAGGGCACGTCGTGCACGGGGGAGATATAAACGGAGTAGTTATTTCTCGTGTATATATACGTGCACGGGGATATATAAACGGAGTAGTTATTTCTCGTGTATATATACCTGCACGGGGGAGATGTAAACGGAGTAGTTATTTCTCGTGTATATATACGTGTTCGGGGGAGATATAAACGGAGTAGTTATTTCTCGTGTATATATACGTGCACCGGGAGATATAAACGGAGTAGTTATTTCTCGTGTATATATACGTGCACGGGGAGATATAAACGGAGTAGTTATTTCTCGTGTATATATACCTGCAAGGCACGTCGTGCACGGGGGATATATAAACGGAGTAGTTATTTCTCGTGTATACATACGTGCACAGGGGAGATATAAAATGAGTAGTTATTTCTCGTGTATATATACGTGCACGGGGAGATATAAACGGAGTAGTTATTTCTCGTGTATATATACGTGCACAGGGGAGATATAAACGGAGTAGTTATTTCTCGTGTATATATACGTGCACGAGGGAGATATAAACGGAGTAGTTATTTCTCGTGTATATATACGTGCACGGGGGAGATATAAACGGAGTAGTTATTTCTCGTGTATACATACATGCAGGGCACGTCGTGCACGGGGGATATATAAACGGAGTAGTTATTTATCGTGTATGAATACGTATACGAGTCATTAATCACGTGATGTTGTATGAATCAGTTTAAATGTGCTATAAAAACGACCAAAATGAAACTTTTCTCCTTTTTCCGTTTATGTTTCAGACTATTTCTTTTTCATTTTTATTTCCGCTTCTCTCTTTACGCCAAACCAGACAATTTCCTAAGGGGAGGCCAGGCTCGAGAAACAGATGATACGGCGATTGCTTCCGACGGAAGTAAAAACAGGTGGAATCTAGTACTTTCGGTGGATGGTTGTTCGTTGTTCTAGATGGTGACTAAACGATTAATGATTTGCGGTTACGTATTTTGGAATTCAGCTTACTCTGCTGTAATAATATACAATCATATGTAAATCACAATTTAAGATAAAGGAAAATGAAATATGAGAGATAAAGCTAAATAAATAACCATGGGCGATATATGGGGACAGTGAGAGATAGTGAGAGAGATAGTGAATGGCTAGAGTAATGTCCTATACAATTATATAAATTGGTTAAAAAACGAATAATTTATAGATTATTTTCAAGTAATGTGAAATCATATTCTGAAAATATGATAAAATACAGAATAGCAATATCGTCTCGATAATTTTTATATTTGAAATCATTTTTCCATTAAGAAAATTTCTTATATAAAACTTTAGTATAGAATTTGATATAATATTTGAATCTAAATTTAGAAATGCAAAGTCATAAGTTTATAAATTTGTCATGTAATTAACATTTTATTTAAAAATAACTTCATAAAATCTATTTCAAGCTTATTTAGAAGAAGTTAATCTGATGATATAATGCTCATTTATTAATAGATGTATTTCATAATAATATAATATATTGTTCTATGTAATAATGCATATTCTATACAATCGTATATCTCATATAATATAAAATGGAATTGTATAAACAATAATATTCTAATATATTATATTATAGTATATTGTTATATACATAATCTTATCTAGAATATCTTAAAATATACAATACCAACTATTACTTTAAATTTAATATTATTACATTTACTATATCTAGTTATATGTTAACCAATAAATATATTAATAATATAAATAATCTGCTTATATAATTTACAGTTTTAGATATGAAATATATGTGGCACAATATATAAAAACTGTTTCACCACTTACCATCTATTATTTATTATTTACATATCACCTATTGCATAATAACTCGTAATACTGAATACATCTTCTAGAATATTATCTAGCCTACAAAAGCAAGTTATTGCACAATTGCGTGCGCATTGCGTAGGGTATTCTGATTTTAAAACTTCTCACCTATAAATAGATTAGTTGTCATATTACGTATAATAAAAAGCATCACTACTACTCTCATTGATAGCTCTCAGCCAATCAGCGACTACTACAAATCGTGGGGCGTGGTTTATCGTCGATGATTCCATCTATATATGCCAGGTTCGTCAAAATGGATTCTTCATAGAAAACTTATCGCTAACTGATAAACACTAATTTCCTATAATTAATTAATCTATTGATTAAATTGCTTTGACCCAATGGATATGGATTACGATCAACAGGTGAATATAACAATTATAATATTATGCTGGCAGTGTATAATTGATTAAAATGAAGTGTAATACACAACAAAAGTTCATTTATAGGAACTTATAACTTCCTAGAAATGGACAAATAATGAAATATAAGATTATGTATATAATAGTATGCTTATTGCAGGTAATACTATTTATTAATAATGTTTGACCGAAACACGTGTTTAATATTTATGATATGGATACCGTTTTAAATGTATAGCATTTTCTAGGCGTTATTCTAAATCTATTATCGCGCATGGTTCAATAGAATGCGTATCTAGTGTGATAGTTACTTGGTACGAAATGAAACTGTGATTATAGCCCGTTGTAGCCTGGCGTGGTATAACGTAGGACCACTATGCAGTGCAGTTGTATACATTGTATACGTTGTATCCACTACGGGAATGCGAGTATATCGTCCAGGAGAAAACCCTTTCGCGCATGCGTGACGAGTATTTATTCTATTTTTAGAATATTTATTACGTTTTTTTCGCGCGACAATTGGACGCGAATTCTTTCTAAGAATGATAGAGCTGCGAACTGTCTAATCTAAAGTATATACAAAGCTGTTTAGGCTTTCGGGGTTGGCTATAAGTACACCACCACTCGCGACGAGGAATAATGACGTTGTTAACGATATAGTGTATTAATATATGTAATCTAATTTTCTAAATTTAATTATTATACGTTTTTGTGAGATAAGCCCAATAAAAATTAACGATAAGTGAGTTATTGACCTTAAATCTATTACAATATATATTATTACATAATAACATATGTAAAAACTATATATAATCAACTATTTATATATATATATATATATATATATATATATATATATATATATATAGATATATATATATATATATATATGTATATATGTATATATGTATATATATATATATATATATATATATTACTTCTTATAACATATTTTCTTCCATATGATCTCATACACGCATATTAACTGTATACATGTTTGCCAATACAATAACAACAACAACATGTTTGCCTAATTTTCTGAGATTTATCACTTGATCGCATTCCGACACTCAACAACTCCAGAGGATGCTACGGGGGGTTCATCCGTAGAGCCCCCATCGCTTCGAAACAATAGATTTATTGCGAGTATGAAAACTCGTAAAAACGGGCTAAAAACACTCGAATCGGTCTACAGCGATGCAAGGTCGACCTAAAAAAGCGGTGACATAAGCTTACGTCGAGTTCGCTACGGACGCGCCGCCATAGCATTGTTTACGCAGATATGCGCGTAGCGTTACGTAACGCGGGCACTTGCCTTGCCTTGCACCCCCCTCGCCCCCACCACCCCCACCTCACCCCCACACCACCCCCCCCCGTTATACGCGACGACTTCGCATGGCCGTTTAACGTACGAGATAGAGCCGCGTCGATTGTAAGTTATACGTAGAGACTGTTTTCTATAGAGAGCCTATTCGCTAACCATAAGCATCCATCATTCAATAGTTGATGTATCAATATATATAATAATTAGATTATATAATATATACAAAAAATGATATTATATAATATATACAATAATACGATTATATAATATATACAATAATGTGATTATATAATATATACAATAATGAGATTATATAATATATATAATAATTAGATTATATAATATATACAATAATGATATTATATAATATATACAATAATTAGATTATATGATATATATAATAATGAGATTATATGATATATACAATAATGAGATTATATAATATATGCAATAATGAGATTATATAATATATATAATAATTAGATTATATAATATATACAATAATGATATTATATAATATATACAATAATTAGATTATATGATATATACAATAATGAGATTATATGATATATACAATAATGAGATTATATAATATATGCAATAATGAGATTATATAATATATATTAGAACTAAGTTCGCATATAAACCAATGAGTTTTCAACAGCGCATGACTAATCAAACTATTCAGTGAACACAATTATATAAAACTTCCATGATGTATTAAAAAAGACAAATAATTAGAAAATTACGTCATCGCATTAATGACCTCGAATCGCTCTTACTGCCATGTAACAGAGCAACGCCGCGACTATTAATTCTATAACGAGTTATAATCGACTTAAACGACCATCAT
>OZ038316.1:8729273-8753998 GCA_964035775.1 Osedax frankpressi
CCTCCTCACTCACGTACCTCCTCACCACCTCCTCACTTCCTCATCATCACCACTTCCTCACCTCCTCCTCCACCACCTCCTCACCACCTCCTCACCTCCTCCTCACCTCATCCTCACCACCTCCTCACCACCTCCTCACCACCTCCTCACCACCACCTCACCACCTCCTCACTTCCTCAGCATCCCACTTCCACACCTCCTCCTAACCACCTCCTCACCTCATCCTCACCACCACCTCACCACCTCCTCCTCACCTCCTCCTCACCACCTCCTCACTTCCTCATCACCACTTCCTCACCTCTCCTCCTCCTCCTCCTCCTCCTCCTCCTCCTCCTCCTCCTCCTCCTCCTCCTCCTCCTCCTCCTCCTCCTCCTCCTCCTCCTCCTCCTCCTCCTCCCCTCCTCCTCCTCCTCCTCCTCCTCCTCCTCCTCCTCCTCCTCCCCATCCCTAGTCTCTCACAGCATACATACGCTATACAATATACGTGATATCGACTAATGTTTACAGATATAATCTAATAATGGAATTCTTGCCCTCCCTGATTACATAACAACGTACTAGTTTCAATCTCGAAGCCAAGTTTATTTATAGACTGCATTCAATAGAATGCCTACAATGAAAAATAAAACTTTATTTTACTAAGTATACTGATACTTTATAACTGCTAATCTAGTTTATAATATATATATATGTAATATTTAACATTATATTTAATAATTAAAAATATCTCAATATATTTATATATATATATATATATATATATATATATATATATATATATATATATATATATATATATAGATCAATTGATTATTACATTTATATAGATCTATAGGTTATTACCTTTTTAGCTACCATATTATTTTGATATATGTTCATCAAACAAATATGTGCTTATGCATTTGTGTATATATTAAAACTTACTAATAACCGCAAACCATGTGATAAATCGGTGAATATCCCAATAAATTCACTATTAATAATATCCTTCTGACTATTTCACTAATGTTGTAACCATATTTTCAACCCGTTATCGATTCATTCATCAATATCATCAATATGAGTATATACACCTACGTGCCATGAGTCATTATAACAGATGACTCACACCTGTAATTTTGCAAATATTTCCTTCGTATTCAGATTCATATTCATATGACTAATAGTTTTTTTAATAACTTTTGTTCCTCTTCCCTTCGATATTCGTGACTCATAGATTTGCAATATCTACTTTAACTGGCAAATATGTTTTACTATCCCGAAAAACTTAATAATTTAACTGCGGTGTATCATTATTATAAGTTATCTTGGAATTGCATGACATATATATTAAATATAATATGTCTTAAAATAAATCTTATATATAATATATGATATTATATTTTACAATTATTTTCACTTTTATTAAAAAACGTAATTATATGGATGCTACTTTTTGGTTATGAAATGTATCGTTTATTTATTTTGATTAAATTTGAATGAATATATTTATAATTTTAATTTCCATGATAATGAAATTATTCAGACGATTTTAATATTTGTAATATCAAGTATAAATATAATTGTTTTCATTAAAAATATTACATATAATGATTTATAATAATAACATCATTTATTTCTAAGCTAGAAACCAAAATAGGTAGATTTTCACATTGGATACTTATTTTATATTATATTGTTGTCATTGTGGACATATTAAAGAATAGTTTTAAACTAGCTCTAATTACTATGTTATATATAATACATAATCCAATTTGATTTATGATATTTCTCCAGCATACATAATTTAACACCACTTTTTAATATGTCCACAATGACAACAATATAATATAAAATAAGTTTTGCTAGGCGTATATAGATATTCACGAAAACAAGCGATGTAATGGTTTTATAAAATCCTTCCACGTAAAATAAAGTATTGCATAATACGAATAATACAGGCAATATAATAATGAAATGGCATGATTTTGAGCTGATTCGTAGGATTCTAACTATATTAACTATATTAACTATATTAACTAGCAGGCTAAAACACAATTGCGTATATTGAAATGAGAGTGAACATATATTTCGTTTACAAGGAAATATATTATATTTCTTTTTATATCAAATGTGAATATTAATGTATTATATTTATATCATCTGATTTCTAGGGATCATTATCTAGGTATTTGTTTCTGTATTTGGTGTTAAAATATGTAATAGCTTTGTAAAAGAATTTGGTGGGTTAATAAAATTTAAAATAATATTAAAAAAATTATCCAATTGAAATAATAAATACCTGGATATGCTTTGAAAACTGTAATATTTAATATGTTGTATTTAAATGTTAATACAAAATAAAATGTATTTCATAAATTAAAACTAAAACATCATTAATTATCAATTATATTATATAATTGTCTTCGTTTATTATAATAATATGATCCATACCCAGAAAACAGAGTTATATAATTATATAGCTGTTTAAAGTGTAAATAAAATCTATATAAATGTTTCACATATGTAAAAAGTATTATGTAACCTGATGTATATATACATTGATTATATCTTGGAAACGATTATAATAGCATATGAAATGTTGTATTAAATATGCAATTTTATATTTTGTAATCACCAATTTTTATGTAACTATAATATTATAATTTGCTGAATTATATACAGGGTACATCATGAACTATATATTATTTAGGATTTTATCAACAAACATATATTTATTAATAAATACTTTATAATTAAATTCGTTATGGTCTGTTGATCTGAAAATGATTTTAGAACATTTATAAAATTGACTATTCACTTATATTAATATACTTCATAATGAATAATTGCTTATTTACTATAGTTGATATTTCTTATGTGCATATTCCATTCATGTTTTGATTAATTCAGGTAATGTTCAACAATTTGTATATAGAATTTATAAATATATTTATACCAGTTATAACATTAATGTCATTTACTGTCAGTTATAAAAATATATTGTTAAGAAAATATTCTAATTTAACATATAATTCGATAGAATTCTATCTATAGATAGATAATATATTATAATATATTATACCTTCATTAATCTATCTGTAATATTATAATTAGTATGACATTATATACTGATATTATTTTCAACGAATATCCATATTTCATATATGAATATATTTAATTTTCCATATATTTAGTTGCACATGGTTTTTTATATCTTTTAACCGCCTTGCAAGTTTCTTTCGTGTTACTTTTAATGTCCAAGCGCGTAAGGCTTTTAAATAAGTGAATCCCAGTTGCTACTTTAGACGCATTACTATCACGTGACGCTCGTCTCCCACACGCAGGTGCCTAGCGAACAAGAACTCTGGTTGAGCGACGTTAATGACATCATTGGTCGAGAAATCATTGCGTCGAAACTTACAGACACAACGAAAACCTCCCCCCGCACTTTCGACAATAGTTAGAGCTAATAGAATAACGATAGGAAATATTACTGTATATCGTATTCGGTATTTGAATAATTCTTATATACGTTCAGCTATACAATTCGGACAAGCATAGCATTACAGCTAAATTTACAGGAGATGGTAAATACTATTACTGATTGTAGAGATTCAATTTTTAACTTAACCTGGGGACGAGTTCAAACCAAACCAAGTATAGATAACCCATTTTAGCATACATTAATACGTTTTTAGCTATTAATTGATTTAAATTAGTTATGCAAATATCTAAATACGAGAGGAATTCAATTAATCCTCTTTTTAAATTATAAATGATGAATGCGTATAGAAGAAGTATCTATTTTTTACTATATTCTTTTATATCGATTGGTTACTTCGCTCCCCTGTGCCTGGGAATCTATCTAGTGGTAACACGTATAACAATAGGGTCATGACCTCAGTTTTGTTACAATATTCAGTAAGCTCGATACGATTGTTTTGTAATAATATGCGGCGTGTGTTTTTCTATGGATCACCGATCGTAGACTGGTATCGAAAAAGAACGAATCGATATCCGTGAGTCGGCTACCGAATATGGACATCGTTGGAAAAAAACGCGACCAATCTATATATAGCAACGTGTCACCCTACTGCCTAGTGTATCGTAAGACTGTTTTTAATAAATAAGTTATGCGGTGTAGTACATGGCTTATGCATTTAACGCAATTGCGTGCGTGCGTGCGTGCGTGCGTGCGTGCGTGCGTGCGTTTGGCGAGGATGTTTGCGGGAGCATTTGTTATACTCTGTATATACTATGTACGTAAAAAATGATCTGGTTTATAAAAACCTTTCGAATTAAAGTGTAGCCTACACGTTAATATGCATTTGTGTTGGCAGTCTCGCCAGACAGAGTTACATTGCAGATAGGATGCGATAGTGAGATATGGGACGATAGTGAGAACGAGAGATATAGAAAGAGAGAATGAGTGAGAGAGAGAGAGAGTTAGAGAGAGAGAGAGAGAGAGATATATATATATATATATATATATATATATATATATGTGTGGAGAGAGTGAGAGAGGTAGAGAGAGAGAAATAACCGAAGATATAGCTGGAGAGATTTAACACGAGTGATTCATGCATATACTCTATAAAAAGATTCGAGCTCACGCAAAACGACCGCCTCGTATTTACCAGTGAATCACCCTGACGCCCGCCATCGATTCTCTAACCCGGTCCGAATCTCTCACTCACACAGATCCGTACGCCTGGACCAGTTGTCAGGTACTTGAGTGGATCCGCAGTGTATTGCACCGTTACCGTTACCCGAACGCCGAATTAGTTTGCTCAGCCTTTACTGATATGGACGGCATCAGTCTCTGCTCTCTACGCAAAGAAAACTTCCTTTTCAAGAGTCCCGAGAACGGACTATACCTGGAGGCGGAGCTTGAGTGGATTAAGAACGGTAGGTGGCTGCGGTCGCAGTATATCAATAGATAGGTATGGTAGACTAACGGACAATCGAGTATTAGACTAAATAGAACAGTGGGATAGAAGATAACCTGCATAGTGGCGAAGATATTGCGGGAGATAATAGGTGGTTGTCTAGCGGATTGAAGTTGAAGATAAATGATGTGGGATGGATAATGGGATGGAAGAGATAACGAGAATGATTGGCATCTCATTTGAATCATCATCTTCCGAATGGCATATCCGGAACGTGACCGATTCGATGTTATCTTAGGGATATATGCGGCCTTTCGATCCATTGCATATCCTTTATAAATCCGTTATAACCCAGTTTTAATTCCCTAGAAATATTTTATGATTTATGATTGGATTCTAGACGACAGCTTTCAGTTTTACCAATATATCATTATATATATATATATATATATATATATATATATAAATATATATATTATGTATAAGTGTATTGTATTGTATTACATCTTAATAACTGGATGGTACATAGCGCAACATACTAGGCCTTGACCATCATTACACAATAAACACGTCACTGCATTGCTTCACTGATTGATGTATCTCTTCCGATAGCCTCCGGCTATTGTTAGGATGGGATATCGGTGTTGTACGTCGTACATTGTTTTCAAATCGTAATTCACATATGTGTATATAGGAATTAGATAATATTATAAATTCGATCATCTGAGTTACGATATATATATTATATAAGAACACAAATGATACAATTAATATAATTTGTTTGCATTGCATAATTTCTTTTATAAAACTATTACATCACTCTGGTCGAAGTAACCCAAGAAACCAGACGATGTAACTATTATAAATTCTTATAATTATTTTAAATAAAATAAAATCCTGATATAATTTAAATAAAAATAAAATATATTTTCTCTTTTAATATATAACAAAAAAACTAAAAATGCCTGGATGGTTTCTTTGGAATATATAATTATATAATAATAATAGATTAGAAAGTTGTATATTTTAATTTTGAAAAATTTAGTTTGACTTATTACTTTTTTAAAATGAATGCAAGCTTACACACACACACACACATACATATATATATATATATATATATATATATATATATATATATATACATACAAACGAACGAACGCACGCACGCACGCACATACACACGTTCACATGAACACACCTATACAAATACATATAAAAATATATATAATTATATATGTATATATATATAATTGGTATGTTTTAAGTTCACTACATGACTAGTAAACAGATCTCAAATGTCCAGGCACACTACTGCCCTCTACCTCGTTTCTCTCAATTTACCTGATCACCTGCTCGGCTGAAAGTACTTAAATTGCTATTACGGCATGCTATTCTAACTAACTGACAGCTCATGCGTAGATATGCTCTCATCCTCGGCAGCATATACATAGTGATAACGAGTATTCAATGCAATGACACACGCATACCGACACGGACACGTACTGATACACGAACACGCACGTAAACACAAATAAGTACATGTTTACAATGTTTCATTATTCGCTTCTAATGATATTTAGGGTAAAGAAAAAGCAGACTACCAATTTGACAGGGAACCCCAACTGATACAATACATAGACCAAACTCATACACACATACATACACATACATACACATACACATATGCATATACATACACCCACACACACATACACACACATACACACATACACACACACACACACACACACACACACACACACACACACACACACACACACACACACACACACATATATATAAAACTTATATATCCATATAAAACTTGATATCGTACGCACTGTATATCTAATTGTAATCTACGAGTGAGTCGAAAAGAAACCTATGTTTTTCTAATGCTTTTAGTTTGTTTTTATATCCTACTACCCTGGGAATACTTAATGCATAATAACATACGCTAGCACTCCGACTTACACTCGCGCATACCCATGTACACGCATACACACATATAGAATACCCACGTACGTACACATATACCCATACACGCGCACACATATGTATATCAATACCTCCGAGACGTACACTGTACGTCGTACACTGTACTCCGTACACTGTACGCTGTACAACGATACCATATGCCCTTCTGATGGCCATATCCTCTTTTGTGTTTATATCTGTAGTGTAGTTTAATAAAATCACTCTTTAGAGTATATATATCTATATATATATATATATATATATATATATATATATATATACACATATATATATATATATATATATATATATATATATAGTAGTATCTCAGTTCAAATTAGGGAGGATAACTTTGGATTATTAGTATGTTACAATGGTAGTACTGATGATAGTAGTTGGTAGTGTTGTGTAACACTAGTAGTAGTTATTGACGGGTGTGTGCAGTAGTTATGCAGTACTAGTTACATACTCAGTTACTCATTACTCATTACTCAATTATTTCAAGAAGAGGCTTGTCTGTATTTCAGCATATTATTGTATATTTTTAATACGCGCTGATATAAATAATATTCCGTTACTTGAACGTTGATATTTTATTAATAATTTCTCTAATGTCTCTAATGTACCCAGTCATATGACGACATATCAAATTGTACTTTATCTTCCTCTCCCTAAACTCTTCCTCCCTCTCATCACCTTCTCATGTTTCTCTTACAACTCTTTTATCCACGCTTCTTTACCGTAGCTTTACTCTACATTGTACAATGTACAGTTTACAGTGTGCAGTGCACAGTGTACACTTTACAGTGTACACTTTACAGTGTACACTGTACAGTGTACACTGTACACTCGTCTATGTAAATAAAAGCTTGTTTATAGCAAGTTCATAGTTTAAATCGACAGCCTACATTCCATCTTTTCCAATTATAGAGATCCGCAAATAGGCATGACGTAATATTTCTTGCTCCATTACGTAATAGTTTGTAACGAAAAACACTGCATATATATTTATTGGATTAGTTACGTTCCTTTGAAGGGCACTGAATAATATATTTAAGTATATACCATAACCCATAGTAACCCACAACTGACTACTACTTCTCAGTACACCTTCTCAACATTACGCAATAAACTACTGCAGATTACGAGATGAATTCTATGACGCAAGACAATTTGACCAGCGACTTAGCCTATTGTAACGGTCTCTTAAACTATGATAACGAGGAGAGCATTTCATGTGTCTTCGGAGAACCAGCCCCTCCAGCCCATATCTCAAGGTTAGATTGGCTTAATTTCACTTATCTATCTTTATAATCTCTAATCGCTATCTCTTATAATATAGAGGGTGTATCTCATATTAGCATAATATATATATATATATATATATATATATATATATATATATATATATATCATTTCTTTTAATTCCTAACTCACCATCTCTTTCTATATACCAATGCTTATCTATGCATTGCAATGTATGACCTAGGTTATATTTCTATCTATTAACGTCTATTAACAATGCTTATACCATCTTGACCAGATTGGGTGGGTCTTGCGATGATATCGCTGACTGGTACACACCAACTTCTGACGACAGTAGCACCGGAAGCTTGTCCCCATTTTCTGCTGTTTACGCGACGGATTGTAACGGAATCTCCGACTGCCTCGACACATCCGACACCGGTAAGTTGATTATGCAATTAGAAAATGACGTCATTCGATAGCGGTATATATTTGTTTATGGTAGTATGGAGTGTATTGTCTTGTCTTGTTATTAATTCTACCCTGGTCGCGGATACAAATTAAAATTAGTATTGTTAGCATATGTCGACCTTTCTCTTTCTAATTATAGCTGCCCCTTGGTCATTTATCTTATCATGCATCTACACGATATGCAGTGATGTTTGTATGACCTTTGTATGACCTTTCTTTGTATTCACCGCTATCTCGAATCTTCATCTCTTCTCGACCTTCAACTAACCATGGTCCGAAGTGCACCATTGCTACATAACCTACTTACATCTAGACTTTATTTATTAGATCATATGTTCGGGTATAGGATAGATTGTACCTTATAAAATGTTAATAGTTGTATATTATTTATGTTTAATATGTGAATGTTATAAAACAAATATTAATACTATAATTATGATTTTATATATATTAACTATTAAATATTTTATTATAATATAATCATATTATGATATATATGTAATAAGTTATCTATTAAATTATAAACGTATATGATATATTAGTATTGTATAATACAAGTATGATCATTATTGCCACCCATTATTTGGAAAAAACCTAATGTTAACTTTGCAGTAGAAGATCAACTTTATCAACTGCAATATGTAATTTACTTAGACTTTTACACATACGTGTTAGATCATTATCTAATATTGTAGTATTTATAACGTATTATACCGCAGTTGCTTCTTAGTATAGGGTACAATTCATACCCCCAGTGGTGGTTAAATAAGCGAGGTTAATAAAGTGATTGATGCAATTAATACAAACTCGACTTCAAAGCTTTTCCTTCTAAGATTTATTTGATGTTTAAAATTAAATAATGTCCACTAGTAGATTTAATTTTCTCGAGTTTATAAATTACCTATACTATATATATATATATATATATATATATATATATATATATATATATATATAGATATATATATAAATATATATAGATATATATACTAAATATATATGTGGGTGTATGTATGTGTATGCGTGTGTATGTGTGTATGTTTATGTATATTTGTACATATACAATTATATACCACTAGCATTCTTATAGTGATATAACCTGTTTGAAATTTAATTCATTAATTTATTTCGCTATAAATCGAATTCCTAATTACATTGTAAATATGTATCACGGCTTATATTTTACACGGTACTGCAAACCTGATGGTTGCGATGGTAACCACGATAAGCATTGTTGATAAGGTTGAAAACTCCCCTGGGGCTACCATGCGTATATGGGTTCGATGACTCATTCGAGCGCGCAAATGCCTGCAATTCGACGCCCGCCATTTAGAAGCCCGTATGAATATCGTATGCCCGATAAACTGATAACGGTCCACTGAACTGTATACTACGTTAGGCATTTCAATCCGTAATTCCTCGA
Source organism: Osedax frankpressi (assembly GCA_964035775.1). Taxonomy (NCBI): domain Eukaryota; kingdom Metazoa; phylum Annelida; class Polychaeta; order Sabellida; family Siboglinidae; genus Osedax; species Osedax frankpressi. Next base: position 8,739,264 of record OZ038316.1, read on the forward strand.
AAACTTGTATCTAGGGTTGCGGTGGATATTTTATATTATAATGTGTATTCATTTGAAACTGACATCTTCTGTTGTCACTATAATTTGATAGAAAAATGTAGTAACTTTTGTATTATGATATGGTAATTATATTGAAATACACTTTCTTTTAACTATATTCATTGTTATACATTATCCAGTATGTCTAGACTTATAATATATTAATTTATAAGTATATATTATATTAGTATTACATAATTAGAACCTAATTACTGAAGGCTAGATATGATAACGAGATATACAATCTATTGTCTTTTTAAATTCTACTTATAATGTAGAATCTACGATGGAGTAAATATATATATATGTATATATGTATATATATATATATATATATATATATATATATATATATATATGTATATATATATATATATATATATATATATATATATATGTGTGTGTGTGTGTAAGTGTGTGTGCATGCGTGTGGGTGTGTATATATTATATAATTTATTAATAAATGAAATATTCCGTTATCGGGACTGAATATAATTCATATTGCATATATTACTTACTCTGTTATATTTTATTCATTACCACTATTATGAGTATAGTTTTATATATTTAAGATAACATTAATAATAAATAGAATCATCATACTCCGTCGCCATTATCTATTAATATGATATGCACTACTGATAATACAGATAGCAAATGTATAGAGTACTATAATTTACTATGGTATAACTATATCTAGTTAATAATTTAACTATATTGCTGCTATTTTAGATTTTCAAGAAGTAGACATGCCAATATACATTTATTATTTACCCAACATTCTCTAAAGAGTCTTCAATAGAATGAATCTATGATGCATGATTTTCGTTTTCAAAACACTATTGAGATCTATCATTTTCATTATAACATATTATAGGCCATATTATATATATGTTAATATATATTATATTACCTATATGCTATATTATATATAATATAATATATTATACTTATCAGAATATAAATGAATATTAACAAAAGAACCAATGATACTAATGTAAGACGTTTCAATTTATCCTCAAAAGCTCGCCAAATCTACCCGTTGTAGTTTAAATACTATATTGTAATAAATTATATATATCGCCATAGAAGCAAAGATGACCAACTAACTCCTTATATAAATAGAACAATATACCTCTGAGATAATTACTCCCTCCGACGTGGTGTCAAGTTCTAGCGTAAATAAATAAATATTGATATTTAATCTATAGATTATCCTACACCCTCCTCATTGCTCTCGGAGACGTTGTGGGGTTGGCCATCATTCATTACCGTGGTCAGTTCTGACCAACTGCTTTAACTTACTATATAGTGTGGGTAAAAACATATATATTAAATATTAATAAAAGGCATATATGAATTACACCATTTTGTCGTTTAGTCCCGAGTTCGCCAATATCTTAATTAATTATATATATAATCCATTACATTATTAGTAATATATGAACATCTTTCTTTGTATATATATATATATATATATATATATATATATATATATATATATATATACATATATCACAATTGATAACCCATTAGCTTATGCTGCTAATCCAGGTACGGATTACATTGTTATACAGTTAATGTATTCGTATCATATTACTATTTAGTAATGTATCTTATATTATTATATAATAGCTATTTATAGTCATTTACGATACTATCTATATGTAATATTATATTTATATATGATATTAATATATTGTAATATATACAAATATTAGATTTATTTTAATATTATAATAATGAAATTTAAAATGATTATGAAATTAAATAATGAAAATTGTTTTATAATTTTATAACTTTTATTGTAAGATTACCAGCAATTTCAAATATTGACCACCTCGAATACAGATGCCCCGCCCACTCCACCATCCGCGACGCCCATTCATAAGGTGAAATCGAAACACTCTCCAAAGAATACCATACACTTGTGGCAATTCTTACGTGAACTTCTAAAACAATCCGACTCCAATAACGGATGTATCAAGTGGCTCGACCAAGATAGTGGTTGGTATTGTGCGAAGGAGTGCTCTAGGCCATCTGTATGATATAGGTTGACATACGTTGAGGGCGTTATTTAGGCGTTACGGTGTACGGCACTAGATAAGAAGTGTGAAGCAGGTAAGTTAAGGTACCATTTGAGATGCCTTATTTTCATGTTCTATTCACTGCGAGTGTAGGCTAAATTGGTAATTTATCTTGATTATTATACATATCATATTCGCTGAAGATGCTTATTATCTGGCAGTACTCGGATCTGCGTAAGTAATAGGGTGTGGTTGAATATTGTATTGCATAACATCAATATATTATTAATATTAATGTTAATTACTATAGTAATCATATATTAAATATAGTTAATATATGGTTATAAAGTATACAGATCTCGAGTCTTGTAAATATGTGTGATATCACTTTAAGATAAATGGTTATATTCAACAATAAATTATAAAGGTTTTTCTCTTTAGAATTCACTTTATAATATTTCAATTAAAAACAATAAACTTTGTAAATTAGCATATAGCGGGTGAGAATTGATATTATAAGTACTATCAAAGAATAACTATGGGTGATGAGATAGTAAAGAAAATATGTAGTCACATTGTCTGAACAGTTAGATAATATTCATATCTAGGGCATGGATAACCATTTTATAGATTGAGTCTCTACGCCATTCTATATTTACAACTATGTAATTACGACAGTTTTGTCTAATTATTCTAAATAAAGATGATTTTCTTTTGAACGCGATAATTAAATATTTTCAAAGCTGATCCATGCCATATATATGTATATATAAACTTATATAAACCTCCTTTGTAAGTTCTATATAGACCCATTATAAACCTCGCATACACTTATAGCATGTATCGATGCCATTGTATATACTTTTGTATGTATGAAATCTATTCGGATTTGTGAAATCATACACCAACTAGCATAATGATAAACTATACTCGAGTATGTACATTCTGGTCCAGACGCTATAGCTGCGTTATGCCTTTAATACATGCAGCCTATACAACAATGTATTGATATAACAATGATATGCTAATAATGTATAGGAGTGAGGAAACAGGTGATGTTGAAATGTAGTTTGTAGACTTATTTGTTATTTTTTAAGATATAACGGCATATATGCGATAGTAGCAATACAATTACAGTGGCTTTCCTCATATGGTGTCCTATATAACAGTATATATATATATATATATAGAATACATATTTTGCAGGTATATTTAAGATTGAAGATTCCGTGAAGGTGGCTAGACTCTGGGGTCAAAGGAAGAACAGACCCGCAATGAACTATGATAAACTCTCAAGATCAATTCGACAGTATTATAAAAAAGTTAGACTATTACCATATTCATATTAACTGTCGTATATCGCTAAACTCCTGGTTTATTTATATAACATAATATACTTTTAACAAACTATTTTAAAATACAAATAGATATATACATATTTGTTTATATATCAATTATATATAAATTATATTATTTTAATTTTCTTAAAATATACAAATCATAAATTAGTTTGTAATATATTTCAACTAAAAAAATATTAGTCTTTTAATTTGAGTCACATATTTAATTAGTGTATTTATAATAATATAATGTATTATCATGCATAATATATACTAATGTATAATATAAATAGTTTTCTTATCAATAAACATCCTTATCAAATTACAGTTTGAGTTATGTTTTTTTTAAATATATTCTCAAAGCACATCAACACAATAATAACTTTAATATTACACATTTATAATATATAACTAGTAATGCATAGAATATATTGTTTCTACAAATTAATACATTTTCTTGTAAACTGTTCTTCTCATATTTTAATTTGATTCCTTAATAACAATTTAATTGAATCCCCAATAATTGGAATATTTGGTAGTGTAATAATATGATATCTAATTGCTGGTTAAGTAACTGAGTAGTATCTAACCCCTGGATTTACACTTTACCAATACTTGTGTATTATTTATGTATTATTTCTTTATATGAGGTCACATTTGAATTTAAATAGATTGCTACTTACTCACTACATTCACTACATTCACGTGATTAATACAGTTGATGTTTATCAATGAATAACAAACCTAAAGCAACCCCAACTCTAAACCCAAAGCCCACAATAAGCAAACACTACTTTATCGTTTACAATAACATAGAACCACAATCATGATCAATTCGTATCACGATAACCTATGCTTTTACTATTATTAACATAATAACAGCAATTTAAAATCTCAATAGGCATTGTAATAATACTTTCTCTTACTTTCTACTACTTTCTAATACTCTATACTACTTTTTACTACTGTAATACTTTTTATTACTACATTTATTACTCTTACTAATTTTGATTACATTTGACTACATTTGACTACATTTGACTACATTTGACTACATTTGACTACATTTGACTACATTTGACTACATTTGACTACATTTGACTACATTTGACTACATTTGACTACATTTGACTACATTTGATTACATTTGACTACATTTGACTAAATTTGACTACATTTTACTGCATTTGACTACAGTTTACTACTTTTACTACAGTTTACTACTTTTACTACTTTTTACTATTTCTACTACTTTTAATCTGCATCGCAATCTCGATAATATCATTTTCTACACTTTTTATAATATCACTTCTAATGTGGTGACAATATCACATTTAACACATTCAATAATTGCAAGTAGGAACTCTAACTCCTACCTCAACCACTATCAACGGTTCCGAAGCACCCAATATAATATATTAAGCGTATTTATATAACTAAACTACTGCTATATATCATTTACGGATCTTTATAGTTTACAATGCGGGGTATATCGTAGTATAAATTGTTTCTGTAGTTAATTTATTAATAAGCATCGTATAGCTAATAAGTGCTGTAAGTCGTCGTGGAGTTATGTTCGACAAGAATGTCAATTCGGATCTGTAAATAAAGACATTCGTTTTTATACGCTTTCGATAATTTATCACAATATCCTATGGAAATATTGGGTGTGTTTTGAGACCTAACAAATGATATCCACCGAGATTGTGTGTTTACTTTAGCCCACCACTTTAATTCCCAGATACTTACATGGTTTTTATTGAAATAATAACTTATATGATGGAGGATTGTTGTCAAATTACCTCCGAGATATCTAACTTATAAATGAACTATTCTATACAATAATAGTAGTATAGGTTTTATAAGGATATTTATATTATTTTTATTTATAATATATTTTCTTAAATAGTTAATGGGTCTTTTGAAGAATGGTTTTATTGCCCTTTTGTCTTTATAAATATAAAATGTTATACATAACTACTATTCATGCAATGATTAAAATAAGAAAATCAATTATAAAACAATTTTTATTAGAATTGCCATTTTAAAGATCATAATATTGTTTTTTCAAGATAAAAATAAATATATGCTTGGTAATTAAATATTAATAATTCGTTTTGATGTTTTTCTAAAGGACTCGTTGTAAAATATCAAAATACATTAATTTGTTAAGTTCAAATTTTGAATATTTAAAATTCCATTTATTAGAAAAATGTAATTCATAATTTACAACTGCATACGATATTAGAATTATCACATATATTTAATGTATTTATTCACAGAAATGAGCTATACGAATAAACTAATTTGTGAAATCATTTTATAGGGTATAATCAAGAAGACAACAAGTTCAAAACGCCTCGTCTACCAGTTCTGTATGGATATCGAGTGATCTCGAACCGTAGCCCTTGACCTCCTCGTTACCCGCCCCCTTGTGACCGATTGCACAACCAGCGCACACTTCCATAGTATTAATGTATATATCCGATTCGCCATTACATTTGCCATACTGATCAGTAGAAAGGAGCACAGTGGAATATTTGGCTTGTTTATTGAAAAACGTACACGTTTTCTCGAATCTAAATAAAAAAAAACTCTTTCAAATTACTGTCGACTACATTGTAATATAGAATCTATGAATAATGATCGATTGTTATTTTTAATATTAATTATTAATTAATTAATTAAGTGATATTGTTTATGATTAGGGTTTGCATACCCATCTTATTTTTATACCAAGATATTGTATTCTTATACAATATGAATATTTGTAAAAATAAATTTTTTATATAAACGCATTTATGATTTTTAGTTTAATATTTAATTTCACTATTAAATAAATAACTATTATTTATTATAAATTCAATACATATTTAAAATGAGTGAAGTTTTAATATTACTAATATAAAATTAATAAATAATAATTATAAAAATGTAAGACATAAATCTACACTCAACATTCACGTCATTTGATTTGACATCAGTCATTCTTGTTATCATTATTTATATCATAATTAATGTGCATCCAAATTATATCATGAATACTCTTCTATATGACATCCATTTCATTATATAAGTCATTCTATAAGTGTCACCTATATTTCCACTTATTTCCTTATCAATGATTTAAGTTTTACACATAGTCGGTATTTATAATATCATATATATTTATCCACATGCAATCACCTACCTTTCACAGTTTTACAATTAATAGCAAATATATGCAGAGTTATGAGTAACTTATTTATCAAGATATAAACATAATTATAGTCTATATATAAATTTCTTTTTTTTTGTGAATATAAATTGAAAGCTTATATATTATATATATATATATATATATATATATATATATATATATATAATACATATATATATATATATATATATATATATATATATATATATATATATATATATATATATGTACATATATATATATATATATATATATATATATATATATATATATATATATATATATATATATATATATATATATATGTACATATATATATATATATATATATATATCAGAGTGATAAAATAATCTAAACCATATCGCAGCAGGTTATGCCTTATGTTAATCGATTAATTTATTATTTTAACAATTAATTTATGTTAATCACAGATACAAATATTAAGTACATTTAATATAAACACCAATTTAAATTTACAAATACAAATTTTAATAATAAAGTGGAGAATGTGAAGGATTTCAAAACACTTCACCATATAGTCTATCCAGGGCATTATTATGTCATTATAAATAATAATTATCGATATAAAGATATTGCTTTATGAAATGATGTAATATGTAATATAAAATAGTTGTATAATATAAAAAAAATTATGCAATGTAAAAATAAAGTCACTATAAATATTTGCATTATATATATAATGGATTTATGATATAATATTATACTATTACAATATCTATATTATTTTAAATATATACAATTATCATTATTTTATATTAATCAAATTTTATTTATTAGCAATTAGGATTTTTCATTGCATGATTTCATTTATATGAATATATTTTGTTTTATTTTGTACAAATAATAATAGATTTTACCATTCATATATTATCTAGAAATTAACACACTAATTTAATTTTTGATGTTGCATACCCAAGAAACCAATTAATGTAGTTTTTATAAATTCTTATATAATTAGTTTAAATAAAATTGAATTATAAAATTATAATACAATTTAAATATAAATAAAATATATTTTATCTTTTATAATATAAACAAAATAAAATGACCTATGTGGTAATACCCAGGAAACAAGGTAATTTGCTTTTTTCACAACATCGAGTATATTCTATAGTCTATAGGATATATACTTTACATATATTACATAATTTCAATTAGACCAATACGTCATAGGAGAGTACCCTCGCTTAGATGTACTTAGATATTTAACCAATAGTTCCAGATAAATATATTGATATATTGTACTTATATAATATATTGTACTTATATCTATAACTAGTTAAATATTTACTCACTATGCAGTGCAGTACTGTGTGTAAATTAAACTGCTCTACACAATGAATAAGGTACTTAAATGTTCATATTACGTTTCACAGCGTATCCTGTAGTATTTACTGTTATGAGTGTATACGTTCTCATGGGAAGCCATTTATATATTAGGTTTAGTTTAGTATTTCAAACCACAGCTGCAGAATATCATTTATTTATTAATAATCGTTTATAATAGAAGGCAATGTATTGTCCACTAAAGTTTTCGGATGTAACGCGTTCAATTCTAATATGTATATAATGCGTAATATGATATTGGCGGTATGATATTCCCAGATATCAGCATGTAATATATACTATATGTTAGAGTAACGTTAGAGTAACGTTAGAGTAACGTTTGAGTAACGTTAGAGTAACGTTAGAGTAACGTTAGAGTAACGTTAGAGTAACGTTAGAGTAACGTTAGAGTAACGTTAGAGTAACGTTAGAGTAACGTTAGAGTAACGTTAGAGTAAGGTTTGAGTAACGTTAGAGTAACGTTAGAGTAACGTTAGAGTAACGTTAGAGTAACGTTAGAGTAACGTTAGAGTAACGTTAGAGTAACGTTAGAGTAACGTTAGAGTAACGTTAGAGTAACGTTAGTGTAACGTTAGAGTAAGGTTATAGTAAGGTTAGAGTAGGGTTAGTGTAACGTTAGAGTAACGTTAGAGTAACGTTAGAGTAACGTTAGAGTAACGTTAGAGTAACGTTAGAGTAACGTTAGAGTAACGTTAGAGTAACGTTAGAGTAACGTTAGAGTAACGTTAGTGTAACGTTAGAGTAAGGTTATAGTAATGTTAGAGTAGGGTTTGAGTAACGTAAGAGTAATGGGGAAGCCTCCCAGTCGTATACAAATATATATACGTTCGTGCATCTTTATACGTATATTAGTTTACCCGTTAGTTTAAGTTAATGTAATCTTATAAATGATTTTTATATATTTTATTCAAATCGTACTACTCAAGCTTACCTTTAGACCTACACCTAGACCTACACCTAGACCTACACCTAGACCTACACCTAGACCTACACCTAGACCTACACCTAGACCTACACCTAGACCTACACCTAGACCTACACCTAGACCTACACCTAGACCTACACCTAGACCTACACCTAGACCTACACCTAGACCTACACCTAGACCTACACCTAGACCTACACCTAGACCTACACCTAGACCTACACCTAGACCTACACCTAGACCTACACCTAGACCTACACCTAGACCTACACCTAGACCTACACCTAGACCTACACCTAGACCTACACCTAGACCTACACCTAGACCTACACCTAGACCTACACCTAGACCTACACCTAGACCTACACCTAGACCTACACCTAGACCTACACCTAGACCTACACCTAGACCTACACCTAGACCTACACCTAGACCTACACCTAGACCTACACCTAGACCTACACCTAGACCTACACCTAGACCTACACCTAGACCTACACCTAGACCTACACCTAGACCTACACCTAGACCTACACCTAGACCTACACCTAGACCTACACCTAGACCTACACCTAGACCTACACCTAGACCTACACCTAGACCTACACCTAGACCTACACCTAGACCTACACCTAGACCTACACCTAGACCTACACCTAGACCTACACCTAGACCTACACCTAGACCTACACCTAGACCTACACCTAGACCTACACCTAGACCTACACCTAGACCTACACCTAGACCTACACCTAGACCTACACCTAGACCTACACCTAGACCTACACCTAGACCTACACCTAGACCTACACCTAGACCTACACCTAGACCTACACCTAGACCTACACCTAGACCTACACCTAGACCTACACCTAGACCTACACCTAGACCTACACCTAGACCTACACCTAGACCTACACCTAGACCTACACCTAGACCTACACCTAGACCTACACCTAGACCTACACCTAGACCTACACCTAGACCTACACCTAGACCTACACCTAGACCTACACCTAGACCTACACCTAGACCTACACCTAGACCTACACCTAGACCTACACCTAGACCTACACCTAGACCTACACCTAGACCTACACCTAGACCTACACCTAGACCTACACCTAGACCTACACCTAGACCTACACCTAGACCTACACCTAGACCTACACCTAGACCTACACCTAGACCTACACCTAGACCTACACCTAGACCTACACCTAGACCTACACCTAGACCTACACCTAGACCTACACCTAGACCTACACCTAGACCTACACCTAGACCTACACCTAGACCTACACCTAGACCTACACCTAGACCTACACCTAGACCTACACCTAGACCTACACCTAGACCTACACCTAGACCTACACCTAGACCTACACCTAGACCTACACCTAGACCTACACCTAGACCTACACCTAGACCTACACCTAGACCTACACCTAGACCTACACCTAGACCTACACCTAGACCTACACCTAGACCTACACCTAGACCTACACCTAGACCTACACCTAGACCTACACCTAGACCTACACCTAGACCTACACCTAGACCTACACCTAGACCTACACCTAGACCTACACCTAGACCTACACCTAGACCTACACCTAGACCTACACCTAGACCTACACCTAGACCTACACCTAGACCTACACCTAGACCTACACCTAGACCTACACCTAGACCTACACCTAGACCTACACCTAGACCTACACCTAGACCTACACCTAGACCTACACCTAGACCTACACCTAGACCTACACCTAGACCTACACCTAGACCTACACCTAGACCTACACCTAGACCTACACCTAGACCTACACCTAGACCTACACCTAGACCTACACCTAGACCTACACCTAGACCTACACCTAGACCTACACCTAGACCTACACCTAGACCTACACCTAGACCTACACCTAGACCTACACCTAGACCTACACCTAGACCTACACCTAGACCTACACCTAGACCTACACCTAGACCTACACCTAGACCTACACCTAGACCTACACCTAGACTTACTCCCATATATGGCATACCAGTAATATATATTAATATACCATAGGTGACAGTGAACGAAAGCGATGACAAATCATTCCGATAAAGATTAAATGATTTATAGTTATTTGTGACACCATTACCCCATTTGTCAATTACATCATTTATAATTATAATGTAGTAAACCCCTCCCCATCCTGGCAATTCTACCTGACAAGCCTTACGGTATTTTCTTTAATAGGAACGCGAGTATATTCGATGCGCTGAGATGCGCGCATAAGGTTCTGTCCACGTACTCACCTAGAGATGCGTTATGCGTGCGTTGGTGTCGCGCGTACGAGTGCGTTTCACGATGTGCCTGCGTGCGACTACGTGCGTGCGTTACTGTGTACGAGTGGTTGCGTGTTAGTATTTCGACTACACGGAATGTAAAGAACGTCGTGTTTTCATTGCTAGTCACATTTAATTCGCATCGACAGTCGTATTTATAGATTCTACAACTGCAAATCTGTTATCCCATTAGTTATGTATGCATGTGTATAAATTATATATGTATATAATATATATATATATATATATATATATATATATATATATATACATACATATATTAAGTGAATATTGTTATTTATTTAGAAGATAGTGGCTATTGTTATTTATTTAGAAAATTTAGAAAATAAATACAGATGATTTATAATTCTTGTGTTGGAGTTGTTTCCTGTGGTTTTTCGCTGTTCTCCGATTTCGGTTTCGGTTCAGGTTTCTTTGAAGGCTTAGTTGGAGTCTTAGCAGATTTAGGATTCAGACGATCATTAGAGAAGAAATAGGCCATGTCCTCGGCTTGATCCCAATCTAAAAGTTTCCACCAGTTCTGTTCAAGATTTTGAGTTGGGGTATGTTAACCGCGAGAGGGAGAGGGAGAGGGAGAGGGATAGGGAGAGGGAGAGGGAGAGGGAGAGGGAGAGGGAGAGGGAGAGGGAGAGGGAGAGGGAGAGGGAGAGGGAGAGGGAGAGGGAGAGGGAGAGGGAGAGGGAGAGGGAGAGGGAGAGGGAGAGGGAGAGGGAGAGGGAGAGGGAGAGGGAGAGGGAGAGGGAGAGGGAGAGGGAGAGGGAGAGGGAGAGGGAGAGGGAGAGGGAGAGGGAGAGGGAGAGGGAGAGGGAGAGGGAGAGGGAGAGGGAGAGGGAGAGGGAGAGGGAGAGGGAGAGGGAGAGGGAGAGGGAGAGGAATTGTTTTTATGAATTTACATCTATTACTTATTGAAATTCATGTCAGATTCAGATACATACATATATATATATATATATATATATATATATATATATATATATATATTTATATATATATATACACATATACACATATACACACATACACACGCACCCACACACGCACACACACGCACACACACACGCACACACACACACACACACACACACACACACACACACACACACACACACACATACACACACACACAGACATATACATACACACATATATATATATATATATATATATATATATATATATGTATGTTTATATCTGAATATAGCTGTATACTATTTGTAGGATCACATTGACATATACCAAATTGCACCTGGATTCTCCATATCTTGACATCATATAAACACCTTACTTTACATAATGGTTATTTCACACGCGTACATTATGGGTCTATAGTTCCCGCACCCCTACTCCCGCAACCACACACCGACATCCATACTAAGTCAACTGCATTGGCTACCACAAGTGTACCCTCGTTACTCCAGTAGCGCTACCAAACATCCACATTCCAGAACCGCATCCAGGCCATGAACGGAATGCCTCGATTCCCTTACGCGCCTACGGAATCAGAATCCTCCGCATCCAAATAACCACTCCACAATATCCTGCGGATACGATGCGTGTGCTTTTGTCGAGGGTTCGAAGAACACAAATACCAATACTATGATGTGAATGGGTTCTCATGAAATGCCGACAAAAAAATCAACTGAGAATTTGATTTCTGCTGGATTGGCGACATTCGTTAATTTCAAATCCTCTACGAATTGCAACGGTCGACTTATATGGCGACGGGGGCTTCGATGAAGGTGGCTTGAGTTATTTAATACGCGATTGTCGTTATCTATTACATCACCTTCGTAAACCGAGTACCGTACACTCATTGTTGGTTATGGTGTTTTTATACACGGCAACAAATGTACAGTATATCCTTTATTGGCAGATGTGTTCAGACCTAATAAATATCGCGAGTTCGCGTTGATGAATTTAACTAATCATATTTTCTAGCAAACATAAATAGGCCCATGTGAAATAAGAAATAATATATGTAATATAGTACCATACTTGTATAACTCCAGACCATGTGTTTAATATACAGTGTTAAATATATCGCATGATCGATGCGATTGCATAATATATGCTATAGATTATATGATGAAAATTGTTGAACTTAGTTTATTAATATATTATAATATATTATAATATATCATGAATTCTCCGATGCTTTCTTATTCCCTAAAATACATATATCCAAAACTATATGGACAGTCGTGCACACATATACGTACTTTTTAATATATTTATATACATATAAATATATATAAATATATAACTATATATATATAAATATATACGAGATTCTATACTCAACTCCGTGTACAAGAGGAACGAATATTACAAAATTATCCACATAACAATATGGGAGAACTTCCTCCGTGTTAGAATGACTCTAACGGGATGAAACATTGAGAATTGCATAACACTATATTCGTTATTATATAATTGTGTTATAACAATTCAGCAATTCATTTAAATGATGGTCATTAGAAATGATAGATTATATGTTAAGATTATTATTACGATTATTATTTAGATCGTTATTTAGTTCGTTATTAAGATTGTTATTAAGATCGTTATTAAGATCGTTATTAAGACGTGCTTTAAGATAGTTATTAAGATTATTATTACGATTATTATTTAGATCGTTATTTAGATAGTTATTAAGATCGTTATTAAGATCGTTATTAAGATCGTTATTAAGATCGTTATTAAGATCGTTATTAAGATCGTTATTAAGATCGTTATTAAGATCGTTATTAAGATCGTTATTAAGATCGTTATTAAGACGTGTTTTAATATAGGTATTAAGATTATTATTACGATTATTATTTAGATCGTTATTAAGATCGTTATTAAGATCGTTATTAAGACGTGCTTTAAGATAGTTATTAAGATTATTATTACGATTATTATTTAGATCGTTATTTAGATCGTTATTAAGATCGTTATTAAGATCGTTGTTAAGATCGTTATTAAGATCGTTGTTAAGATCGTTATTAAGATCGTTATTAAGATCGTTATTAAGATCGTTATTTAGATCGTTATTAAGATCGTTATTAAGATCGTTATTAAGATTATTATTAAGACGATAATATAAGCACATAAGAATATGTGCAACCTTACCAGATTAACTGACACGTAACTGGATGGATAGATTTGATACACGTATTTTGATTATCGCTGAATTGCATATATACATGTAATATATATATATCTCTCTGGAGTAGTTATAATTGATATCATATCGCATATCACGTAATACATGTACACGAGTTAGTCGTGGTCATTAAACGCTGGTCATCGCGGAGAAATCTAGTGAAATGTATAACAGTGTGGCTTAACTGTGACCTGTAGTTGGTATGTCGGATAAGAGTTACGACGCATTGTGATTACATAATGGGATTGTTATTACGTACAAATTCACTGATTTATATCGGAATTCATAAATCGAACGCGATAAATACTGTAAAGTAAGGACATGTCC
>OZ038316.1:8756698-8826698 GCA_964035775.1 Osedax frankpressi
TGTAGGCTGTAGTGTAGGCTGTAGTGTAGGCTGTAGTTTTATTATACAACACATATGTGTTACCTACAGACATATATCTAACATGGTGAATAGGGGAATTGATAGAGGGAAATAAAATAGGGAAGTAAGAAAGGTAAGTAGAAGTACTCCTCGAGTGACACGTGACATATACACTAAGTATCACGTGACACGTACACTAAGTATCACGTGCGACTGCTATTAGCGTTACCTAGGCAACAACAATTCGTTGCCGTTATCGTGTAAAGCGGTGTCGGGTGTAGGGTTCTCTATAGGGGAGACAATCGTTTAGATCCAAATGCGGGTTCATTATGTAACGCCAGCTTGGCTTGGCCGCTAGTTGCAATCTTATGTGCACGAGAACAACAACAAACGGAAAACCAAATATACTTTGTCTATAGTGATTGTCAAACAATCTAATGGCAATCTAATAGTTAAGGTGAATAGCAGTGAAGCGATCTAACAGTAAAGCAAACTAATAATAAGTAATCTAATGGCAATCTAATAGTTAAAGTGAATAGCAGTGAAGCGATCTAACAGTAAAGCAAACTAATAATAAGTAATCTAATGGCAATCTAATAGTTAAAGTGAATAGCAGTGAAGCGATCTAACAGTAAAGCAAACTAATAATAAGTAATCTAATAGCATTTGAAACTATTACGAAAATGTAAACTAAAATTAGGAGACTTCTGAATTGATATAAATGAAATAAATGTATGGATAAAGGGGAATAATCGTAAGTATAGACGTAAGGAAGAGGTGCAAGGTAGAGGTATAAGGAGAGGTGTAAGGAGCGGTGTAAGGTAGAGGTGTACATGGACTGTGTAAGATTGGTGGTTATTGATGCGGTAAGTGTAAGTGTGTATGCGGAATATGATTGTGTGTGTGTGTGTGTGTGTATACGTGTACGAGAACACGACGTGTGTGCGTGCATGTGTATGTATGTGTGCGTGTATGTGTTTATACGTGTACGAGAACACGACGTGTGTGCGTGTGTGTGTGTGTGTGTGTGTGTGTGTGTGTGTGTGTGTGTGTGTACGTGTACGAGAACACGATGTGTGTGCGTGCATATGTGTGTATGTGTGCGCGTGTGCGTGTATGTGTGTGTATATGTGTACGAGAACACAACGTGTGTGCGTGTGTGTGTGCGCGTGTGTGTGTGTGTAAAAAACATGTACGAGAACACGACGTGTGTGCGTGCATGTGTGTGTATGTGTGCGTGTATGTGTGTGCGTTAGTGTGTCAGCCAGTATATTCTAGGTGAGTGGTATTGGCGCATGTATACCACATATATCTCTCTAACGGAATATTATCTTATCTCTTAACCTTCGGTGCGAGACGGTGGTGAGCCGATCACGGGGTCAAAGTTCACCGACCACGGGGTCAAAGTTCACCGACTCTCTAAATGTGTCCGAAACGAAGCGATACTAGTTGAGGGAGTAATGATTGATCGAGGAGGGAGAGCGCGAGTGTCGCTTCAGTGGAGTGTTAGTTGTGAGAGAGTGGACTTGGTGGAGTTGTGGGTATATGTGGAATAAATGAACTTGAAAGTGAACATTAGCTCCGCCTCCTCGCCCCTACCCCGCCCCTACCCCGCCCCTCGCTGCTAGCCCATACCAGCCACTCCACCCATGCCCCACAGGTGTCGCCGGTTGCCCCTACACGGAGAAGGAACTACGTGCCGAGGTCAAGGACTGCATACACCTGGGTAATAGATTCATACGAAGATACGACTCCTATTTGAACAAGAGATCGAGAGCGATTTTCGAGACCTGCAAGTTTGTATAACACGTGCCATCTTTTAAATCTAGCGGCTCCACCGTCTAAACCCCATTGCACCCCAGACGGGGGTCCACCGTAGACCCACGCAAAACCCCCTTCAGGGAATTCACTCGAAGAATGCAAATTCTGTGGCAATTGTAAATTCTTGTATCCTTACTTTAAATGAAAACTCAACTACAATGAAATGGAAAGTGTACTGGATTTATAAGACAGCTCGAGTCGCTCGATTCATTCAAACACGTCTGAATAATGTCTATTCAGTAGCGTATCAATAGCGAATCAGTAATGTTTCAATAGTTAGTCAGTAGCGTATCAATAGCGAATCAGTAATGTTTCAATAGTTAGTCAGTAGCGTATCAATAGCGAATCAGTAATATTTCAATAGCTAGTCAGTAGCGTATCAATAGTAAATCGTGTGGCGTATCGGTGATGTATCAAGAGCGTATTAATAGCGTATCGATAGTGTATTATTTTCATACTTATTGTTGATACATGTATCAGAAACTTATCGTTGACATATCAATAGTGAATCTGTAGCGTATCAATGGTGAAATGGTAGCGTATCAGTAACGTATCCATATAGTGTTAATAGACAATAACTTATCAGTAGCGTATTTGTTTTGCACCGTTAGAACATTGCTGCCGTAGTAGAAAACAATAAAGAGATATCTCAATAAAAAGAAGATCGATTATATTATCGATCCGCTATTACTGAACTCACTATAGTCCTATTGTTAACGGACAATGTTAACGCTCATTAAATCTATATAATCTCGCACCTCCCCTAAAGTCGTCACCCGCCGACGTTATCGTCCGTTAGTGGCGTCCGGGAAGTCACTTACGTCATAATACGTCACTTACGTCATAATACGTCACTTACGTCACATTACGTCATTGATTCGAAGTATTCACTTGTCTTATTTAGTCGACTTATTAGATTCTCTGGCGAATTGGAATAATTACACAAACTGTGAAACTTAAACTCGACACATATAAACTGAACATTGTTCAGTTTACAGTGTACAGTTTACAATGTAAAAACAATACGATATAAATAAGGTATACAATAGATTATAAACTAGATTACGGTATAGTAGAGCGGTATATACTGATGTAGTACAATTAGTATAAATACTAGAGAGATGTCATTTATATTTATATTTATCTCATGACATTCAAATTTTCTGTTTAATGAGAAATTTAGAAATTTTCAAATGTAATTTTGTAAATAATTTTAAAAGTTAATCCGTTTGTAATGTTCAGGTAAATATCTTGATTGTATATGTGATATAGCGAATACCTACCATTGTAAGTAATATATATACGCACCTAAGTAATCTAGTACTCAAATGGGTACAGAGTGTGAGCCTACTACTATTATTACCGTTTATAGAATGTTTAATATTCAGTAATAAATGTAATGAATCTTGAAATTATTATGAAGGAACATTTGAAAAGTATATTTCGATGCATCATTTTGAACTTGATCTTTTGTAAGTATTTTGTAAGTCTTTTGTAAGTCTCCTGCAAGTGCATGCTTGTTTGAAGGAGTGGGTTGAGAGTGGGTTAAGAGTGGGTTAAGAGTGGGTTAATAGAACACGATGTATGGTCGTATAGTTGTTGTGTGGGTATAACAATACCGCATATAGATACATTATAAGTTGGAGTTTTATTTATATGTTATATTATATTTTGAAATTATCATATAATAATAATAATAATATATATTATATCAGATATTTAATGCTTTATTGAAGATTTACAAAGCAAAGTATATTTATAAATAAGTATGTCTACGGGTGAGTGTTTTGGTTTACTCCCATATAAGGTAAAGGCTGTTATACAACCTGTATAACGGGAAGGGAATATTTGTTTCACTTTACATACATCGTAGAACCTTTACAGGAGCATATATGGATACGGAATTCCTACTTGATATCGTCCTCGTAATCCATAAAATACCTTTTGTTGTGTAATTAATCTAAAATGCGTGGAATTATCCGCCTCTGGGGTTCCTCGATGCCCAGGCATCCTCCCGCCCGATGTCCACCGCTTAGCCAATGTAGACAATGCAATAACAATATGTTGTGCATATCATTTTAAAAAAATAGACTCGCATCAATCGATCTTGTTTAATTAATTCAACATAAAATAAATGGTTTTTACAAAATGTTATAAATTGGGTAATTAACATCCCTCTCCCTCTCCCTATCCCTCCCTCTCCCTCTCCCTCTCCCTCTCCCTCTCCCTCTCCCTCTCCCTCTCCCTCTCCCTCTCCCTCTCCCTCTCCCTCTCCCTCTCCCTCTCCCTCTCCATCTCCCTCTCCCTCTACCTCTACCTCTCCCACTCCTTCTCCCACTCCCTCTCCCTCTCCCTATCGCCCTTACCTCTCTCTCTCCCTCCCTATCCTTCTCCCTCTCCCTCTCCCTCTCCCTCTCCCTCTCCCTCTCCCTCTCCCACTCCCACTCCCACTCCCTATCGCCACTCCCTCTCCCACTCCCAATCCCTTCCCCTATCGCCCCTCCCTCTCTCCCTCACTCTCTATATATAACTCCATATCACAGAGATTTTGCCGCATTCAGACAATGCATAACCCCACTGGTAGATGAATGTCCGTTGCTTCGTCAACAATTAAGTGAACATTGGATACCTGTTCTTAATCATCTGACATGTACTTGTTCATCTGCTCAGATAGTGGGTTAGTGGGTTAGTGTAGAGTTAGTGGGTTAGTGTAGAGTTAGTGGGTTAGTGAGAGTTAGTGGGTTAGTGAGAGTTAGTGGGTTAGTGAGAGTTAGTGGGTTAGTGAGAGTTAGTGGGTTAGTGTAGTGTAGAGTTAAGGTAGTGTAGAGTTAAGGTAGTGTAGAGTTAGTGGGTTAGTGTAGTGTAGAGTTAAGGTAGTGTAGAGTTAGTGGGTTAGTGAGAGTTAGTGGGTTAGTGTAGAGTTAGTGGGTTAGTGTAGGGTTAGTGGGTTAGTGAGAGTTAGTGGGTTAGTGAGAGTTAGTGGGTTAGTGAGAGTTAGTGGGTTAGTGTAGTGTAGAGTTAGTGGGTTAGTGTAGAGTTAGTGGGTTAGTGTAGAGTTAGTGGGTTAGTGAGAGTTAGTGGGTTAGTGAGAGTTAGTGGGTTAGTGTAGAGTTAGTGGGTTAGTGAGAGTTAGTGGGTTAGTGTAGTGTAGAGTTAGTGGGTTAGTGTAGAGTTAGTGGGTTAGTGTAGAGTTAGTGGGTTAGTGTAGAGTTAGTGGGTTAGTGTAGAGTTAGTGGGTTAGTGTAGAGTTAGTGGGTTAGTGAGAGTTAGTGGGTTAGTGTAGAGTTAGTGGGTTAGTGTAGAGTTAGTGGGTTAGTGAGAGTTAGTGGGTTAGTGAGAGTTAGTGGGTTAGTGTAGAGTTAGTGGGTTAGTGTAGAGTTAGTGGGTTAGTGAGAGTTAGTGGGTTAGTGTAGAGTTAGTGGGTTAGTGAGAGTTAGTGGGTTAGTGTAGTGTAGAGTTAAGGTAGTGTAGAGTTAAGGTAGTGTAGAGTTAAGGTAGTGTAGAGTTAAGGTAGTGTAGAGTTAGTGGGTTAGTGTAGTGTAGAGTTAAGGTAGTGTAGAGTGAGTGGGTTAGTGAGAGTTAGTGGGTTAGTGAGAGTTAGTGGGTTAGTGTAGTGTAGAGTTAGTGGGTTAGTGTAGTTTAGAGTTAAGGTTGTTTAGAGTTAGTGGGTTAGTTGTGTATAGAGTTAGTGTAATTTGGGTGTAGGGCTGGGTGCTGGCATATGTATAGGGCTGGGCGTGGGAGACAGTATTCCAATCTATTGTCTCGTATATGTATTGCTAATTCTCAAAGCTAAGTTAATGATAACTTTACAATGATACACTTTACAATGACCTGACCGACATATAAGGGCATATTAATGACCGCGTATGTGTGAATGTTTACCATTTTTGTATCTCTTTCGAACTCAATTTCGGCATTCACGCCTGCGTTGCTAATGGCAACAATATATGTTCGCGTAGATATGTAAACAAAGCGATTACAAAAGAATTACTCGACTAACTAAACTAAGTAAACAGTATATCCTAGACTAGACTATAAATCGTGGAATAGATAATGCCCTGGGCATCAGCTACACGTTAACGATGCTACCGTTAACCATAGTTCCTTAGAGTAGTTCCCGACGAGAAGTTTTTATGTCGTATCGTGTAAACACCGAGATGGCGTAGACCGCTTTTTCTTCTCTGTATTAGTAGGCCTACAATGCCCTCCGTACACTAACACCGCATACCGTACAGTGTACACTATTTACACTGTACGCCGTATTCGACGTACACTACGTTACAGTTATATTTCGTCTTAACCATCCTCTGGGAAGATTCTTTAAGTAGATTCGTTGGTTTTTCCACGACACGCGTGTGTAGTACATCTTGCGTTTGCGTTACACTTGTGTGTTATAACAGGCGTGTCGTATCGTGTCCCCACCTGGTACGATGAGTAACGCACCCGTACGAACTCGCTATTGTTCAGGTAGATTCGGTAGAAAGTAAAAAATAAGGCGAGATTTATATTGGAATGAAAACAAAAAAATAAATTCTACCCGCTTTTTAAGTGTTATATTAGCAACTAGGCTATAGTTCACTAGCTACTATAGACTAACCCGTAATCGAATAACCACTAGTCGCTAACCTTTAACCCCTCCCTTCCACCAGGCAAGAACGCCTTGTGCAAAAGAGAAACGAAATGTTTCGAAGGTCAGTCTAAAGATGTTCTCTCTCGCCATTGTGTCTACATGAACACTTTTAATCGTAAGCAGAAAACTCAAAGCCAGTGTTTGTTAGTCCACTCCCGAATATCGTAAATATATATATATATATATAAATATATATATATATAAATATATATATATATATAAATATATATTACAAACATACACTATAACCTCATAATGGTATATCGGCAATAATTTAAATAAATTAATCATAATATAAGTTAATTGATTAGTAAATAAAAGAGTTATGTAATGGTTTCTTCTGATGAGTGTAACACCGCTGAGAGTGTCAGGATTAAAGTTTAATTTGGAATATATTTTATATTAAAAATGAATATGTTGATATATTTTATTATAAATCTATTTATGAATACCTTAAGTATTACCTTAAGTAGAGACAACAAATGTATTATATAGTTAAAATTGTAATCTGTCTTTGACCAATATATATAATGTAACGATCTCCTTATATGGTATTAGGCTTGAATACTTTATAATGTGTTGAATATAATCTACTTATAGATATACTCCATATTATAGTTTATAATTTATAGAATACAATATATATTAAAAGTTGTAAATAGAACAATATGCATTGTATTCTATAAATTACCACTCAGGGTGTCAAACTTTTCAGTTAGTAAATCAACAATATTTTAATTACAATGATAATGTTCATATAATTTAAATCATGCTAAATAGTAAGCAGGTGTTGTGAAAGTGAATAAATTATCATATCCTCTACAATTTACCTTTTTATCATATTTATCCGTATTGCCATTATTTTGTGTATTTAGAATTTAAGCTGTTTATATTATATAATATATATTATCAAATATACTTTATGGTATTATATAATCTAATATTTATACTACAAGTTTCATATGCGATATATTGTTTTATTATTTGATACATATAAATAATTGATATATCGTTTGATTTGATTTAATTAATTATTGTCTGTAGTTTTCTGCGAGATATGGTGGAATGCAAATATCTACTTATTAAGTCTGCCTGTGGCGAGACTGTAGCAGAGTTAGGCAAGCACGTCGAGATCATCTCACAGTCTTTGAAGGGCCATAAATGCGATCTCGTTAAGAAACCAGAGAATTATAAAGGTATCCTATTTAATTTAGTCCGAGTTAAGATTAAAATAATATTTTAATATAGAAGTATATAAAAATTATATTCTCGTCTGTTTTCGTAAATTAAAAATAACTTTTTTGTATAAACCTCGAGTATTCATGTAAATATACAATACCTAAGTATAAATCCCAAGCTTTAATTTCCATCCTGAAACTGATGTAATAGGTTACATTTCGATATAGGATTCGAGTACTCAGATAAATGTCCTGTCGATATATCAAAAAGAATTGAACTGTGCCAGAATAAATTAAAACGAGTACAATTCTATGAGTACAACTCTCTGATCACAGATGCTACCATCAAGAATACAAAGAAGGCATGCAGGTTTACCTGATATACTCGAATAGTACAATAGACAGCAGGACAATGTGAAATAATGACATTACGTGGTAGTAGCAGTTTCACTTACGGCTTATTGTGATTTATTTAAGTTAAGTTTTAAATATAATTTTCTATAGTGTAGTATTCATGTATCTATTTAGATTGATGCTGAATTTATATTCTTGATCTACTGCACGACACCTAATGTAATGTGTTTCTATTAGTGACTATAATATAGTATATACTAAATCTGGCTTCGACTTCTGACAATAGTATTGTCCATTGACCAGCGTTGTATCAATGACGCCTATATTTAGATCTATAAATCACCTTGACAACATGTTACGGTCTAGCTTATTCACGTAAAGTGGACCAATGGCCTATGCCAGAGTTATACTACTTTAAATATATTATATAGAATAGAATATACGTATGTTACGTATAAATATACTTACGTATAAATACTGTATCCCGAGTTTCCTATAATCTAATGCATTGAATTATAATTAAATAACGATGCATGAGTCATATATAACAGTAATTAAAATAATTGAATAACAGCGATTGATCTAGAATGGTTTTATTTAGTGAAACGATAACTATTCGTTTCTTATAAAAAAGCATTGTTTTAAGTGTTGAAAATATTCCAAGTTTAGACCTTTTTAAAGATATTAAAGACACAATTATGTTTACAATTGTTTACGCATTGTAAAGTATTTCGCATGGTTCATTAGACAAGAGATTGTAAAATATATACAATATATCTATGAACTACATCACAAATATATAATGTAATTTAAATATATATATATAATATAATTTATATATATATCCCTATATTGAATTAAAGAGCGTTAAATGACCATTGAGTTGCTATAACAGTTAATTACAATTACCATCGCGCTCCTCCGTTAATTAAAGCTACCTCGCCTTACTCCCAGGGAATACATGAAGTACAAGAAATGCGTGCGTCCCGTGCGCGCCAGCTGCCCGCGCGGCGTCACCTTATTGGACGAGACGGATAGGATGCGTCGCGTGTACAACATGCGCATGGAGTACGTGTGCCGGGAGGAGAAGGAGTTGTATTTGAAGTACCTCTACTGCTACCAGGAGGTGGTGGTAAACAACAAACTTCAGTCGTGCATGCATATATGGAATAAGGTAAGGGAGTGCATTTGGCAGAAGATCGGATGTTTATATCAATTCGTGAATACGTGTTTCATATCTCGCGGTGGCAATTTAGTGGGTTTGGTACGGTTAGGTTGTATGTTTAATATGTCGGAGACAAGCGAAGTGTAAGTACTGTATGGTATATACTCCATGGTATACTTTTGACTCTATGACATACTGATACATAAACACTATTTAGATATTTGTAATAAATAATAAAAGGATTTTGGTGATTATTTAAAATTATTATAGATTTGTTATTAATCTATTTTAAAAAATTGATTGATGTCGACTATTAAATCTCTATACTTTGTATGTCGTTTTTACCACTATCCCATTTCTCCCACTTGAAGAATACCTGGACAGGTATTACATTAATACACATTTGATACGTGTTTTAATCAATATTTAACCAAATTCTTTACACGTATGTAGATTTCACTTAACAGTGTTCATTTCAACATTTATGTAAATTGCGGTTTCAAATACAAGCAAATGGAATTTTAATGCATGTTAATGCTTAGATATGTATAATGTGTGTATATGTGGAGGATATATGTGCGGGTGTGTGTGTGTGCGTGTGTGTGTGTGTGTGTGTGTGGGCGGTATTGCTACTAGTGGTGGTGGTGGTGGTGGTGGTGGTAGTGACAGTAGTAGTGGAGTTGGTGGTGTCAGTATCGCTACTAGTGGTGGTGGTGGTGGTAGTGACAGTAGTAGTGGAGGTGGTGGTGTCAGTATTGCTACTAGTGGTGGTGGTGGTGGTGTGGTGGTGGTGGTGGTGGTGGTGGTAGTGACAGTAGTAGTGGAGGTGGTGGTGTCAGTATTGCTACTAGTGGTGGTGGTGGTGGTGTGGTGGTGGTGGTGGTGGTGGTGGTAGTGACAGTAGTAGTGGAGGTGGTGGTGTCAGTATTGCTACTAGTGGTGGTGGTGGTGGTGTGGTGGTGGTGGTGGTGGTGGTGGTAGTGACAGTAGTAGTGGAGGTGGTGGTGTCAGTATTGCTACTAGTGGTGGTGGTGGTGGTGTGGTGGTGGTGGTGGTGGTGGTGGTAGTGACAGTAGTAGTGGAGGTGGTGGTGTCAGTATTGCTACTAGTGGTGGTGGTGGTGGTGTGGTGGTGGTGGTGGTGGTGGTGGTAGTGACAGTAGTAGTGGAGGTGGTGGTGTCAGTATTGCTACTAGTGGTGGTGGTGGTGGTGTGGTGGTGGTGGTGGTGGTGGTAGTAGTGACAGTAGTAGTGGAGGTGGTGGTGTCAGTATTGCTACTAGTGGTGGTGGTGGTGGTGTGGTGGTGGTGGTGGTGGTGGTGGTAGTGACAGTAGTAGTGGAGGTGGTGGTGTCAGTATTGCTACTAGTGGTGGTGGTGGTGGTGTGGTGGTGGTGGTGGTGGTGGTGGTAGTGACAGTAGTAGTGGAGGTGGTGGTGTCAGTATTGCTACTAGTGGTGGTGGTGGTGGTGTGGTGGTGGTGGTGGTGGTGGTGGTAGTGACAGTAGTAGTGGAGGTGGTGGTGTCAGTATTGCTACTAGTGGTGGTGGTGGTGGTGTGGTGGTGGTGGTGGTGGTGGTGGTAGTGACAGTAGTAGTGGAGGTGGTGGTGTCAGTATTGCTACTAGTGGTGGTGGTGGTGGTGTGGTGGTGGTGGTGGTGGTGGTGGTAGTGACAGTAGTAGTGGAGGTGGTGGTGTCAGTATTGCTACTAGTGGTGGTGGTGGTGGTGTGGTGGTGGTGGTGGTGGTGGTGGTAGTGACAGTAGTAGTGGAGGTGGTGGTGTCAGTATTGCTACTAGTGGTGGTGGTGGTGGTGTGGTGGTGGTGGTGGTGGTGGTGGTAGTGACAGTAGTAGTGGAGGTGGTGGTGTCAGTATTGCTACTAGTGGTGGTGGTGGTGGTGTGGTGGTGGTGGTGGTGGTGGTGGTAGTGACAGTAGTAGTGGAGGTGGTGGTGTCAGTATTGCTACTAGTGGTGGTGGTGGTGGTGTGGTGGTGGTGGTGGTGGTGGTGGTAGTGACAGTAGTAGTGGAGGTGGTGGTGTCAGTATTGCTACTAGTGGTGGTGGTGGTGGTGTGGTGGTGGTGGTGGTGGTGGTGGTAGTGACAGTAGTAGTGGAGGTGGTGGTGTCAGTATTGCTACTAGTGGTGGTGGTGGTGGTGTGGTGGTGGTGGTGGTGGTGGTGGTAGTGACAGTAGTAGTGGAGGTGGTGGTGTCAGTATTGCTACTAGTGGTGGTGGTGGTGGTGTGGTGGTGGTGGTGGTGGTGGTGGTAGTGACAGTAGTAGTGGAGGTGGTGGTGTCAGTATTGCTACTAGTGGTGGTGGTGGTGGTGTGGTGGTGGTGGTGGTGGTGGTGGTAGTGACAGTAGTAGTGGAGGTGGTGGTGTCAGTATTGCTACTAGTGGTGGTGGTGGTGGTGTGGTGGTGGTGGTGGTGGTGGTGGTAGTGACAGTAGTAGTGGAGGTGGTGGTGTCAGTATTGCTACTAGTGGTGGTGGTGGTGGTGTGGTGGTGGTGGTGGTGGTGGTGGTAGTGACAGTAGTAGTGGAGGTGGTGGTGTCAGTATTGCTACTAGTGGTGGTGGTGGTGGTGTGGTGGTGGTGGTGGTGGTGGTGGTAGTGACAGTAGTAGTGGAGGTGGTGGTGTCAGTATTGCTACTAGTGGTGGTGGTGGTGGTGTGGTGGTGGTGGTGGTGGTGGTGGTAGTGACAGTAGTAGTGGAGGTGGTGGTGTCAGTATTGCTACTAGTGTTGGTGGTAGTTGTTGTGTTGGTGGTGGTGGTGGTGGTGTCAGTATTGCTACTAGTGTTGGTGGTGGTGGTGATGGTGGTGGTTGTGGTGGTGGTGGTGGTGACAGTAGTAGTAGAGGTCTTGGTGTCTGTATTGCTAATAATGGTAGTATTGATGGTGGCGTTGGTGTTAATTGATCAGCTATTTGAAGTAAGATATGTAACTATTGGCGATATCTATTCTCTATTGAAAACTATCCCCAACAGGCTTCTCTGCTATTGAACACGACCGTTTCATTCGACTACTATTGCTTACCAAACTTAAAGAAAGTCCAGATGATCAAAAAGTCCGTATATCAAATGCGCCATCGTTGTTATGTTGAACGTTATTCTAAACGTTAAGTATATCAAATAATCAAACCGTTAAACGAAACTCTAATACGATGTTATCGCGGTTCGCTAGACGACCCCAACTCACGTTCCGCCCCCGTCCGCAGTTTCATCGCCGAGATTACGCGATGCCATCGTCTCGTTTACGCCGACGAGTGCGGAGATACAGCTGCCGGGGTCATGAACGAATTGATGATTCGCGTGTTCAAAGATCCGGCTTACGTGAAGATGCGCGTGAAACCTCACAGTTGTTCGCGACACCTAGCGGTCCGAGGTGGTCCCGACGTCTCCCGGGCGGCGGGCGTCGCGCGTACCGAAGCCACGCCCCCGGCGGTCACTTGGCCCGACCGTTTACTGGTCACGTTGTCGCCGAGCGCCCTGGGGTGGCCGACTTCCGGAAAGAATACTTCCGGCGGATGCGCCGTCGCGATTTACGCGCGGACTGTTATCTTGGCGGTGGTCATTCTTCTGTTCTAACGGCAAAACCCCGCGTCGCACCCATCGCGCTCTATGCCCCATACGGCGACTACCGTACGCCACGCCCCACTCCCTTTGTATATAGAACCACGAAACGTGAAGTATTATTTTTTTATGAAAACCTCCATTCCAATGAGCAGTGAATGGGACAGTCCCTTTTGATACCCACTCGTCAAAACCCATTGGACCCCGTATAAGGTCTACACCAATCGGGGACCCCAGTCACTCGCATAAAATAGACCTCGAAAAATACAAATGTAATAACGAAACCAAAAACTTTTAATTTTTTTAGGTTGAAGTTACCAATTCAGAATGTACATATTACACTGTACACTGTACAATGTACAATATACACCGTACAATGTACATTGTATACTGTACACTGTACACCGTACAATGTATTTTGTACATATCTCATATGCCGGAGATATGAGATATTTACTCTCGGTTTTATTTTGTTATTGCCGTTAACTGAAACTTATTTTTTATTAATAAATCATAATAATAATCACATGCTGAATTTTCTTTGAACACAATTCTATAATATATTAATATGTACCTACTCTTCGAATAATACTCGAGTCTTGTTATTGGTAACTTGGTAAGTTTGTACTTACTTGAACTGCTTGTAATTAGAAGTAATTTAAATCTATAAAGAAATAATCAGACAGCTACTTTGGTAATAGAAATAGTTTGACGTAATAGGTTAAACATCTAACAATGAAGCATTGTTACTTAAAATATTATCGTTAAATACATTCTCATCAATTGAAGGTATATATATATATATATATATATATATATATATATACATTAATATCAAAGTTATAACTACATATTCTGATGAATATGCTATTCTTTCGAATTCCAGAACAGAACTGAGTAAAACGCTTGAAGCAATTTACGAGGTCGCTTCATCGATTGTTTTATCGTCTGATGCAAGTAACTATTGTTTGTTGGGTTTAGTTAAGGGTGTAAACGCATATCGTATTTTGTTTTGGTAAAATTCTTGTTCAGAAATCTAAGTACAATAATGGATCAACTTGCAGATTCGGGACTTACTAAGTTCTGTGAAGTCAACTATTACCTTTGATTTGCCCTGAATTTTGTTCAGGTTTGGTAGAGAAATAATCCCTCTTGGATATAATAAAGAGTAAAGTACTTTCTTGTTTTAGTGACCAATACACCGACTCTTCCGTAATCCATTTATTCCATGAAAATAGGATGGCTAGTTATTGGTCAAATGAATTACGAGGTAGATATCTGAACACTCTCACAGATTGCGTAGTTATTGGATACAGATATTGGAAGAATATCAATGACGCAGCTAAAGGAATCAATCTACAAAATCGCCAAATCAAGTGAATTATTCGTCCCTGAAACTTTCTCTTTAATGTCCAAACAAACGAACAATGTGTTTACAATTAGACCAATATCTAGACTAGAACTAAACAAGCTTCAAATCATACGATCCTAAACATCGATGTATCCGATTAGAAAACAATCGAAATTATGATCGATGTCATTTTCACGGTTCCCGCTAAAATTATTAATTAAATTCATTTAGTTTTGAGTAATAGGTATTCGGAAACATTCTTGTTATATCTATTATAGGGATGAGCAGCTAGTTTGCTCCAACATGACAATAGAAACGTTATCCCGAGAGTAATTTCTCAAAAATCAATGTCAAAAACTAAAATTACTAGCACAGGGTTAGCGTACGAGTGTTATCCGTGGAAACTATTCCCGCGGGACCATTGTCTTGTGGGCATTGTCTAAATCAAAGTGAGGATAAATTGCACGTTCTAAACGATTTGCATCTAATGTTTTTTAAAAATGACTTCGACACACAACAAAGCCTAGTTAGTAATATTTAAATATAGAAATTTCGGATTATTTCACGTTAACAGAAGGGTTACGTCCATACTCAGTAGTAAATATGCATGGCAATACGTATATAATAGATATAACAGTGCTGTTAGATGATACGTGATAATACGAGAAATGAAGCTAATCGAAAGCTATAACTATAAAAGCTACAACTTGAATCTTATAAGACTATCTTATTACTATGGTAATCATCAGAACATGTTTCACTAATGAGCTGGGAATTTCTTGTTTCCTGAGGTCCAACTTGCAATCTGATTACTCTAAGGAAGCGATAGAGGACTAGGGTGACCTTTTCTCGGAATTATTTGGTTCGTATCTCTTTTATATTTGAATTTAATTTAAATGTTTTATATTTTTTATTTTTCTACTGGTTTTATTTGTACTTGCTCTCGGGTATTTCACATTTGACTTAACTCAGAAGGGAGTTATTTAAATAACAATTAAGTACATATGTTAAATGAAGTTTTGATCTCTTAGACGATTTCCAGATCCTAAATTTCGGACTTTATGTTATTATTCTTTATTGCTTTCCATATTTGTATCAGGAACTATTCATATAGGATATCCTTATCGGAGTGACGGGAGCCTACGCAAAAGTGTATTATGTAACCCATGTGTGAATATTTCTAAATTTTTCTATTTCTGCCGATTCAATGTTAGAAATGGAGTCAAGTAATGACTCAATGGATATTAATAATATATGTAATATATGTAGTATATATTACATATAGACTTAATATATTATTAATACATATATCATTATATATATAGACTCAATGGAATTGTAATATATGGACTGTAATATTAATAATATATATATATATATATATAAAGTTATTATGATTAATGATGTTATTTGTCTTTAGCTGGCCATTAGAAATATAATGTATCGTAATATATTGATGATAAATCAAGGAATGTTGTAATGATTTGTTGTTGAATGTTGTTGAAATCTGTGATGCCTTGAAGTTTTGTGTCGTGTATGGACACATGTTTAATGCGTACATCCCTATTTCTTTTTAATAAAATATCACCTACATTTGTTAGCTAAACCAGAAGATCACGGACAATTGGTAAAGTGTATGCTCCCTGTGCTATTGGCTACAAACTTTAAATACCATTGTTGATATCTATGATAAACATCTAGGTTGAATCTTTGTGTTTGGATCAGCTAGCATACATTTAGCTATGGTAAGTTGCAAGTCAATAGGTTTGCGACTCCCGTTTTGCTGTAGAGATAGCCGCAAACTTTTATCCACTTTGGCGAGAGTTGTAGAAATTGACGTGGTTACATTATTTCCATCGGATATATCAACGCGCAATCCCAAGGTGTCCACTACACGTCGAGTGCGTGTCCAATGGTTTCCACCTATGCTGTAACATCAGTAAGCGTATAATACATGTCTTTAGCTGCTTGTTAATAATTGTGTATGGAGTATGCTATGTATATACGACAAACAGCGCAATTATTAACTTATTTTAATTGAGCTGTATGCATGGATCTCTAGACGCAACTGTACCGATTTAGACATTGTCCATACATCAGTTTCCTGATTATATTTCCTATGCCAGGAACACAAATGTTGTTACCGAAAAAAACAAGAGTTGCGATATTTGGCGTCAAGCTCTGAAAATGAATGTAAAAGTAAAGAAATATCCGAGTTCAAATTAAGTAGTAGCTTAGAATCATCTGAATTCATGAGAATGATGTTGGCTCCACCGTGTAAGAACTTGACGTAATATAGATTTAGCCTATTTTATTTATAGGAATAGTTTTGTAATATGGTTTCCCAATACTATGAACTGATCCTAATATTGCCCGAGAAGAATATCTTTACTATATTGTAGTTTCACATGAATATATTTAATCTTTTCTTTTTCTGGGTTGTATGTTTTGTCCTTTTGAGCTTTTTTATTATTTCTGTATATTAAGGAGCTTCTATTATCCTACAATCGTCTTCATTATTTAAAATATGCCAATCAACATTCGCACTTGTCTGCGAGTCTGTTTAGTTATTTCTAGGAATCGAAAAAGTGTTCAAAACATTTAAACTATCGGCATAGTTTTGATTTGTACGACTACATTTTTTATGAACTACTTTTCTGGGGAATCTTCCCAGATTAGCGGCCGAAATCATTTCTAGATTCGAAGGATTATTTGCTTCATTTAGTACTATACTTATATAGTTATACTTATATAGTTATAATATTATCCGTTCTACTCCTTCTTGCATGACAATCAAGTAGTTTCTCTCAATCCACACATTTAATAAATACTCAGCTTTACTTAGTATCGTGTTGCCTACATTGCGAACTACGAATGTTTGAAATGTAGTTTATTTGTTGATTTTGGTCACGTAGTTATTATTGATGTGGCGATTTTATATCGTTATTTGGAGTAGCGATGTCTGGAATAAATGATGTGTTTAATAGGGTTTAAGGTATGTATGGGATATATAATGGGGATGTCGGTACGCTAACTGATAGTGGAGTATTCGGATTAAAAGGTGATTATGATGGGTATGAAGATGAGTTCATTTAGGGAGATTGTATTGGGGAAGGAATGCTTTGATATTTGATTTGGTATTTTTGTAGCTTTTTTCAACTCCAACCTAATATAAAAGTCAAACCGTGATCCAATACACACCATATATAATAATCTACACTATTATAGTATCGCATAGGGTGGACAGGGTGGAACAGAGTTAGAAATACAGATCCTTCATCTATCATTTTAATTTCAAATGGAGTAAGAATAGCTATATATATATAGCTATATATATATATATATATATATATATATATATATATATATATATATAATATATATATATATATATATATATATATACATATACATATATATATATATACACATATAGATCTAGATATATACATATATACTTTATATTGAAATATAACAGTTCATAAGATTGTAAAAAAGTTAATAAAGGTATTAATTACAAATATATAATTGGTCGAGTAAATCATTTTATTACAAAAACGGAAGCCATAAAAATTTAGAAATTTCGTTAATTAATAAAAATTAATAAAATTATTAAAATACTAAACAAAACAAAATAAAGCATAAGCCGCGCGTAATAACAATATCTGCATAACAAAGGTAAACATCCGGCCAGTATTCACGGATATGTATTGTTATTACTATCTATTATCCGGCTAGTAATCACGGATATGTATTGTTATTACTATCTATTACATACCAGTACTAACGGATATGTATTTTCTCATTGAACTCAATTATATCTATTATGTTGTCGCAATGTATATCATTCTCATATAGACATATTTATCTATAGTTAGGCATGTTATACAGAAATTCAATTCCGTTACACTTAAGTCTATATCCGAGTAATAAGTTATATCATTTATCTAGCCACGCCCCCCATATCAAACCGTGCCCACCAACTCACAAACAGAGTATATCGAGTACAATATCTAGAACCAATACCCCAAAGCCCCGGTCTACAAAATGGATCCGGTAAAAGGAAGCATACTTAACCCACTGGAAGATGACCAATCGGATTTCGAGGTTCAGACGATCGACACCCCCCGTCTTCCCATAGACCGATTACGTAAGGCAGCCCTGGAGAAAGGTGCAGGCGGTATCGGTGACCTCGGGTCGTTAGTAATTCATGAACCTTATGCTACCGTATAAGTAAACAGATTAGATTACGTTATATTGACCTATATCCATCGGGTGGGTTAGTATGGTGAGTGTGCGTGTGAATGGATGTGTAATACACACACATTATGTATGTATGTAGATGTGTACCGTTGTATATGTGAAGGGTAGCGTTGATCGTGTGTTATACGTATACGACGTATTTGTTTTTCGAAAATAAATTATAAAGGATCCGATTTCCAACGGAACATACAATTCCTAACACAGCTGTTGTAAATCGTTGCATTGTGTATATAAGTTATCTATGATCTACGAGGTCATTCAACCTTTTAAATTCGCTATTGGCTTTCCCAATTAATGATATCACTTTCCATCAGTGTGTAATTTTAGATAAACATTATTTCGCTTATTAAATTATTTAGTGGTTTGAGTTTTAAAATGATAAACTATATAAACAGTATTACTATGATTGCATGATTGCAATATACATGATTGCAATATATGTCATTGCAATGTACATGATTGCAATATATGTCATTGCAATGTACATTATTGCATTGCACATTATTGCAATGTACATTATTATAATTTACAATAACGTAATAATACAGTAACATACCTTATGGTAATATATCCATTATCGTAAGAAATATTATTATAATTTACATTATTTAAATATACATTATTGTAATAAACATTGTTAATGCACAACATGCAATATATTAATAAGCTACAAGTAGATATAGCTAGACAATGATTATAATGTAGTATATGTTATTAAAATTGGAATGTCATGTATTGTTTATGTATATGTACATACTGCATAAGGTGGAGTAAACAAAGCATTACAATATTAAGGCCGATATTTGTTAAATATATAATATTCGTAAGTATTAAATTCACTATAACGTGAATGATCATCACACAATACCTACTTGTAAACAAAATTACAATAATAACTTAACAATACATTAAATCACAAAGCTAAAATACTAGTTTTTAATAAATTTAAAACTAACTTTATCGAAACTATTCTAGCATTCATTAAGAAATTCACCTTAAAGCATGTACCCGTTATTGCACTTGCTAGACAATACTAGATTTCCTAATAAGTTTGCTAACCGTTCTTCTATAACATTAATCAAATCTAGTCTGCATGTAAAGCAAGAGAGATTATTCACTAGATTCCATCATTAACAATTTCAATAATTCACTATAAAAATGTGATATCATAGAATCGACATTATTGCCTATATAATATAATATATACAATGTGTACGTATATATATCAATTAGTTGCCATAAATTATACTGTTTCCTTTTCTAAAGGCATCAACTAAATGTCCAACGCTATCATATTTACATTGATTGGATAACTACACAGATTTGTTTTGTTATTATATCATATCATATTTTATTATTCGTTAAAACGAATAAGAAAATCAGCATTGATATGAAAATATGTGATAACGCAGCCCCAAATCTATGGTCGAACTCTTAACACAGGATGTTCCGACGATTCGATCATTCCGGAAACCAAAAGATCGACTTGCCCCAATTTAATCGCGGCTGCCAAGAGTACAAACTCGGCCTGACCTCGGGAGAAACTCGTGAACTATTCAACCGTATCGACCGCCATCGCACGGGCACCATTGGATACGAGGAGTTCCTCGCTGCTGTAAGGGTTAGATGAGTCCGCTATTCTCCCCCAACACCAAATACAACTCTCCAACTGACTCAAACCAACGGATGTTCTACCCATTAGCTAGATATGATTTTATTAGTAACGTCCGTATATTTTATCATTATCTAGTTATAATGATA
This sequence comes from Osedax frankpressi, assembly GCA_964035775.1. Classification (NCBI taxonomy): domain Eukaryota; kingdom Metazoa; phylum Annelida; class Polychaeta; order Sabellida; family Siboglinidae; genus Osedax; species Osedax frankpressi. Next base: position 8,776,800 of record OZ038316.1, read on the forward strand.
AAATACTATATGTAACAGATGTTAAAATAATACTTATTATTATATATATATATATATATATATATATATATATATATACATATATATATATGTATATATATATATATATATATATATATATATATATATATTATACAATATAGAAAACAAATGAGTATATACTATGGCTAAATTTACTTTTAAATACGGATCGTCGTCTTCTTGTATACTCCCAATATTAATATCTCTTCTCATATTCATATTAACCAACTACTTCTTATATTTGCTCGCAGAGATAATGAACGATATTATGTGGTTATCTCTACTCATATTATATTCTTCATATTTCTTTATATTTCATATTTGCATTACAGCCAAATCTGCCGAAAATTCGTCAAGAGGCAATCGATAGCATTTACAGTGTTCTGGATCCACTCGATGTGGGTTAGTCTGCATTTAGCTATAGCTATGCAAATTATATCTACTACCGCATGTATTTACATATATATATATATATATATATATGTATATAGTATATATTATGTATATATTTATTCAATATACTTATACTTGATTGTATATTATTTAAATTGTTACATATTATATTTAGATCAATCGTAAGTAAAACATACCTAAATATGTAATCGCTATGCTTTAAATATGACGACGAATATCTCTATTTGTTCCGATTTACTATTCTTATACAATGTCACAAAATTCTTCAGGGTACGCAACTGCAGAAGACATCAAACGAGTCTTTCGGGTTACCAATCACTCAAAGTACAGATCCGGTTAGTAAAACGATTTAAATCTATTAACTAACCTTTAACCCTTTAATTAATAACCTTTACCTCGTTATATAATATCCTTCAGCTCGATAACTAATAGCCTTTATCATGTTTCACCATTGGTCGTTAACATATTAATCCATACTATCTTTCACCTTTAACATTTCGTAGGCGAATTGACGGAAGACCAAGTGGTTCAGGAATTCACAAATATCGGAGGTTCTAGCGCAAGAGACAGGGTTAGAGAATGAACGTGCACCGAAAACTGCATATTCTAACTTCTATTCCGTACGTCGAATAGTCTAACTTGAGTTGTTCTAGATTGCGCAAGATAATAAATCGTTTCCAAAGACTTACCAAACACTAATAACGACCCTCGGTAATAGATGATGCGTTCACGGTTCAGCGATCACTACGCCTACATCTCGACGACGATGCCCTGCGACCGAGACTTCGTGAAACTGTTGAACCGTTTCTGGGACAAGACCAAGGTCAGGTACCCGGATGCACCGGCTTCAGCTGCCGCAGCAGCAACAGCAGCAGCAACCAACATCGATAAACGTTCTAAAGTCCACATGCAGAAATAAACACCTTCACTCTATATGCCTTTACTTCATTAAAGTATGTAGTGTTCTACGAGACCATAGTAGGTGGTAATGAATGGACGTGTAATTGTATAATTATATTTTAATAAGACCTTGTAAAAGTATACTCCGAGCTAGAATATCACTGTAATAATAATTATTAGTCAAATATTTAATTATTAAAAAAAAGTATTAATTAAAAGTATTAATTAATATTATGTTAACATACACTATTATATATAATATGCAGTATACTTTAGGAAAATGAAGTTATGACAGAAAGTGTATTATGTTATAATATACAATAAAGGTTAGGATTATTAACCTAAACAATTATTTATATACACCAAACCTTCTCGAGATTGTGTTGTTCGGATTAGAAATACAGAATATATACTATAAGGTATACTCTTTAATAATTACTTAACATAATTACTAAAACTAGTTTTACAAAATTACGGTACTAGGGATTTGAAGATATAAGTATGCGTGACGTAGATATAATTATATTAATCAGAAATGAATATTTAAAAGTAATTACACATTTTTATACATCGATATTTAAGGTTATAATATAAGTTAAATCAGATTATTTGAATTTATTAATTATTAAATCTCATATTTAATTATATTTATTATATAAGTTGATATATTTACAATTGATAGCATATATAGTAAAAGAAAATATTCTCATATATTACAATTATTGAAATATTCTGGTTTATACTATTTGCGAAGATACTAATAATTTATCACAGCTTAAGAAATACTTGAGCTGATAAAATGGATTTCAAATTTCATAAATAAATATACAATAAAAAATAAATAACCACCTACTTAAATTATACTTAAAATACTCGGAATGTAGAAATGGGTTCAAATATCAAGCAGTCGTCGAAATTACAAATATTCAGTCGAGCTTTACATCCGCGTACAACGATTTGTAGTCGACAGCGAGCGGGGGCCTGGACGGACGCGATATCATGGTGTTCAGTAAATCCAACGGATTGCCGGGGTCGGAGGTCGCCGCCGTGTCGCCGGCGCCGTTGCCTAGACCGTTGCCGCGCGGGGGCGACGCAGACGGGGACGCCGGCGACGAGAAGTCTGCGAACAGCGCGACCAAAGCCACGCCGGCCAGCAGACGGCCGCCGTTCATGTTCGGGTGAGAAAACGCGAGAACGCAGAGCGACATCACGGTCAAAACGCCGGGTCGGTGTCGTTTCGACGACGGAACCATCGAAAACCATATCAGCTGGCGACACATCTGGCGAGGACGGCGGCAAATTAGCGTTGCGGACAATTTTATGCGAAGGAGTACTTCGAGATATGACTTACTTTATATGAAGTATCAGTGTATTATATAAGTTTTCTTTTTAGGTACACAAAAGGGAATTTATTTAAAATTTGCCCATTAAAACATGATAAAACAATATATATCGTTCCAATTATATATAAAGATACTAACTTGAGTAAATCCGAAATATGACATGGTATTGTCATACACGAAGAATTGAAAGTAATACTGAGTCCACAATATGCCGTGAACAATATAAAAAGTCCACCTTAATAAAGAATTCTCATCATAAGTGTCAATTCGCCATAATGACACGCCGGGTATATCATTCCATTTGTACATCACGAGCTGTGTGTTAGTTATGGCATTAGCTATGTTATTTATAAATGAATTCAACTAAATTATGTTTTAATGGGTTAATGGATGGAAGAGAAATCTGTTTATAATAAAAAAAGGCGCAATTGCAATTGTCGCCCAAAAAAGTAACAATTAAAAACATCACTAAATTTGAATTAAATATTTCATCAATGAATGACTGAGGTAGAAGTTGGGTTTTTAATCTCCTTTATTTTAATTGAATGATCATCCTGTAATCTACATTATATATAAATCAGTTATTAGTAATATATACCATTTTTAGTTATACTTATGCAAATTTTAGTAGAATACTACAGCATTTATATAGTAAATAATGATTATCAGTTAATTTAAAAGTAATAGTTAGTGTACATTAATAAATCGTAAACCTATAAATGTCATGTATATGTTGAGCATAATTACAGTGTTTGCTTAATAAGCAAGGCCAGCGATATACTTTAATATGGGCATACTATAGAACAGAGAATAGGTATCTAATTTTATATAATGATGATATAATTTAAACTAATGAGAAGAAAAATTTATTTAAATTCAGTGATTATTTCGATTGTATTATTGTTAGTTTTGTGGATCGCATTTGCGATTGTGCGTTTTTAATTATAATCGGAGTTCTATTTTTATTTACACTTGGATCAAAGTATCCAAGTATAGTTTATTAAACAAATAGAATATAAATTAACATTTTGAAATTAGAATTGTATTACAAAATTAGCATAGGTTAATTTTTATCAATCATTGTAATACATTGATAACCTGTATAATAAGGCATTTTAATATTAAATAAATATTTCTATGTACAATTTCTAGATGGATCTTCCTCAAAATACTAAAGAATAACTTTGAATATAAAATAGGGAAAATTAAAAATACGCATAATAAACTTGTAATGTTTTGTAATATCGGTATGATATTATGTGCTATTGCATTCATTAGTGATATATGATCTACTATATCTTTATTATATTTTAACGAATCTGTATTTCTCACAATATATAATCTATCTTGTTCTGAAATATATTTAGTAAAAGAATATGCGGTTGATAGGGTAAATAAAATACTAAATCCCATTATAGCACCATTAATTAATAATTTGTGAAACATTGATTTCATATTATCCATATTGATAAATAATATTAAAATTTAAAAATTTTTAAACATGTTTATCCCATTTATTGGGATGTTTATAAATGGTATTTCTTTTTTAAATTATTTTAATTGCGTAAATTATAATATGTATCATATTTTATATTAACATATGCGTGATAATAATGTAAAGAATAATCAATCGTATAGATATAAAATATAACTTTAATATATTATTTTCTTTTCTTTTTTTTTCTATGCAAATCATAAATAAATATTCTAATAATAGTATAAAAATATCGGATTTTCGCTCAAATATAAATTATTTATTTATTGTTAAGTATTGTTAAGTACCAGGTAATATATGTTAATCTAATTAGCTTTGTTTTATACAATGATATAATTAAAATACTAGTCAAATATATTATATATTAACATTTTTATTAATATTTTATTTAATATAAAGTCTATCACCGATATACTTTATATTATGTATTATCTATACAAGCGCAAGTTATTGCCGATGGCAATATATATAAAGTGTAGAGATATATATTAATAATTTTAAGTATTTTAATTATTTTAATTATATGACATTGCTGACAGCAATATAAAAAATAAGTTAAATAAATAATAAAGATATATTAAAAAATTGATTGTACCATAATAGTGCAGCATAATGTAGTTCCTATATTCTATATGCTAGGTGTTAATGCATTTTATTCGCAATTATCGATATCGAATATGTTATGTATATATAAATGTATATAGATTTATATTTAAATATATTACAAATTTGTGGATGAGAACATACCCTAGCATCAAATTTATTTAAAAAAAAACCCACTCAGAACTATACTCATACACAGATAGAAACCCCTGCCTCATATAATATAAAGTATATATAACACATTAACCATTATATATTTAATAAATTAGTGAGTTGGGTAGCCATACTTAGATCTTTAGGGTTAATGTATAGCCTCACAATTTTGTCAAAACCAAAACCGAATCTATAACTAAATCCAAACGTAAACCAAACCTATAACCAAAAAAATCTAAATACAAACATTAGAATTATAGAAACCTGGCATTAGATTTATTAAATTTTTTTTTCAAATCCAAACCCAAATCCGAATGTAACCTCAAAACATAAACCCAAACTGTATACTTGTAGTGAATAAATATAACATGTCATCTAATTTATTTTAATATATTCAAAAAAACCACATGCCCAAACCCAAACGCAAACCACAAATACTATAATTCGAGTATATGAACATAGCCTGATAGAAAAGTTGATTTTAAGCCTGCCGTTTACTGACACTTTGTTGTTACTACTACGGGAGTTGTAGTCGTAGTGGTCAAGTAATGGTGTGACCGCTATATTCTTATAAAGCATATCGAACTCACTACAAAGGTAAGATTCAATCAGTCCTTTCGATAACTACGCCTAATGTATGTTTAAAACACTACTATTTGATGCATACACCCGAACTACCTCTCTTTTGTGACGGTCTCTTACTGTCCGTCTTTTAACGGCACTTTTTTACTGTCATCTGCACATTCACTTGAAATTTAATTATTTCAATTATCGCATATGTAAGAAGACCAGTTACCCATAAAGTTTATAATAAATTTCATAAGTTTATAATAAATTCATAAAGTTTATAATAAATTTCATAAGTTTATAATAAATTCATAAAGTTTATGATAAATTTCATAAGTTTATAATAAATTCATAAAGTTTATGATAAATTTCATAAAGTTTATAATAAATTCATAAAGTTTATAATAAATTTCATAAGTTTATGATAAATTCATAAAGTTTATGATAAATTTCATAAAGTTTATGATAAATTCATAAAGTTTATGATAAGTTTCATAAAGTTTATAATAAATTCATAAAGTTTATAATAAATTTCATAAGTTTATGATAAATTCATAAAGTTTATGATAAATTTCATAAAGTTTATGATAAATTCATAAAGTTTATAATAGAAATATTCAGATATTAGAATTAATGAAAATAATGAAATAGCATTACTTATTAAAAATCACATATAAGTTAACTTGGTAAAATTTCACACCTTATTAAATATTATATTATATTATTGATACATGCATACAGTGATTTCATATTCTTTTTTGAATAACCAAATCTCCAATGTCTGGTTTTATTTTGAGACCTCGTTACATACATTACATTCTATGCTATGGAGCGGGTTTATCTCTTATAGTGGATATGAGTATAAATACGTTTGAGATTTTCATTAAATATAGATCATGACCTAGTTCTTGTTAAACAAGAATACCTTAATCTAATAGAGAGTTGTGGCTATCTTTTTATATTTATAATAAACTTTACTAAAGTTCTTGATATGTGATAAGGAGCTTTACTGAATAGCATAAGATACATTACAATAGATGAATACATTACAATAGATGAATACATTACAATATATAAATACATTACAATATATAAATACATTACAATATATAAATACATTACAATATATAAATACATTACAATAGATGAATACATTACAATAGATGAATACATTACAATATATAAATACATTACAATATATAAATACATTACAATATATAAATACATTACAATATATGAATACATTACAATAGATGAATACATTACAATAGATGAATACATTACAATATATAAATACATTACAATAGATGAATACATTACAATATATGAATACATTACAATATATGAATACATTACAATATATAAATACATTACTATATATGAATACATTACAATATATGAAATTCATTACAATATTTAAATACATTACAATATATAAATACATTACAATATATGAATACATTACAATATATGAAATTCATTACAATATATAAATACATTACAATATATGAATACATTACAATATATAAATACATTACAATATATAAATACATTACAATATATGAAATTCATTACAATATTTAAATACATTACAATATATGAATACATTACAATATATGAATACATTACAATATATAAATACATTACGATATAGGAATACATTACGATATATGAATACATTACAATATATGAAATTCATTACAATATTTAAATACATTACGATATATAAATACATTACAATAGATGAATACATTACAATATATGAATACATTACAATAGATGAATACATTACAATATATGAATACATTACAGTATATGAATACATTACAATATATAAATACATTACAATATATGAATACATTACAATAGATGAATACATTACAATAGATGAATACATTACAATAGATGAATACATTACAGTATATGAATACATTACAATATATGAATACATTACAATAGATGAATACATTACAGTATATGAATACATTACAATATATAAATACATTACAATAGATGAATACATTACAATATATAAATACATTACAATATATAAATTAATTACAATAGATGAATACATTACAATAGATGAATACATTACAATAGATGAATACATTACAATAGATGAATACATTACAATAGATGAATACATTACAATAGATGAATACATTACAATAGATGAATACATTACAATAGATGAATACATGTCTTATCTTGTTTCATTGTAGAAAATGTCATGCGGTGTTGACAAATCAGGAAGAAATATCAGAATTGAAGTTGTGCAAATATTTGACAGTAAATTATATAATGTTTATTATTCCATTATAATAAATAATATAATATGAATATATAATTATGGTATAAATACCTTTAGCGTATCTTTGTTCTTTATGGCGTTAGGAAACAATAAAGATTTTGAATGAACTTTTAATAAAATCAGTTAACCCTTTTTTTAACTTCATAAAGTACTTCATAACTTGCTATTACAAATATACTATTTGTTACCTAAAATATCTTAACCTTATATAAAATCCATATAATTGTATTAATTCATAAAATCCATGTAATTGTATTAATTGATAAAATCCATGTAATTGTATTAATTCATAAAATCCATATAATTGTATTAATAGATAAAATCCATATAATTGTATTACATATAATTATGATACCATTTCCACTGATATTATATTAATACATTAATTATCTCAATAGAAAATATTATCTATGATATATGAATAAGTTTAGTTTCATTTCTAATATTTCATTAATTCTCTCTACAGAATGAGACGAACGCGAATGAAAATTAAACCAAATCTTGTCCGACCATCCGAGTCACGAATAACGACGTCGAAAAGAGAACCGACTATCTGTCTACCCGTCAATACTCCCATCAATGCCCCTGTCAATACTCCCGTCAATACTCCCGTCGATGCCCCCGTCAATACTCCCGTCAATGCCCCTGTCAATACTCCCGTCAATACTCCCGTCAATGCCCCTGTCAATACTCCCATCAATGCCCCCATCGATGCCCCCGTCGATGCTCCCGTCGATACCCCCGTTAATACTCCCATCAATGCCCCGCCTCCCCTGCCCGTCCGCGATATCGTTGAGTCGCCGTTGATTCCCTCGGCCACTTCGACAGTAGAATCCGCCGGAAGCGAAAGCGTACCGACAGTTTGCTCCGCCGCCACCTCGACGCCAACTCCGGACGATTGTAATTCGAGCGACGACTGCGTGATCTTGCATTCGGACGTGGTGCCTTCTCGGTTGGTACCTCCTCGAGTTGGCACCAAGCTCATTATTCGCGCGGCTGTTATAGACGGAGTCGGGCCGATAGCCTGCGAACCGACCGCAATTCAGCCCCGGGACCTCGCGAGAACCTTTCCTCGAGTCTCTTCTAACCCGACTCAATACCCCGGGGTATCAGCTGTGAAACAGTCTCGCTCCAGTATTATAAATTCGGCAAAATTCACAATTCAACTCCCCATCGAACAAAAAAAACTGAAAAAAGTCAGCTTCAAGGTTTGCCAATATTTTGTTTTTGATTATTTAAGGTTTTACGATTATAATATATTTATACTTATTATATATATCTATACTTATTATATATATATATCTATACTTACAGTTGGAGTATGCTTAGATGTTGGCAATACAATGCATAATATCAATATAATTGTCTGATAACTTGATAACATATTTTACTGTATAAGTAAAATAGGAAAGAGCATTTTATGTAAACTCCTAGCCCTTTTCTTTTGTTACATTTATGAAATACTTGTTTACAAACAGATATTAGTGACATGTCTTACAGATATTAGTGACATGTCTTACATATATCAGTGACATGTCTAACAGATATCAGTGACATGTCTAACAGATATCAGTGACATGTCTAACAGATATCAGTAACATATCTAACAGATATCAGTAACATGTTTAACAGATATCAGTGACATGTCTAACAGATATCAGTAACATGTCTAACAGATATCAGAGACATGTCTAACAGATATCGGTAACATGTCTAACAGATATCAGTGACATGTCTAACAGATATCAGTAACATGTCTAACAGATATTAGTAACATGTCTAACAGATATCAGTGACATGTCTAACAGATATCAGTGACATGTCTAACAGATATCAGTGACATGTCTAACAGATATCAGTGACATGTCTAACAGATATCAGTAACATGTCTAACAGATATCAGTGACATGTCTAACAGATATCAGTAACATGTCTAACAGATATTAGTAACATGTCTAACAGATATCAGTGACATGTCTAACAGATATCAGTGACATGTCTAACAGATATCAGTAACATGTCTAACAGATATCAGTGACATGTCTAACAGATATCAGTGACATGTCTAACAGATATCTTCTTATTAGACTTCAAATAATCTAGAGTTTAATATTACTAACCTACATCAAACCATTTCTCTTCACTTACTTGTATAACTTTATTGAATTTTATTAACCAATTAGATGTTTATGATCTACCAACAACAAACAAATTAGAACAATAGACAATAGATTTAATGAGAACTGGTTCTTTAAAAACCACTTTCATAATCTTGATATTATTATTATTATTATTATTATTATTATTATTATTATTATTATTATTATTATTATTATTATTATTATTATTATAATTATTATAATTATTATTATAATAATTATTATTATTATTATTATTATTAGTATTATTATTATTATTATTATTATTATTATTATTATTATTATTATTATTATTATTATTATTATTATTATTATTATTATTATAATTATTACTATTATTATTATTATTATTATTATTATTATTATTATTATTATATCTTATTCTATCAATTTATAACAAATTTAAACTAATATAAAATGGATCCCTACAAGAATATATTCTGATCTGGTGGCTGATATTATTAAAACTACAAAATGTATTGCCAACTTATTAAACATGACCTTAATATTATTTATAACCTTAATTATTAATTATTCAGGGAGGAATTAAGTATTTTCCGAAATATCTAAGAGAACCTCATCTATCAGTTAGTATATAGCTGTTTTAATTAAAACATAACAATAGTTCATTTTAAAAACATAATGCCATGTTAATGTTTATTGCTAAATATAAAATTATGAATTAATGGTGCTGAATATAAATATTTAAACTGGAAAAAAATACAATAGATTGATACAATAGGAACAATTGAATCTAAAAAATACTTAAATGAAGTATATTTATAATAAAGAATATTTAACTTGTGAGATGCGCAAACGGTTACACTTACCATTGTCTAGTTGAACAATACTTTAACCGTTACGTTACTCCTTAGTCCTACGCTACTTCCATACGAGTAGCACAATCGCATTCAATGACGTCGTTCGTTGCAGACATCCGAACACGAGGCCTCGGACTCCGGAGTCGGACGGCGAAGGGTCAAGATCAAGCCAAACGTCCACGCCGTTCGCGTCAGGTTGGACGGGGTCAACGCCGCGAGGGTAGAGTTCACGGCACTACGCGACAGTTTGCAGACCAATAGCTTACTCGTGCAATTCACGCGATGATTAGCAGTTGCAACATTATATTTCCATAACCGGGTCCCTTATTATAAACGCGATGATTTAGTCTCCTATGGACTTCTATTGATTTCGATGGTTCTCTAATAAACATTTCTCGATGCCCTTTCGCTTCAGGTTGAGCTCAAGAAGCGAAACCGAATTAGAAGATAAACGCAGGAGTTTGGATCCGAATTATAACGAGTTAGTGTTGCATTCCGCTACTTCAATTTGCTAATTAAGTCTTTATGTCAAGTTTACTTAGCGGAACCTCTTCGAGTCTCCATGACATCCGAATCCAACGTCTTCGTAGTTGGTATTCGGGATAGAAAAGTTGTTACAATTTCTGTGCGTTTTCACTGCAATCCGTAGATTCTGATATTCAATTTTGATTAACAATCCGTAAGCCACATGTAGTTTATGGTATTAGGCCATTTTTAGGAGTTGCAGCTAAATAACAATTGAACTCTTCTCGGTAATATTTTCCACCAATGACCGTGGCTTGTATTTAGTGAAATCGCTAATTTTGTATTGGCAAGCGAAATTTGTGATTTGGGTTCCTTATGTTTTTATTTTTACGGAAAGCGGTTTACAGATTTTGAAAGAACAGACAGACATTTATCTTGCGTTATTCTGTAATTTGAGCTATTGTCAATCTTCCTTGTCTCCAGCCAGTTTCATTTTGTCTTTGTTCGGTATTTTCATTGGAATTTGTTTTAATATGTAAATAACAAAACCCATTGATAATGTAGTTGTTTAAAATTAAAAATATGGTTCATCCTTTGTTGGTTTTATTTGTTTTTTTATTTGTTAGCTGTCAATCAAGATATGCCGAATCAATAATATCGTCTAATATTACGTTTACCGTTAATTAATCCTAATTCGAATGTTTGGTTAATTCTGAAGCCACTTCCGTTGCACAGAGACGGCAACGACTGTATACTCGGTTTGACGTCCCTGGAGAAGACCTTGATAAGATGGAGGAGAAGGGTTAGTTTCTTCGGTTGGGCCAATTTTCCTGACTTTCCCGACTTATCCCTCCTCCTCGTAGTACGTACGTCCGCGCGGTTTACACAAGTAATCCGGAGTCGCAACGGTTCTTTACAGTTTTCGCGAGGGGAGGTTTAAACCCGCGATGACATTTCCGAAAGTATTTTTTTCGCTCGCGTTCACAGCGAATCACGAGGCCCTCTCGTAAGACCGAAACGCTCGAAGGGGACGTGGACACCTCCACGATCACCATGAAACAGATGATCTTCCTGAATCCCATCGGCAATCCAATGAAGTTAGCTATGGTCCCGGTTGAGTAATCATCTCGAGACGATTTCATTGTAAGTTTAACGAAAGATTTAATACGACGAGAAGGTTGTATAGATTTCGAATAAATTGCGAAAAGTTATGTTGAAATAGTGTAAGTATTTAAGTGGTTATTAACGTCGTATTGAACTTTCTTTCAAATTTCTAGAAAAGCAGATTCTCCGCCGATTGTGGAACAAATTAAAAATTCTGCTAACGTCAAGAAAGAAATTAATCAAAAGAAGTGTAGTTAGTTTTTTTTAAACTATATTAATACGTATAGTGTATTATTATATACATATATTGTATGTCGGTTTTAAAAAAAATTAATGTTGAAAAACATTAAATATTATGTTATTATATTAAAAATTCAGTCATAATATGAGTAATTATAAATGTAATAATATCTAGTTTAGGGTACTGTCATGCGTAATTTGTCTGGGTTTTCGGGTGTTTGTATATTTAGAAGAGCCGTTTACATATTGATGTATTTTATGTAATTCTAACATTTAAAAATGTTCTTAATATATATAAATCGCATGCAGATGATTTATTTAGGAGATTTTAGACATTTATAAGATAAAATGCATTTCAAATATTATCAATTAAACCAAATAAAAAATTTCCTAATTATGGAAATATCTAGCTGTCAATTCAACTTTTAAATGACGTGTCTATCAAGAATTATAAATATTATGATATATTTACTATAAATATTAATATTTTACTATAAATATATTTTGATTTGAAACTATATATTACAAATGTAATGCCTTACAAGAAAATACAAATATATATATATAGTAAATGTATTTTCTCACTGATATAATTTTAACAATTACATATAATGATAAATACTCTCATAAATGAAATAATTGTATAAATGTGCAATTTAGTGCATGACATTGATAATATATTATAAATTATAATTAGAAATAATTATCAAATTTTGATTAAATTATATTATCTGAATTTACTTAATTTAATATAATTTAATATTATAATAACATAAGTAAGTAATCTATTATGATATATAGCCTTTATATAGAATACAAATTAGATTTTACATCTATTTCAAAGTTCTTTTTTCCCCCGCAATTATTAGGGAATTTTCCATTTAATAAATAATAACATACATTATTAGATAATTAAAAAAAGTCATAATTAAAAATAAATAATAGACTTAAGATAAAGGTTAATATTATACTTGTAGAAATACAAAATATGAATAATATATTATTTTGAGCATGAAAATCACATTTGTATAAAATATAAATATTTACATTATTATTATTGACACACTGTAAAATACACCAACAAATCAATATAAATTATTCATAAAATATAATAATATATTTAAATTTCACAGAAATCTTTTACATTGCATAATAACTGTACTATATTACCAATCTTTTGTAATATATGGAACTTATAAATTATATTTTATAATAATTTTTAGCAAAGAAAATAATCTAGCACATGAACCCCTACAAATTGCAAACGACAAAACCATAAATAATCACAGACAATTCTTTCTTTTTAATAATATAAATAGAAATATAAATATAAATATATAGTATTCATTTTCTAATCATTTTAATATAAAACAAATTATCTTTAGTTGATAATAATTATTAATAATTATTTTAATATGTAAATAAACCTTAATTTCATTATTTCTAATATATTTTATATACTATAATAATTATATAGAGTTATTTTTAAAATGATTTCTGAAATACTGAATTACATTTCAAATTATTAAATTACTTGATTACATGATTTGCGAAATACGACATGACAACATTTTATTACCAAATTCGTCAATTTCCCTCGATGTTTACGAGTTTCACCGTCGTCAGTAGATTTAGACGATATCGTGGACGCGGAGACCCTGGAGGCTGGCGTTGGGACACCCGAAGATGGCGAAAAGGCCGACGCAGAAGAAGAGAACGTATTGGCTCCACAAATCTCCATCGACGACGAAGGCAATATTATCATTAATGAGAAAAGGTACGATGCGACATAATACTGACCTCGCTAACCTTCTCACCTTCTCACCTTCTCGCCCAACCTATTGTCTCCGAACACCCGAATAAAATCTACAACTCCATTGCGCCAGTCTCACCGTGAACAGTACCGTGATCCAAGGACAGGAGAAGGACGACTGGGAATTGATTCACGAGGACTGCATGATGCCCCACCACCATAAGACCAAGCGTTGCCGCACGTGGACATTGATTGGTTACCACGGCAACCCCCTCGATGTCCTCTTTAACTCTTTTCTTAACTCCACGATTTCTCCAATCTCTCGATATCGCTACCGATCGTGAAAATGTTTTCATTATCGATAGATTATCGATAGCTTATCAATAGATTATCAATAGCTTATCAATAGATTATCAATAGATTATCAATAGATTATCAATAGATTATCAATAGCTTATCAATAGATTATCAATAGATTATCAATAGATTATCAATAGCTTATCAATAGATTATCAATAGATTATCAATAGATTATCAATAGCTTATCAATAGATTATCAATAGCTTATCAATAGATTATCAATAGCTTATCAATAGATTATCAATAGATTATCAATAGATTATCAATAGCTTATCAATAGATTTCAATAGATTATCAAGAGATGATCTATTCAATTAAATATTAAACCCTTATTTTTTATTGTAAATGCACCCAATAATAATAGTCTAATATAATAAATCATTTTAGTTTAATGTATATAACATAACAATACTACTTTAAATGCTAATGTTGTATTTGAGTGTTGTTTGTTATTTTATGAAACAAATTTACATTAATTAATATATAATACCTTTGATTGAATATCAAATGTTACCACTATAAATACTGCTTCTATGAATACATATCATCAAAATTTCAAAGAATAAAACCTAAAATCATCTTTAGTTATTCATTGTAACATTTTAATTTATTTTGACATTTCTATTTGCTCATATAATATATATAATGTTTTAAAATGTTTATATATATAATGTTTTAAAATGTTTATATATATAATGTTTTAAAATGTTTATATATATAATGTTTTTAAATGTTTATATATATAATGTTTTAAAATGTTTATATATATAATGTTTTTAAATGTTTATATATATAATTTGATCAAAAAATAGACATAAAATAAATATTTAAAATCAAAATTGACAAAATTTGCTTATAAGTTTCTAATGAATGAATTTTAACATTGTAACATTGTAATTTTAGCATTTTTATAGAAATCAGTAGTTTTTATCTAAATTTCAAATGTTTACTATGGTCAATAAAATAGCATATGACTCATTAAATATTAATATTATGAATATAAAAGTATCTAT
The DNA here is from genome assembly GCA_964035775.1 of Osedax frankpressi. NCBI lineage: Eukaryota > Metazoa > Annelida > Polychaeta > Sabellida > Siboglinidae > Osedax > Osedax frankpressi. Next base: position 8,792,525 of record OZ038316.1, read on the forward strand.
AATATTAAACATAGATACATATGAGATAATATTAAACATACACGATAATATTAAACATACACACATGTTAAACGCTTACACCCCTCGCTGCGACTCCATAGGGTTACCTAACCTTTCCTAGCCTTACTACTCCCCACCATATCCGTCCCTATGCCGGCCTAACCTACATATCTTTCTCTGCCTTTCTATGCCCTCGGTAACCTACCCCTACCCCACTTCGACCATATCGTCCATAGCCCTCTCGGTAACCTACCCCTACCCCACTTCGACCATATCGTCAATAACCCTCTCGGTAACCTACCCCTACTCCTACCCCACTCGACCATATCGTCCATAGCCCTCGGTAACCCACCCCTACCCCACTTCGACCATATCATCCATAGCCCTCTCAGTAACCTACCCCTACCCCACTTCGACCATATCGTCAATAACCCTCTCGGTAACCTACCCCTACTCCTACCCCACTTCGACCATATCATCCATAGCCCTCTCAGTAACCTACCCCTACCCCACTTCGACCATATCGTCCATAACCCTCTCGGTAATCTACCCTTACCCCATTTCGACCATATCGTCCATAGCCCTCTCAGTAACCTACCCCTACTCCTACCCCACTTCGACCATATCGTCCATAACCCTCTCGGTAACCTACCCCTACTCCTACCCCACTTCGACCATATCATCCATAGCCCTCTCAGTAACCTACCCCTACCCCACTTCGACCATATCGTCCATAACCCTCTCGGTAACCTACCCTTACCCCACTTCGACCATATCGTCCATAGCCCTCTCGGTAACCTACCCCTACTCCTACCCCACTTCGACCATATCGTCCATAGTCCTCTCAGTAACCTACCCCTACCCCACTTCGACCATATCGTCCATAACCCTCTCGGTAACCTACCCTTACCCCACTTCGACCATATCGTCCATAGCCCTCTCGGTAACCTACCCCTACTCCTACCCCACTTCGACCATATCGTCCATAACCCTCTCGGTAACCTACCCTTACCCCACTTCGACCATATCGTCCATAGCCCTCTCGGTAACCTACCCCTACTCCTACCCCACTTCGACCATATCGTCCATAACCCTCTCGGTAACCTACCCCTACTCCTACCCCACTTCGACCATATCGTCCATAGCCCTCTCGGTAACCTACCCCTACCCCACTCTATCCCGACGCAGCCCTCAACCCCCACCCCGTTGCACAGAATGTAAACGTTTCTACGCGGCTTTGAGTATTGTCGGAACTGACTTCTCCATGATGGAGAAGATCTTTGCCCATAGGGATCGCTTACAACTCAAGGTCGGTGACCTCAGTTTATTGTTCCGCTTAATCTGACGTCGTTTGGAACGTCGTTTGGAACGTCTAGATCCAGTAGAAACTTGTTTGCAGATTTGTTACATATTTTAAATCTATATTTCAGCGGAAATTTAAGAGGGAAGAAAAATATAACCCAACTCTAGTAAATGCTGCTCTAGGTTCTTTTTTTATGTAGGACTGTTACCATTTGTAAGATAAAATATTAAAAATAAGTATTCGTTTATTATTTATTTATTGCCACTTAAAATAAATCAGTTTTGCTAAAAGCAAATTTATAATTTACGGTATACAATTTAATTGTAGATAAAAATAGAAATTTTGATGTTGGTCTTTTCGATGAAGTATCCGAAGAGGATTTGGAGGATTTAATGACTGTTTGTATAATTATTAATATTGCCAATTTATTAATATATGCATAAATAATACACGACTCGTGACATTGCAGCCTAGGAGAAAACTCACCAAAGAATTGCAAAGGAAAAGAGCTGAGCAAAGAATTAAAAATAAATTCGAAAACGATTTAATTAAGAAGGAAAAGAAGAATAAGATAAAGGAAGAGAAATTAAGAATAAAAACGGAAAATAGAGTAAAAAAAACCAAAATAAAAAGTAAATTTTTTCAGATATTTTATTTAATCATTAAATATCTTTTATTTTATACTTTCATGAATATTGAATTGATGTTCTAGAAAGAATCGTCGACGATGATGTAAAGATGGAGATCGGTAACCAATTACCATCCAGTAATCAAAAGATTGAAGTTAAAAATGAAAAACATAAAATGTAAGTACAAGTCTATTCACTTAGCCTCTCATTCTATATCTGTCCTAATCTCAACCATAGCTCTTCGCTTAAAGCCTCATTTCACCCCTACTTAACCCCTCATTTCACCCCTACTTAACGCCTCATTTCACCCCTACTTAACCCCTTATCTCACCCAAAACTCCTACCTCGTTTACACTCTTCGCCTAACTACTCATCTCATTATAACCCTCCATCCAACACCCCACCTTCACGTAATACATGCTTCGATCCGAACCTATTCACACGAACCCCATTAATCTAATACCTATAACTCCAGCTCTAGGGTGAAGGCTAAATATCACATGTCAGATGATGAAAGCGATTATGATGGTTACGTCGACCTCGTCGAATACGAACCGAAATCTACAAGATCCGGTCGAGCCATCAAAACGCCGGCTAAGTACTCGGAACAATGTACCGAAACCAACAGCAAGAAGAAGAAGAAAAGGAAGCAGATAAGTGAACGAGCCGAGATGTTTAGCGACGACGAAATTGCTGGTGAAATGGAGGAAGACGAAGACGAGGAGGGTTTGGAGATCGCGGATTTACGCAGCGACAACAACATCACAATCTCGCACAGACAAGATAACGACGCGGAGCGACGTCTCTGCGAACGTATGCCCATGTCGACTTCAGCGACGAGTCACATCATCAGCGATTCGTTGTCGGGGGAACGCTACCTGCTCTATCGGTCAGCCAGCGACGTGGCTACGCTGAGCGACGGCTACGAGAGCAGCGGTCAAGTGCACGTGTTCAAGATCTCCGGCCCTTCGAACGGTTCCGCCGTCAACTCATTGGCGAACTCCGCAATAAATAACTCTGGTAATACGAAAACAACTGCCAACGAAACTAAAGATATCGCGAACATTCGTAATAATACTTCAATTTGTTCAATTGCAGCCTCTAAATACAAAACTAATCCGGCAAATTCCACAAATGGTCCACTAAAAAATATCCAAAACATTTCTGCTCATATACACAAAATGTAAACACATTAATCAATTAATTATTTTAATTAATTTATTACTTCAATTATATTTATGTGATATTTTTTTATGTATTTTAAATAGAAATTTTATTATTCTGTCTTATCAAGAAATTTGCAATAAACATTTATTAATTATATAATACTTTGCTTATGAGATCTGAATAATATTATAATAGTAAAATAATATATTATTATATAATACAAATATTCACCAATAAGAAATATCAGTCATGGAATCGAATAAAAACAAAATTCTAACAATAAATAAAAAGTATTGATATATAGTCTTCCAAATATAATTTTCCTACAACTATTTGTTTATGTTACAAACTCTATACTCTTTGATGGTGTTTTCTCCAAGATCTTTGAATCAATTCAGCAGCTACCTAAGAGAGTAACACTGTGGTCATACACTAATTTATATTTGCATAATATGTTATGTAATTAGGATGAAATCATGGTTAAATTTTCATAATAAATAATAATATAAACCTGATATAAGATTTTATGATATTGTTACTTTTTTCTTATCTGAAATTAGTCAATTCTTAAACATGCTCCTAGTATTTACAATGATGTTAAACTTTAACCTTTGCCTTACGTATCCGTTGGACTCTTTGTTTTTGTTCTTTAGCCGTCTGCAAATAAACATTCTCTCGTTCATTATCGTTGACTAAGGCTTTTATTCTGTTAAAATGGCTACAGTATTAGTATGAACAGGTAGATATCATTTCTCGATGTAGGGGATAGAGAAATGGAAGGAAAAAGGAAGATAATTATAACAGATGTAAGTGGAGGAAGGGGAGTAATTAATGCATACAATGATACGTGGATAGGAACTGCGAGAACAGGAAAAGAGTTGTAGGAGTAAAAGAGTAAGGACTCGAGACCTGAAGCGGGGTTCCGAGTCAACGTCCATTCGAGGCCTACTTTTGCCGCGCATAAGTCTCCTCTTCCAGGCACCAGACGCAGCCAGCGTGCTCTCGTCGGCGATTGACCTCGGCCGGTTCAACTCTAGGTCGTCTTTACTCTGCCCTGGTGAGCGAATTTGTCATTAATACACAATTGTCAGACTACCGAGTGCGATAATACCAACTCGTATTCATATTGATACCGTCGAGAAAGGCGTTCACTTTTTCACTTACTGCCATGTCCTGTTACATAATAATGAGTAAGATTTAAGTTCCATTACGAACACTAATATAATTAAAATATGCGTTGTGTTGGTTAAATTGTAATTAACTTAATTATCTTAAAAACAGATTGGAATTAATAAGGAATTAATTAATAAAGTTATTCTTAAATAAATATAAAGTGAATTTTTTATGATTGATGTATATTTAATAACGTCCAAAATAAGCTTGGATAACATTATAAATATACGCAAGATATGAGTCATGTAATCTATATTATTGAATTGTATTTAGGCCATAATGTATTTATAAGTTTACTATTATTGTAATTCCGAACTAATTATTAAAATAAATTATGAAGCCATTACGATAAAGTTCTTATTTTGTGGCTTTTTACATTCGAATCAAAGATAGGTTTCGTTTATGTGATATACCTGGGATATCAAATAGGCGGCATGATTGTGGGCGGACCGTGGAGGGTTCATCTTATAGGAAGATACTGTCATGGGTGGTGGATCCGGCTGGGTGGGGCTCGTTGACTCGCTATTCGTCGTAGTATCTGCTGTGCTCAGCGAATTCTTCCTGATTGATTGCAAATCGGTTGAATTAATTATCGGCAAATTTATTTAAATTAGTTATATATAGAAGTCAATAAATTATTGGTGTATCAGTATATTTATTCGACCACTCATTACGAACTGTAACTACATTGTAAAAAGTCTTCCATACTCTTACAAACTACTCAATAATCTATAGAAGGATAAGCAAATAGGTGTGCAAATACTCAGGCTCAGCTATTAATAATAATAATAACCACCAATTCGTATACAACAGTTCAGCATACTAATTGATTAATTAACTACTGAACCGTTTTCAATCTTCTAACCCGCAATTAACTATTAACCGTAGAATATAACTAATGCAGTCTTATATATGTTAACAATAATAACAATAATAATAATAACAACAATAACAATGTTAACAATAATCTATTTTATATGTAAACACGCTTTCATGACATATAATCTCTTCGATAGCAAATTGCTATTGAATATCTAATTTATTGAAATATTTCATATCAATAAGAAAACATTCATTATCAATAAGAAAACATTCACTATCAATAAGAACATTTCAAAATGTTACATGTTCGTTATTCTAATATAAACCACAGAAAATAGTGAATTATGTTCAATGTCAAAATAAAAAAAATGTACCTATAAATTAATAAACCAGAAGATCACTTGGACGGCACCTCATTCTTTCTATGAAACCATATTTAAATATATAAATATATAACATATTTACTTACTTCAAACGCAAAGTGTATCGGCCGTATAAATTGGAATTCACAGTTTAATTAATTGGAACCTATTTTTAGCTGTAGCCGTTGGCACGGCGACGGCAGCGGCCGAGGGATCGCGGTGTTGCTGCCGTGACTTGCGAGCGAAATGTTCGTACTGTTCGTGGCGGTAAGTGGTTGGCGTCGGCGGTTTACGTTGCGGCCGAGAAGACAACAGGTTATGCAATAGTTCGTTGAAACGACGATCGCGTTCCGCCCGGGCGGCGGCCAACTGACCAGCCAAAGTCGGCGACGCCGTCGCCGCGCCGGCCGAAGTGGGCGCGGCATCGGCGGCCGCAATGGGCGAAGAAAGTACGCCGGAAGCGAGGTTCGAAGGCGAATCTACGGCGACGTCTAGCGAAGCGGGTTTGGTTTGCGGGTGGCTGGACGTGATTCGCGTCGACACGGGAGTAGCTTGCGGGGATTTGGGCGAGGTCAGCCGCCGTCCACCCGGGAAGTCCACGGACTGGTCGTCTTCGTAGGATTTCGTTCGGGCGACGTCCGCGGCGTCGCGAGCCAGGCTATGGGCGTTGCGTTGGGCGTGTCGGTGGGCGTCGCGATGGGCGTGATTCACAACAAATTCGGTTTCCTTGGCGACCGCATCTCCGGCGTTGTTAAATCGGGACGAGAGTCGGCTGAAAGGGGGCGAAGATGTTCCCTTCCCGCGGTAGATGTCGTTACGCGTAGGGCCGCGGGCGGATTCGAACGGATTATCCTCATAACCGCTAGAAGGACACTTTACGTCTGCGGCGGCGACGTCTAGCTGGCATTGCGTATCGGGAAGCGCTGCGACAGGTTTACACGTAGCGGTAGGGCATTGGAACAAGGCGAGAGTACCGCATTCTGCAGTGGGTGCTGTAATGGGTGCTGTAGTGGGTGCTGTAATGGGTGCTGTAGTGGGTGCTGCAGTGGGTGCTGTGATGGGTCCATCGGCAACGCGTTGGATGCGTGATCGACCGCGAGTGCCGGGGTCCATCGTGCAGTGATTTGGTGTGGTTTGGGGTTGGTGGGGGTGAGAGGTCATAGGTTTTTGGATTTGGGAGTCTAAGGTTTGATGAAGTTCCGACTGTTGTTGGGGTTCAGAGTTCACATTGTTGCGAGGTTTTGAAACTAAGGTTTGGTGGGTTTGATGGTCGGATGTTTGTTGGCGGTTTAAAAATAGAGATTGTTGGGTTTGAGATTCCGAGGTTTTGGTGAAAAGGGAGTTTAAGGGTTGATTGGGATGGAAGATTGTAAGTTGGGGCTCAGTGGAAGGTCGAGAATGAATCTGAGGCTGGGTCAATGGATGATTCCGGAAAAAAGGTTGAGTTTTGCTCTTCACAAAAAATGCATCAGGTTTTGCCATGCTACTGAAATTGATTCGTAATTAGCAATTTTAAATAACAGATTCTGTTTTAACCTATAGAGATTATATAACTTTAAATGTTCTGCTTTAATTGTATAATATGAATTGATACTACATAGAGGTGTACTGTATATACCGCACACAAACCAGTCCTTGCTTTTCCTTAGTTGGTCTCTGAACTCTTGAAGTTTTCGTCTGGTCTGAGATTCCTTTAGAGCGATTTGTTCAGAGAGAACTGCTACATGTTCCTTTTGCATATTGACTTGTAACTGTTCAATAGCTGAAATTAGATACAATCTCTATCTCTCTCTCTCTCTCTCTCTCTCTCTCTCTCTCTCTCTCTCTCTCTCTCTCTCTCTCTCTCTCTCTCTCTCTCTCTCTCTCTCTCTCTCTCTCTCTCTCTCTCTCTCTCTCTCTCTCTCTCTCTCTCTCTCTCTCTCTCTCTCTCTCTCTCTCTCTCTCTCTCTCTCTCTCTCTCTCTCTCTCTCTCCCCCCTACCCCTCCCTCTCCCTCTCCCTCTCCCTCTCCCTCTCCCTCTACCTCTCCCTCTCCCTCTCCCTCTCCCTCTCCCTCTCCCTCTCCCTCTCCCTCTCCCTCTCCCTCTCCCTCTCCCTCTCCCTCTCCCTCTCCCTCTCCCTCTCCCTCTCCCTCTCCCTCTCCCTCTCCCTCTCCCTCTCCCTCTCCCCCTCCCCTTAGAAATCAGAGATAATTTAATACATGAACTGGTAGAAGATGTGAATAAAGGATAACAATTGATGATTAATTGATTACTAAAGGCGAGTTATCCAGACCTTGGCTTGTTCTCGACTCTCCGATCGCAAGGCATCCAGTACGACCTTTGAACTCACATGGCGGCCAGTTTGTTCTCGTGCAGTTTCGCGTAATCGATCAGAGGGGGGCGTGGCATCTGCTCGCCCCGCCTCCACCGCCGATGATACTGGTGCTGCCACTTTAGATCTCACGCCACTCAAACACGCGGCGATCTGTTCCTTCGACAAATTCAGCCTTATCTCCATCTTCGCCTGTAATACCATGGTAACGCATAGACATCTCAAATATAGATATATGCCACTACAATTAATGTGTACATCTTATTATTCTAAATAACTAATTAGTGATGCATTGTTAGTTTACTAAAGATCGGGTCATTTGTTACGTCATAGCCCCACTTATGACAAATGTGTCTGTGTCTTCAATAAAAAAGATACGACTATATATGACATGACACTACCAGAACTAACCAGTCGCGAGCGAAGTTGAGAGTAGACGATGCGTTCGGCCTGTAGTCGATCGTAGTGGTCAGATGGTCCCATGACATCACTTACTGGACCCATCGGACACGAGGTTCCCACTTGACCCGCCTCGAACTTACGTACAACCATCTGTTGATCGCAGATCTGACGTTTCGTAAGCTCGATCTTGCTTCTGTGCGGCGCGAGTCATTGCATGATTATTGGGATGGTCAAGGATTTTATATAACTGAGGGTACTATAGAGGATATACTATATTATAGAGTATATACTACATTTTTTCGTCAAGAATACAGTAGATATCACATACACATTGGATTATATCTGCATGCAATACTCATATGTAAATATATCGTGTTAGTTTGTACTTAGTTTTAAATGTACTATAAAAAATGACAATAAAAGTATTACAATTTTATATAAATAAATGTTAAGTAATTCTATTGAGGAATTTGATATTATAATTAAAATAATAAATTATTCTTGAATATGTACAAAACTGATAACAGATTATTTAAAGTATAGTAAAAAAATTAGATTTAAAACAATGTAGGTTTCATATTAATGAAAATAATTAAGATTTTATAAAATAATTAATATATATGTACTCTTTAATTTTTCAAATTAAATAATCTACATTTTAATGAAATCTCTAATACAACAGTACTAGATAGTCTTTGTATATTAAGTAAACAAAACGAAAACGTTTAACGACACAATTTAAACGAAATAAAGATTTCTCTTAATACAAATCGTCCCTTTATTATAACAAAAGTAAAGTACATGTCTAAGCTTGAACTTTGACTACAGAATTCCCACGAAGTCCTTATATATCATAACTCACCGATATATCAAATGTCTTCAGTATCTCTTCTTATATATATCTCATACGAACTATAATAATAATAATAAACTTAACAATCTCTACATAATGATTATTGCCGCCGAATCCTCCTTAAAACCAAAACCTCGATACCAACACAAGTTCCTTCTCTAGGAGTCTGAATTTCTGAAGCTTGAGCGTGTGCTTCGCCTGCACGATGACCTTTTGCTGATCGTAGAGGTTCGCCTCGGCGGTGGCGACCTCCGTGTCAAGGCGACGTATCAACGAATCTGTTTTCTTCTCAAAAGGTGACTTATAGACCGCTTTACCTGTATAGGGAGCGAAGAGAAGGCGGTTATGCCCACTAGGGTTGCAAATGGTAGTAGATTCCAATGCTCAGGAATTCTTACCGCTATAAAAAGTCCGATATATAGAGAATATATAAGATTACACGCGTACACGTCGGAAATAGGATAACTGACGTAGAGATGTTGTGGAACAGTAAATTACAATGTACATAATGGGTTTATAAAATAAGTTAAAGTACGGGAAGTTATTCTTCTGCCATAATGATTTAGCTTGAATCTGTGTTTCGTAAAAATAACCCTCATTCTTATTCTTTGCGTAGGTTTCATTATCAATACCCATTTTCCTAAAGTTCTCCGTTGTTTCGACCCTTTGCTTATTCTTATCCGTTACTGCGGAGCTAGAGTGGTTGCACGAAACTGAGGTTTTCCATGGAAATATCGAATTTTTCTTCTTCGGTTTCTGCAAAACCGCGCAGTGATTTCCCGATCTGACAATAAATAAACATTTGGAAAATATCTAAATTTTAATGTAGAAGTTATTATTGAATTAAATGTATTCATTGTATATTATTAGTTATACTTTTAAATACTCGGTATTCTTATCACTAATAATCTGTTATCTCACTAATACAACAATACATATCCTTTGATTTCAATTTTCTACTCATTTATTTTACTATTCATATCAAATCCAAAATATCATCATTTCTTCTTTCCATTTTATTAATCGTTTTATTTCTCATACGTCCTCTATTTTATACTAAACATTTCTATCCAACATTTATCTATCCCTTCTCTTTCTTATAGTAACCCTCCTCAGTCCTTTCCACCTCTTAATTTAGACTATTCTTTCTCACTTTCCTCTATTTAAAAAAATGTCGTCACTCATTCTTCATTCTTATTTTTCTCTTAGATTTCTTTATTTCCATTTTTACATTTTGTTTCTCATTATCTCTGTTTTACTTTTCTCACATATTTCACTTACTTTCCTCATCCCCCTCCCCAATTGTTTAGTTTAGCAACCTGTCCATCAGCACTTCTGGAATGTTAATAAGTGGTCTCTCCTGCGATCTACATTGCGTTTCGGTGATAATACCTTTCAACATCTCAAGTCCAACACGCAGCTTCCTCACCGTTGATAGACCTGTGGCATTGGGTTGCGGATATAGAAATCTAGAAGTCTTAGAGGAGATAATTCATTTTAAAATGCATGCTATGGGATATAGAATAGAAGGTGAAATAGAAGGTATAAGCGATGGCAATACGAAAAAAGAAGGTAAGATGGTTGAGTAGTTTAATAATCAGTAGGAGCTGGTCTAATAATGGGAGTTGAATTGAAAAAAATGAATTAGAAGTTGTATGCGGATATCAAGAAATGAAGGAAGGACATGAATAACAATAATAACAAATTATATTCCAGAACAATTTAGCTCTATACTCTAAATGCAGACTGTAAACAAAAATACAGAGCGCAAATAGAAACCAAGAGTAACAAAATAGAAATATAGATCTAGACAACAATTGTTGTAATAAAATACCTCATGATGAATGCAAATAACTTCTGAAATCAATTGAGATTGTTAAATGTTTATATATATATATTGATATGTATTAATATTGATAATTAAGTAAATTTAAGTAAATTTAAGTCACACTTTTTAAAATGATATATCTGGTGATCATGTTAATTTATAAAGTACCCATGGTAACAGATTAGTATAATATAGATATATATCTACATCATTATAATATAAACTATCAATATCAATATATCATAATGTATTATTCAATATCCACAACAAATTTATTTCTACATTTCTTATCAATGATTTCCATTATCTTTATTTCAATATACACGATTATACCTTGTAGCAGTTTACTGACATCTTGGGGCAACTAACCACTATAAACAGGATCCTGGACGCGGCCTTGAACGTAGGCTTGCACGAGACGAAGGCATTCTGATCGTTCTTCGGCGCTCAATGCTTTACCATCGACTTCTTCGTACTGAAGTGTTCAGGTGAGGAGGAGGAGGAAGATAACTTGTTATTAATAATAATAATAGTACAGAGAATAATCAGTTATAAAATAAATATTAATATTAAAATAATAATAATATATAATATATAAATAAAGAAATATTATAATAAATGGAATTTTACATATTAACGAAATAATAATATTTTAAAGATGAAGATTATATTATATATCAATTTTTGAAATATAATAAAAATGATTAATTAAATTAATCTAGCTATTAGGAACACTACAATATATTCAATATTAATAACCTTAATAGATAACATGTGAGTGCTACTTAAAAAATGGTAAAGAAATTATATAAAAAAAACAAATTATCCTTAACTAATAAATAATAGAAATAAATAATATTTAAAAATTTCATAATTTTTTTAATCATTGCCGTAAATACAATAATCAAATTACTCATCTATTTATCTATTTCAACAATATTACGTATGCATATTGAATTTGTGTTCAAATTGCTACAAATAAGAAATATCAGCAGTGAAACTAACTTCATCAGATCTATGCAGAGAAAGTTGGATTTCCAACTCTGATATTCTCTTCTTTAATCTTTTGATCGTGGACTTATCATCAATTTCTTCATTGCGTCTGCGTGTAGAACAATGTACACGAAGTACAATTAGAACACGAGGTGTAATAGAGAACATCGATATATGTATGAGATTATATAACGGATTAGGATTTGGACGACGTAAGATAAGTTGTGTAAACTGGAGAAAACGGAACAATGGAGAATAGTGGAAAACGTAATTCGTAGTGTCGCCGTCACCATTCGAACTAACTGCACAATGTTCTTTACGCAGGCAACTCTCTGAGAGAAGCGACAAGTGCTCAACGTCTCCTGCAAGTTTGAGGAATCCATGCTGAGGGTAGCAATCATCGCCGTCTGGCAGTTACCACCTGCGTATGTATTGAGCGGTTAGGAGTAGGGCTTGGTGTAAAAGGGCATTATATGAGATATAAGAGGGTGAGTTATAAGGGGTTAGGAGTGGGGCAAGGTTGTTACGATCCGAGTGATTCGTAAATTAGGACTAACGCGAGGTTAAAGGAATTTAAAAACTGTGTTATGGGTTAGATGTATGGTAAGAAGTGGGTAGTAGGATGGCCATTAGAGGTGGGGTAAGAGAGTATTAAGGTTAAAATATGGAGAGAGAGATAATAGAGGTACTAACAGACAAGGTTGGATACAATAAGGAGGAGGTGAAGGAAATAATGAATTTGAGAAACTGAGGAAGGTAAAATAGTGATTTAGAAACTAACCAAGACTGTCCTTCAACAACATGGTGAGCAGTGAATTGCGATACGGAATGAATTTTTTAATTGTGGATTCCTTTTGACTTGCTGCGCTGATCGGTCTAGTTCTTTTGTTTCATGGTGACAGAGGAATTTAATAGTAAATAATGATTTAGAGAATATGAGGAAATTATAATTATTATTTATAATATCAAAGCATATTGGTAATAATCTTGATTTTTATTAAATATGTATTAATCCGTTCAAAAAGTTCATTATATACTATAAAATACTCAATGTAAGGTATTATTAAAAATTTATAATCACATTTAAATATTATTAAAATATACACTTTAGTATATAGCAATTTCGGAATAATCTACATTTGAATGCAATTATTTTTTGATCAGATTATCTTATGACACTTTTATCAGGACATATAAGAGATTTAAAGAAGGTAGATATGGGTGGAAGGAGATATATAAGGAGGGATAAAGGGATGTAGAGAGGGAGTGTAGGGTGGGAATGGGGGGAGGGTAGGGGAAAGGAAAGGAAAGGATAGATGAGAAAGAAGAGTAAGAAGCGATGGATTTTAAATTGATTAAATCATTTCAGCATTATATTCACGATATCAACATGGACTACACGCTCAAAGTAGGGAACTGGTTCCTTGACAATGACATATTCTAGAAATGGCGTTAGCGCAGAGTACCCGCGAGTGTTTATGTTGTTATGGGAAACAGAGGTCAAAGGTCGGTGACGTTTGCTGGCGACAGCAGCGGCGGCCATTGCGGTAGTCGTGTCGCGTTGCAGAGCTACGATAACCCCTGGTGGTGGTCGTAGAGTTTAATGAAGATGCTACAGCAAATAGATTATATCGGAACATGAGGATAATATTCTATCGGATTATCTTTCGAATACATTTTTTAATATAATAATATATATTATAATATGATAATATAATATTATATATTATAATATAATAATATATATTAATAATAATATATATTATTAAATGATATATTTGTTATATAATTATATAATAATATATTATTGTAATATAAAATAGTTTGAAAACACTATATTTCCAATATGCATAGTTGATTGTTATAAATCCCAGCAGAAGAGAGAATGAAGATATGTCGTACAAACCCTCGAGATAATGAAGAGATAAATTGATGAACTTAGCATCCACTAGATGTTTACTCTCGATTGAAGTCTTGGCAACGCGTTCCGACCCTGCGAGGTCTACCAGGTGCAATTTAGATCTAGAACGGGACGGGACAGGTCGTAGTTAAACACAGGGATGGACAATGCGCAATGTCCACCGCACGCCGAGAACGCGAGCGAACTCGGTCTATTACGGAGAAGTGAGGTTGGTATAGCATTCGCGGGAGGTATACCTCTACGGAGAAGCAGTTTCAACGAGGGGGATCTACGTCGGTACGGAATGCGCGGACATGTGTAGTGGTAACGGATTGGTAACGGAGTGGTAACGGAGTGGTAACGGAGTGGTAACGGGGGCGGGTAAAATGGCGACGGGTAAGGGTGTATAGAGAAAACGAGTATGGAGTATTTCGACGCAAGCGTGGCGCCTTCGACCTTAAAGCGCTTTGCAACCTCACGACGACGTCGGAATTCAGTTGCTTGCCGACCAATTGGATCGTGAACACGGAATGGGAACGAGAAGAACGATGATTCATTGGCGTTTCGGCGACGCGTCGCGATGCCTGAGAACGTAACGAACTTCATAAGATCGTTACCGATAGCGAAATATAGATCTACCGCTAAGTATTCGCGTACATTTCTTAATTAATACGATGCCAATTAGGTGGTGTAGTAATTAAAACAAAATGAAAAGTCAATTAGATGGTGTAATAATTAAAACAATTAAAATGGTCAATAAAAATGAAATACAAATGATTGGACTATAATATATTACATGATTACATATAAAAAAATGTATTATAAATTAATAACTTAAATACTGAATAACGAGTTCGTTTTGGGCTGTGCTTTACTTAATATGATAATCTTTGATTTACGCAAAACCTGAGCGGACAATAAGAGATTCTGAGCGACTTTTTCATTGGCTGCGAGATGCGTAGACAGATTGCGCACGAGACAAGTACCGTTACTGCCTTCCATAACGGCCACCTAGAGACGAAACAGCGGGTAGATGGGGAGTAGTCGTGTAAGGCGAGACCACGGCGTAACGTTGAGGCAGGGGATATGCCGAGATATGCGGGTGAGTCATCCGTTATGTCGTGGTGTAGGGGGTGAGTCATCGGGCAGCTAGGAGTGTAGAGATTCATTCACGATAATAGAATAGGGTAGCGGTATGTAATGATCGTAGAGTAGGGAATATTGACCACAATGGAATATATGTATATATATATATATATATATATATATATATATATATAAATAGTAAATTCTTACATTTGTTGAATTATTTGAAACATTACGTACTATATTAAAATAAATTCAAAGACGTTCTCAAATTCAATATCGATATCGTAGACAAGGAGGCCGTGAAATTACCTTGGGGAAGGTGTTAACAATGGCATTTGTTCGCAGCGTTGGGTTCAATAGATCGTAGCCGATCTCCTGGTAGATCTCCATGCAAGAGATGTAAATGCTTATGTCATCATCGCTGCGAGATTCCAACGACTGATAGATCATCGAAAGTGTTCTGCAAACATAACAAATGTAAATTACTATTTAGTATATACAAATATATATATATATATATATATATATATATATATATATATATATATATATATATATATATATACATTAATGACCTATATAGGGTATAGCGACCTCGTTAATCTAAATCTAAATGGTATATGAGATACACAATTAGAAAATAACAAGTATTTAGTAAAAATAATATATTAGAGTAAAAATAATCATTAGAATGACAGCCTAGCACTACTACATCATTAAGATGACATATCAGATCATTGATAACTCCTTAATGTGACATCGCAGGATAATATATCAGAACATTAATAGATCATTAGGATAATATATCAGAAGACTAATAGATCATTAGGATGATATATCAGAACACTAATAGACACTACCGAGTATAAGACATAGCCTAGTACCACTACAATAGGTCTGTACCTCGAGGCGATGCCGCGTTGTTCGTACAGTCGAGCGCTACCTTCCACGGTATACGTCTTGCCGCTGTTCGTCTGGCCATAAGCGAACATCGTGCCATTGTAGCCGTTTAGAAAACCTGCGTTCAATGAACCGTGTCCGATAAGTTTACGTTACGCGGCGAATATCGACTTGGCGGAATTGTGAGAAATTACTTACACACATTATTCAGATTCGAGTTGATTTTGCAGAACGATAACGCGAGTGAAGAGTAGAGATAATTATTAATTAATATAATGCGTGGTCAATACATTATTAAATTGTAATTTCCTTATAGAGAACAGTAGAGTACTTTTCTTATTTAGTAAGACTCATTCAAATATATACCCGGTGAGTTAAAGTAATATTCTTGTGTACTGTATTACATTCCTAATGCGTTTTATTACATTAATAGTGAGTTTTATTACATTAATAGTGAGTTTTATTACATTAATAGTGAGTTTTATTATATTAATAATGAGTTTTATTACATTAACAGTGAGTTTTATTATATTAATAGTGAGTTTTATTACATTTATAGTGAGTTTTATAACATTAATAAGTAGTTTTATTACATTAATAGTGAGTTTTATTACATTAATAGTGAGTTTTATAACATTAATAAGTAGTTTTATTACATTAATAGTGAGTTTTATTACATTAATAGTGAGTTTTATAACACTAATAGTGAGTTTTATTACATTAATAGTGAGTATTATTACATTAATAGTGAGTTTTATTACATTAATAGTGAGTTTTATTACATTAATAGTGAGTTTTATTACATTAATAGTGAGTTTTATTACATTAATAGTGAGTTTTATTACATTAATAGTGAGTTTTATTACATTAATAGTGAGTTTTATTACATTAATAGTGAGTTTTATTACATTAATAGTGAGTTTTATTACATTAATAGTGAGTTTTATTACATTAATAGTGAGTTTTATTACATTAATAGTGAGTTTTATTACATTAATAGTGAGTTTTATAACATTAATAAGTAGTTTTATTACATTAATAGTGAGTTTTATTACATTAATAGTGAGTTTTATTACATTAATAGTGAGTTTTATTACATTAATAGTGAGTTTTATTACATTAATAGTGAGTTTTATTACATTAATAGTGAGTTTTATTACATTAATAGTGAGTTTTATAACATTAATAAGTAGTTTTATTACATGAATAGTGAGTTTTATTATATTAATAGTGAGTTTTATTACATTAATAGTGAGTATTATTACATTAATAGTGAGTTTTATTACATTAATAATGCGTTTTATTACATTAATAGTGAATTACTATATTCATAGTGAATTTATTTTTCATTGTTAGTTTTATTACATTAGTAGTGAGTTTTATTACATTAATAGTGAGTATTATTACATTAATAGTGAGTTTTATTACATTAATAGTGAGTTTTATTACATTAATAGTGAGTTTTATTACATTAATAGTGAGTTTTATTACATTAATTGTGATATTTATTACATTAATAGTGAGTTTTATTACATTAACAGTGAGTTTTATTATATTAATAGTGAGTTTTATTACATTAATAGTGAGTTTTATTACATTAATAGAGAGTTGTATTACATTAATAGTGAGTTTTATTACATTAATAGTGAGTTTTATTACATTAATAGTGAGTTTTATTACATTAATAATGAGTTTTATTACATTAATAGTGAGTTTTATTATATTAATAGTGAGTTTTATTACATTAATAGTGAGTTTTATTACATTAATAGTGAGTTTTATTACATTAATAGTGAGTTTTATTACATTAATAATGAGTTTTATTACATTAATAGTGAGTTTTATTACATTAATAGTGAGTTTTATTACATTAACAGTGAGTTTTATTACATTAATAGTGAGTTGTATTACATTAATAGTGAGTTTTATTACATTAATAGAGAGTTGTATTACATTAATAGTGAGTTTTATTACATTAATAGTGAGTTTTATTACATTAATAGTGAGTTTTATTACATTAATAATGAGTTTTATTACATTAATAGTGAGTTTTATTATATTAATAGTGAGTTTTATTACATTAATAGTGAGTTTTATTACATTAATAGTGAGTTTTATTACATTAATAGTGAGTTTTATTACATTAATAATGAGTTTTATTACATTAATAGTGAGTTTTATTACATTAATAGTGAGTTTTATTACATTAATAGTGAGTATTATTGCATTAATAATGAGTTTGTAACACAATAACTTACCATTGATCACCTGCTTAGCGACAACATGAAAAACTTCTGCTTGAGATGCAGATTCATTGAAGATATGAGCGAACTGAAATGTGTGAGAGGAAGACGGCCTAGTATTTGAGGTCTCCGCCGACTGATTGATAGAATATGTTTATGTATAAGTATTAGTATAGGCATATGCATGTGTATGTTTATAGTATGTGCGTGTGCGTATGTGTGTATATTTGTATATTAGTGCGTGGGCTTGTGCATGTATATGTGTATGTGAAGATTTATGAGTTATGCTATGTGTGTGGCATATTATAGTGATAAAATATACAAATTTAACATAATGAAAATATATCATCATATTAATACTTAACAAATTCGTAATCAGGAATGCATGATATAAATCTATATAGTTAATTATATTTTTTAATATGTCAACAATTGTATGCATCGAATCCGTTATAATGATATATATTTAATGTATAGGTTTACATTTTAAATAACATAGATTATTTAAAATAAATTCCTAATTATTTATATTATAATATTGCTAAAAATACCAATTTATAAAATGTCCTAATTTAAACTAAACTAATTTTAAACTTTTAAAAATATATATTTATATACGATGCTATTGTTATTATACATTGTACTATTATTACTAACATTAACTCGAATGGTATTTTCGCTTTGAGTATAAAAATTTGAAGCATTTTGAGATGGCTTAATTCTAGCATAAGTTTGAATATGACTCATTCCACTAATTGTTAAGTTAGATATTTAGTTCATTTATATACTATTGCATAGTTTAATTGTGACTTTTTATATTATATGATAATTGTAATATAATTTTTATTATAAATATATTTTAGATTTTTGTTTACCCTAACAGCGAACTCTAACCTTACACCGATATTTAGTTTAAATTTATAAAATTAATTGTATTAATATATAGATTTTTTATATAATTGCAATTTTATAGTAAATTTCCATTATATAATAATTACTTTAAAATTATTAATTATTTAATACATTTATAAAGTTTAAATTTCATGACTACTACATATAATACAAACTCATATAAGTAAGTTTAGTATACACTTTGATATTAAGTAATCTGATTAGTAATCATTTTCACTTTAATTATTATAAATTATATTAATAATTCTGTCATCGTAAATGTACTCGATGAAAAGTTTAATTCAATGTGTAAATTTCAATAATAATATGACCAATGTTCTCAATTTTACTAATTGAATGTTTATAAGTTCGATCACAATCATTATATATGCAATCATAGCTTCTAATAATTAAACCCACGATTACAAGGTAATCTTGGATTAAACTATGTATATTATATAATTGTGAGTATAGTTGCTATTGTGAAAATATAGATTTACTTTACATGGTATACTTTGCAAATCAGTGATGAATTAATAATGAGAGTAAGGTGTTGACATTATATTCTGCAATTAACCCCTCACTATATTTAAGTTATATATTTTAAATTGAAATACTATACTGTAATTTTAAATTAACGTAAATCATCTTATTATGGAAATTACAGGAACTCTCTATCATCAATGATGGAAGAAAACTTAGTTTGATTGTCTGGTATAATATCAGAATATCACCCTCTTGCAAAGTAAATTAGAAATGAAATGAAATTTGATCTACTTATATTCTATGAGGACTCTGCCGACTCCATTGATATAAAGATACTTTTGTTATTTACATAAGAATTGTAATTGCTAAAAAAGTAATCGATATTGTTTGTGTATATATTTTTTATAATTTTTTATACATTTAAAGTTTAAAGCTTTTTTATACCACCATTTGCTGTAACATCGATGTTACCGTCTTAGATTCTAGACATGATCTGTGTTCCGAGGAAGCGGCATAGTGAAAGAGAGAATAAAATCAAAATTCTCGTTGGAAATCTTAAAGGAGTTTCCAAGGAAAATTGTCACATCTTCAATTTGAGTCGCTATGCATGTTAATGCTCTTACTACGTTAATATATAAATATATATATATATATATATATATATATATATATATATATATATATATATATTATGATGTGAATAAATGATATGTTCTACATTTAAGATACATTTCATATATCATATCATATCATACCTCTAGGAATTTACATTTCTATTGTTAATTTGTTCTATCGCCTAGATGATATTGTGATTTAACCTCCACTGTTGTTAATGTACCTGTAACTTCGCAGCCGATGTCGCTGCTATAGGCGTATGCCCCTTTATCCCCCTGGTGGCGACCTCGAGTGTACAGACCTACCGGCAGTGGAAAGCCTGCGTTGACATCACATTTACACTTCGGCGTATCCGTAACACTCCCAGGCTCACCATTCAACCCCTGGACGACTTTCCAGTTCACATTTACGCTGCAGATGGTTAAAATGTTTTCATTCTAGAGAGTTACATAATCTTATTATTAAAAAAAACAATTCGGTTATTTGTCGTATAAAATAATAATATAATTTAAAAATAATGTTAATTTCGAAGATGAAAATTGATTTTAAATTCACATTTAAATTTACATAGAAATTTACAATTTCACTTATAAAAAATGGCTTTCACCTAAAGTATCGCATAGAAAAAATAGATTATCATTTCAATGTAATTAAATGGACACGTGTTAAATACAATCCATTCCTTTATACCTAACTAACAAGAGAAAGTAAATATGTATTTATAAGTGTTACAACAGCCTTTCTTTTTGAAATAGTCTTTAATTAGCAAGATCAGTAAATAAATTCACTATTTCAATGTACGTAAGACATTGCATTTATAAGTTCTAACTATTCTTTGAAGATCTCTAACGACAATGGTTTACGCCAACAGCTCCCACTTGTCTGCTAGAGAGATTGCGAAAACACATCGCCGCATTCTTTCCTTTCGTCTACGTCAGTTTAGCTCCGGCTGTCTCGACAACAGATTGGAAAGTTGCTCGCCGAATTCACCCTCGCACTAAAATGTCTACTTTACGACATGATTGCATACGTAATTATTGTAAACATAAGTTATTTAAAATAATTGTAGATATGCGTTTGAGGTAGGTAGTACCGTGGCCTACTTTATCAAAGAATACCATGATAGTAGCTATATAAGCAATTAAAATATATTATAAAATTTGACTTTAAATCAAAATTAATTGAAATACTATTTAAGTTTTAATTTATTTGCTTGTTATTATAATTTCAGTATTTTGTGTAGACTAAAATTGAAATTATGTTGAATTCATTTGAATCCTAATTCATAGGGTTGTATCAACAATACAAATTTAATTGCAGGCCTCAGCTGTTGGTCTCAGATCTGCAGAGGGGTGTGTATAGCCACCTTCGTAAGTGTGGTAAGGCAAGGGGACATAACTTTGCGATCTTAGCAATAACATGGACAGATCTCTACCCTTCGCAAGTTTTTTTTTCATTTCAATCATTTCATTAAACACAATTGTTTAAAAGATTTTATAATAAATAATATATTGAAAAATATAAATTATAATATACAATTTTTTATTATAAAATACTGATTTCATTCTATTACAACAAAATAAAGTTGTTTTATGATGTTTCATAGATTGTTTATTTGATTTGGCATCGTATAGAATATTCTACTTTCCTTGAGGAGAAAGATCCTTGACAATATCAAAGTCAATTTCACTAATCCATTTCACAAATATGCATTAAAGTTTACTTATTAAAATGCATCTCATTTTATCATAGAAATCATTTCCAGCTTCGTGTAGTGCTTAAAGATATTGCATAATATGTCTAGAAGTCGGTAAATTTTCATAATTTTGTACTGATATATTATTGTCAATAAATTCAAATACATAATATCAATTCAATTAAGTTCAAACTAATTATCCACTAATTACCTCATAATCTGGTCAGGACATGAATTTCGTTCTGGGAGATACTGCGGCTTCGCTAGGAGTTGCTGTTGTATGTTTCGGACGGTACGACCCCTCAACTGGTTCACCTTGCAACGGCAAGACCCTCCTCTGGAAAATGATTAAAGTAATACTCGAGATCTATATAAACAATGGCTGGTCCTCATGCGACTGAAGAGATATTCTAAAATATAATGCAACCAAATCTATTTCACTCTATTGTCGCTTGAATTTAATTCTAAAAATACTTTCCAATAATTCCATTTATTGAGTTATTTTCTAAATATTCCTTTGTAAATATCAAAAACTGCGTTTTAAAAGTAATTTCCGGTATTCCTCATTATGAAACATTTGATATCTGTGATTTTTATGTATCACCTATCTAATATGACCTCTATCCCATCACACCCATCCCCCACGCCCTACCTCATAACCACCCCCATACCCGCCCCTACCTCACAACCACCTATCCCCCACACCCCTACCCCACACCCTACCCCACGCCCCTACCCCACATCCGCCCCTACCATTCACTAGGTGTGCACGCATGAGATATGCCATCTGTTTTACATGCAACACTGCGACGGTTACTTCCACTGCGCCATGCAGGCGAGTACCAGCTACGCTGACCTCAGCGGTCAACCGAACTTCCTGTGTCCGGTGTGTCTACGTAAACTTCACCGTTGCTTAAAGGTTCGCACGTCTCGTGTAGTGTTAAGATTGCCGCAATACCCTACATATAGCTATCGAACGGCCAATTAATGAATACCCGGATATTTAATATTCATTTATTGAATATCCCATTGGATAATAAATCTATTTCATTTCACAATCTTCAAAAGCCAATAAAAACTTTAAATTAATTTCAAAACATATTTATAATATTTATTTAATTTACAATGATTATAAAATATTATTTCTATCGGAGTTCGCCAATTTCTATTTATAATTCTCATCTTATTATCTAGAAGCTCTGTTTTTTAACCTATACTATCCGCTAGCATACATTTTATTTGTTAGATACGATACAATTGTTTTCTCTGCGCTAACAAAATCAATTAAAAATTACTTATTGAAAAGGATTAGTTTTTGGGTTAAATGTGTAAAATTAGTATCAAATCCAAGCCCTGCAAATTCAAGTTATCCTCAATTCGTGCAGTTTGACGTCACCGAGAGATACCGCGAGATTCTGAGTTGTTACCAACGTGACGTAGCAGAGGTGGAGCCAAGTGGAGAAAACGCTTGTTCCGTTGAACTACATACCTGTGTTGAATGGCTGAAACACATTATCAAGTATACCACCACAAACCATGACTCGGATATCAATTTGTAGAAAGACCTCAACCCCACGGAATTATTATATAATTCAATTTATTGAAATCGACCATTTGATAGGAACTTTGAAAATAAATGTCTTCATCGACATTTTCTTTTTATAATAAATATTCTATTATTTATTTTAGTAAAAAATGCGTTTTTACATTGTACTGCTCAAGATACAAGAGCTATTCAAATAATCAGTTATATTATTATTCTTCTGGTATATAAAACAATACACATCATAGATATAGACATAAATATAGATATTGATATGGATATAGATATTGATATAGATATAGACATATATATTGATATGGATATAGATATTGACATAAATATAGATATTGATATAGACATAGATAAACAATAAAGAACAATTTCTATATTTTATTCATATTATTTATGAATTTGATGTGTTTTTTTAAATATAACAAATTATTTTCAAAATTACACAATCCGGATATTATTTAATGAAAATGTACAAAGGTCTACAAATAACATTATTGATATCGATGTCATCCGGCAGATGATGTAACACCAGCTTAACGCATAATAAACAAATAATATTCTGTCTTCACTAGAAACTACTTAACGTTTAGTGAGCGAATAAGAAATTATTCTTAATATTGTGTTGGCGAATAAAATGAAAATGAACCGAGGTATATTACGCGTATAAAGGTCGTAGAGGTCGTAGAGGTCAATGTAAGGGTGTGCCTAGTTCTGCAGCCAGTTCTGACCCGATAACAGGAACTTCTTAATACGTTTGGTTTTTTCAACATTGATTTGACATTCATTTTGTATTTCTTCGACGCATCTTTCTAATTCCTTTTATTAATTAGGGATATTAATTAGGTATATTAATTAGGTATATTAATTAGGTATATTAATTAAGGTTATTAATTAGGGATATTAATTGGGGATATTAATTTGGGATATTAATTAAGGATATTAATTTGGGATATTATATATAAATGTTTAAATGTTTAAGAAAATAAATATAATTAGAAATGAATTAGATGACAGATTTTTTATATTTGATTAATTTGAGTGTTAAATGCATTAATTAATAAATACATTAATTAATAATAATATTGACTGTAATCACTGACACATCAGACCTATTGTTATATAAATCACACTTACTACTGTATGTACAAAGTATAATAAATCAATATATGAAGGTAAATAGTAAAGGAATTCAGTTATTTGAGTTATAAATAAAAATAATAATGTTAGGAAAGTATAAATTCCATTCATAAGCATTTTCAAAAACTGGACAGATAAAAATAATATAATATTTAACAACTTTATAAAATATGAGAATGTTTTTAGATATCAACAAATTGGCTCTTGGCTACCAACCTCATGAGATTGCGAGGCTTCTTTTATCTTGTGTTCAAGGGAAGTTTTTTCAATGCTGAGATCCATTCCGAGTCGTTGAAATTTGTGAATTTCGTTCTCTCTCTCTAAAATAGAAATATTATTAAAAAAAGTACAATCGATTATTATAATCTATAAGAATATTCGTTAACGATGCATTCATTATTTGATTCATAACAATGATTAAATTGATATATACAGATTAATGGTAAAAATCATTTCGCTTACAATATGAACGTGATAAATAATAATTTTCCGCAATATAAAACGTGTTAATATGTTTTTCTTTAT
The DNA here is from genome assembly GCA_964035775.1 of Osedax frankpressi. Lineage (NCBI taxonomy): Eukaryota > Metazoa > Annelida > Polychaeta > Sabellida > Siboglinidae > Osedax > Osedax frankpressi. Next base: position 8,817,406 of record OZ038316.1, read on the forward strand.
AAGTCAGATTTTAGATGAAAAGTGGTAGATGTTAATGTATTCAGAATAACATCAAGGGTCATAACGTAAAAGGCCTGAAAAAGGCCTGTAAAAGGGCCTTTAAAAGGGCCTGTAGTCGTATCATTTTACTAACCAAGTCGTGTAGATACAAGATCATAGGCCGCCTTCATTCTGGTTCTAGTTTCTGTGTCCTTGTTCTGCAATCATTGACGTTATTGTAAGGAGTAGTAGGTAAAGGGTAGTAAGTAAAGGGTAAAAAGGGTAGATAAAGGGTAGTAAGTAAAGGGTAAAGAGGGTAGATAAAGGGTAAAGAGGTAAAGAGGTAGGTAAAGGGTAAAGAGGGTAAGTAGAGGGTAGTAAGTAAAGGGTAAAGAGGTAGGTAAAGGGTAGTAAGTAGACGGTAGGTAAAGGGTAGGTAAAGGGTAGTAAGTAGACGGTAAAGAAAGTAGAATGGTAGGTACGAAGGTAGATATTATAGAGTTACTCCACTAACCATGCACGCGTTACACGCCCAATTCTTCGTCGGAATAGTTTCGAGGGGAGGTTCCAAGCAGGCCATGTGATAGACCTTGGTGCAGGTGTCGCACATCAGTAGGTCTCCACTTCTCACGCACACCTCGCAGAAGTCTTCGTGTTCTGCAGACTGATGGCGGGTGCGACGGGGGGAGTGGCTTGTTAGTAGGGCGTGGCGGCGGGATGGGGCAATAGCTGGCGGGGCGAAGGGGAGTGTAGAGGACTGGATTGTATGTTTAATGATTAGTGATTTAGATAACTGTATAGAGAGTGGTGATCTAACTAAATAAGGCAGAGAAATAAAAATCCCTATATACTATATATATATATATATATATATATATATATATATATATATATATATATATATATATACATATATATTGGGATAGATACAAACAATACAGATTGACAATTTAGTAAATGACGGAATAATAAAATTAGAAAGAACACAGAAAGAAACTATCTGGCAGTCTGATAAATTACGAGAGAGAGAGAGAGGTCGGGGTCGGAGGTCGGAGGTCGGTGTGAAGCGTGTAACTCTAGGAATACGTACTCTCGTGAAGTCGAAGTCGAGATTACTCGAGATTTTGTAGGGCAATAGTTGGTCATAGTCATCGTCGCAGCGATTCGCTTTACGAGGCCGACCTGGGACCGAGGGATGAGGGAAGGGGATGAGGCGACTGGATTAGGAGATGACTGGGGTGATGAAATAATAATAATTGATGAGGGGTGATGAAGCTGATAAAAAAACTAAACTGATTATTGAGTTGAAAACTTACTCAATAAGATCTCCGATAAGATCATAAGATAATAGGGACGATGATAACACTCTTAAATTGATTAGTTATAAGATGAAACGACTTAGATGAAACTATATATATTGGGTACCTCTACGGCGATAGCATGGACCGGGAACTGGAATAATTTGATCAATCTCCTCCTGCGAATGTACAATCATGCAATTCTAAGGTGTTACGATGTTTGTAATCCACGCCGCGTAAGAAGGTTGTTATTTGAAGAGGAAGAGCTTATCGCATAATCGGAGCAATAACAATACCGAAACCATTACAGATATTCGCGCATGAAGACATAGAGAGCATTAGAGAGAACAATAAATAAAACCTCTCTATTTGTTTGGTCGTCGAATTTTAAAAGTCTCTTGTCACACCTACTCCTCTTTAGTATCGTGGCTATGTAAAGTTATATAATGTAATGTAATATATGATGTAATATATGATGTAATATATAATGTAATATATAATGTAATATATGATGTAATATATAATGTAATATATATCTCAGTTAATAGATTATAAAAATTCCAACATTAGATTCCTCTATAAAATATAAAATAGTAATTATGATAATCTTAAATTGACTTTTATTTAACTTTTTAACTATTTATATTATTTGATCTCCTGTCAAACAATTACTTAATCAATTTATTAATGTATTAAAATATCAAATAAAGAATTCTTTTTGCAACCAAGACTTTTTAATGTATATTTTAGTTTTTACATTCATTATCGAGTTCAAATAAGTGACTTAAATTTGGGTTTTATTGATTTATCATTAATTATTATTCTTATAAAAAAAACCAATGCAAAATAATATTAAACTATTAGTTTATATTAACGATTAATATATAAAGATAATTTAATATATATTAATCGGGATATTTAGCCAATAAAAAGAATGTTTTACTATAAATTGGAATGTTTATATTACAAATGTTCTCATGACAATTTAAATTCTCAATAACACTTCACATTACTAAAGCGGATTATCTATAAACACATTATTTTTTACAAATGAATAAATGATCTCGTATTAAATAATTTCCAATTCAGATCAAGATTATGCAATTATACAGAGATTCATATTGATATTTCTGTTAGCAAAGTATAATTCCCATAATCATTAGTTTTATGGTTATCATCTATGTGTTGGAATGATTCCATTGTGAATTCCGTAGCGACATTGTATTGCATATAGTTGACGTAAAAATAAACTCTACGAGTTGCAAAATAAACCAACCAGCGATGACTTCGGGTGTATTGAGATTCAGGCAAGCCAAGAAGTGCAGTTTCTTACGCTCCTCCTCGCCTTTCGCCATTTCGTTTGCGGTTTTGATGAGCAACTGCGTGTCGTTTATATCGGCGTCCACTTCTTCTTTTTCGCTGAGTTTGGCCAACTGCGAAAGATGGGTAAGAGAGGATAAGAGACAAAGGCGAGAGGAGGCAAGTCGACGAAGGAGCATTCGCCGAGGAAAATACTAGCAAATGCAATTTTATCGAATTCAAGGCCATCTGAAAGTAAGGAGAAGGGTCGGGGAGTTAACCTCGGAGATGCTGAGGCTAGTGGTAAGAGCGGATTTCGAGGCGGACACGGGGGCCACGTAGCCCCGTTCGGGTCGGTACCGCTGGTAGCCTCGTAAAGCTTCGGCTTGTAGCTCGATGTCGTAGGCCGACGTCGGCAGCGGGTCTTCGACGTCGTCGTCGTCGTCGACGCCGGACGAGGACGAGGTCGTCGAGTTGTCGCGGTTACGAGCGGATCTCTCGCGCACCACGAATCCGCTCGACATCGAGCGTCGCGGCTTCGAGCAAAACGATCGTCGTAGCAGCGTCGGGGGTGACCTCTGCGACACCAGACGCTCGTCGTCGTCGTCCTCGTCGTCGTCGTCGTCGTCGCGTTCGTTGTCGCCGTCGTTGGTGTCGGAGGAAGACGAGGAAGAGGAGGATATGGACGAAGAGGTCGCCGGGTTACCGATGTAGTCATCGTAGAGATCGGGTCGCTGGCGGTCGAACGAACGGAGAGAGAGAGCGGAGGGTATAGAGGGGAGCGCGGGGAGGACAAACCAAACGTTTTTATACGCCGCGTGGTCATTTAGGAGGCAGATGGTATTTTAACGTATTTTAACATGTGCAACGATAAAGTTTATAATGCGATATATATACAAACACTTTCGCTTTCGGCTAGGTAATCTTTCTGATCTTGAATGATAATTTTCTAAATAAAATTTCAATATTATATACATATGTTAAATTAGCATTGTCGCAATACATCGTTTAAAATGAAACATGAAGTAAATACAAACTTGCTTTTCGCTCAACATGCGAATGTGTTTTTGTAATCCAATTAATTCTTTTTTCAAACACATATCCTAGAAAAATTATATTCTAAATCAGATTATAAATTTGGATGTAAAAACTAATGTACTATATATAAGTATTTATAGAATTGATTTTAAAACAGTATCGATGTATTGCTAGTTATTATTAAGATATTGAACATTGTTATAGTACAGTTAATTATTAGTATTTAAATAAACAAACAGCAGGACTTCTTTGTAAATTATCAATAACATCCTGTGAAAGAAAAATGCTTATATAATTATAATAATTATATGTTTATAGAATATATTTAAATTACTATTTAATAAAAGTATAATTATATATTAAGAATATTTTGAAATGAATATTTTTAATAATTGAAAAATATGAAAATGCAAATTTTAAAAGTACATTTAAATATAAATTAATAACCCTATGTTTATTCACTGAATTTTCTAGTGTTTCATTAATGCCTTCAAGTTCCAATTGAGACATTTTCCTACATTTTAAATAGAACATTATTAGTAAACAAATACAAAATACAATGCGAAATTACAAAATAATAAGATAAATATGAAAAATAACGAATATTATTATAGATATTTATATCAAGAAGTATATCAAAAAACGTATAATTTATTAAATTAGCGGTGAGTCAGTTTTATGAAACCAATAATCATCACATACAAAAACTCAGATTTTGATTAAATTACACAAAATGATTAAATTATATATTAAAGGTAATTTACCCAAAAAAATTAAATAGTCATTTTATTTTGAATTATTGATTTTCTCATAAACAAAACTTTTCAAAATTATATTTTACATGAATTATCTTGAAAATTAAGAATTTATTGCTTAATTTGAGAAAAAAAATCATTTCCAAAAAGTAGTTTATGTGAAATCTCAAAGCAAATATTTTCTACGCAAAAATGTTCTTAATTTAGAAAACCAAATAATTTTTTTTATTTATAAAAAGTGTAATATGTTAAAATATTATATCTGTTAAAATATTAATTTGATCTAAAAATTAATAAAAAAATATTATTATCATAAAAACTACAAATGAAAATATCATAAAAGAGAACATTTAAATATATAGAATATATCTAATATAAATAGAATATTTAATACTAGAGTTTACTTAATTTAATAAGGTTTTTGAAATAAGATAGATTGAAATTTGATGTATATTATCTTATGTTTGCTAATTTAGATTGATATTAGATATGACCAATTTTATATTGGTTGAAAGTGAAATCATACGAAAACATTATCATGTAATTCATGTCAATTTAACATTCACTTACAATTTCTGTATTACAAAAAAATCTATCAACAAATAATTGAGAAAAAATGAGATATAAATTTATAACTTAAAATGCATATCGCTTTATTTAATATCTACGACATTGTTAAATATAATGTAAAATAAAATTGAACATCATAAATTTATGGCTGGACATCAAATTATATGTTGAAGTGGGCAAAAATATCATCGGAAACCGATTTCTATTCAAGATAGATTTGCATGTGTTATCATGTGGTCACTATATACACGTATATTAAATATTAATTATTAATTATTAATCTTAATTAGCATCTTGATATTGTATAAAGATATTTTCTATAAGTAGAGATAATTATATATATAATTTATGATATGTTCTACATTTCATGTAAATAAACAAGAATCAATATTTAAATTATTTAAGACATGAATATTAAGTAATGTTATGACAACAATAATTATTAAATTTAATTACGACAAATGTAATATAAAAATATACAGATATCCTATACAGATATCCTATACAGATATCCTATACAGATACCCTATACAGATATCCTATACAGATATCCTATACAGATATCCTATACAGATATCCTATACAGATATCCTATACAGATATCCTATACAGATATCCTATACAGATATCCTATACAGATATCCTATACAGATATCCTATACAGATATCCTATACAGATATCCTATACAGATATCCTATACAGATATCCTATACAGATATCCTATACAGATATCCTATACAGATATCCTATACAGATATCCTATACAGATATCCTATACAGATATCCTATACAGATATCCTATACAGATATCCTATATATAGAGGAGTGTATGAAAGCTGTAGCTGTACATTGTATATAAATTAGTTATGAAACCTAAAATTAGAATGAATTGATTTTATGTTTGCTTTTGTTATGCTGATAGATAATATTAGAATTGGTGAAAATAATTCAATAATATTTAATATTGGCAATAATGTTTTTAAAATTTTATATTTGTGGTATTTGTATTTTTATTATTGATATGAAATTAATTAATCTAATAAACTTGGAGGATTACTGATTGAGTATAGGACTATATGATATTACCACAGATTGTCATAGAAAATTATATATCACTTGCTATCTAAATAAAGTGTTTAAAACTAACCTGGTTATAGCAGTATTAAGCACTGCATTTTAAGGAAGTTAACATTTTTAAATAACAATTTTTATATTTACAAAATTTAATTATTTTTAATTTCATATAATTTCATAGTACGATAAATACTACGATAAATAATATTTAGATTAATATACATAGAAGTCTTTGTGTAGAAAAGCGTATTTAGATTTAATCAAATTATAATTGTATTATTTATAAAGTAACTGTTCCTTTACAAAACATATTAAACTATTAAATTAATACTTTCAAGATATATTGAGATAATATATATTACAAAAAACTTTTCAATATATATAATATCATATAAATCAATGTATAATGTCATTTTTAGTTGACATATTATTTACAGATCAAATCACCACAAACAAAATGTAAAAAATATATTCAATTAATATTATTATTATTATTATTATTATTAATAATATTATTATTATCATTATAAATAAAATCAATTTAGTAAATACATACATTTTGTAATAGTTAAATAAGTATATTTCATCTAATTGTATTTAATAAATAATATATATTTAATAATGTTCAACACATTAAGTTCCTTCACATTAGAATACAATAAAATGTATATATATAGATATTATATATATTATATGCATATGTAAAATATATAGATTTTGTAATGTTAAAATAATAATGGTTTAGTAGTTTCCTTAATTATAATTAATATATATAAACATAGTTTATTCAGAATAAATGGAAGACAATATTGTTTGATAACAAACAAAGGAGAAAATTAAAATTTATCATATCAAAAAATCAAAGGTATATTGTAAAGGTATAATTAGTTTACTCTTAATATGAGAAAAATATAGGCACTATTTATTAAATACTATTTAATAAATAGTATTATTGTTACATCTAAGCCATACCATTTATATTTTAAGTATATATTAAGTATATATTTATTTATATAAATATATTTATATAAAACATTATGGAAATGTAATAGTTCAAAAATGTGATTGAAATTTCTATTTCAAAATTACATTATTAAATAATAAATATTATGTATAATTTACAAAATAATATTTAAAATTATATAATATTTAATTATTATTTAGAATAACTCACAAACTATTGAAATAATATAAAAGTTTTAAACTCTTTATTCAAATCAACACAATTAAACTGCGCCATTGTAAAACAATGTTTAATAGATCAAATTTATTTTAAAGTGAATTATAAGTTTAAGATATTATTCAACAAATATGTCAAAATTCATTTTATTAAACTATATCGAAGATAATATAATTAGTATATGATTTGTATGTTATATATATATCATATAATTATAATAGTATACTCTATTTAGAGAAAATCGTCTGATATTTGACTGAGTTAGTTTCCATACTTGTGGTGAATTCACACCATAAACTCAATTAGTAAAAATCAAATTAAACTTAAGGTATAAAAGAATAATTAATTTCATATCAATAAAAACTAAACATATATTAATATATTAAAAAAACATAATTGCTTACATACCATATTGAACAATTTTAATATCTGCATATTAATATAAAATACCAACCACAAACATATCAAATCAAATACCAGAGATATTGAACAAAAAGAGAAATATTTAATATACACCAAATAAAGATTGTTAAGCTATCATAATTACAAATCTAGCAAAGTAAAAAAATATGTTTTAAAGATATTAATTATCAAAATAACTGTGAATGAATTGCATTTCTCTATGTAATTAATAATTCAATTTTAAGTTGAAACAATAAACTCAGTGTAAAATAAAAGTACACACATTGACATGCAAAGATGACTCATGATATTCTAGCATTAATTGTTTCAGGAAGAATATTTCTAGGTAATGAGTATTATTAATAATGAATTCAAATACTTATTATTTATACATATCGATATACATAAGTGTCAATTTTACTTAACGGTCACCAACTAAGAATACATAAAATCACACTATATCAGAAGTCCATGGCGTAGTTAATAATTGTGTGTAATAATAATGAGTCTATGTTTATCGAGTATGCTATATTATACAACTGATATTTATGATATATATTATATAATACAATAATTATAATGATTCATTGTGATAATCATGTTTAGGTAGAGTAATTTACACAGAAACTTTATATAACAAATAAAACTACATTTATTTATTATCCGTATGTTTAATATTTATTAACTATATATATTATATATTTAAATAATTATTATAATACAAGTATAATTTTATTACGTATATTATTTAATATAATTTCTAAGTATATACTAACAATTACAATCTGAACTATTATTTTTAAGTTAATAATTTAAAAAATAAATTTAACTACAAATATGTATCAACGTATTATATTAGTAGGAGAATAAGTTAAATAGTGTTAGATATTGAAAAATAAATTATAATAATTAATTATCAATATGTAAACAATCTATCAAAGATTTTAGTTTACAAAGAATTTCAATATCTCTCGGCACTACAGAAATAGATAGCTCTATGAAAGTCAAATATCAATTGCAATAGATTATATCGGTTACTGAAGAGCACTATAAGATGCAGAATATATATATATTTAGTAAGCAATGTTTATGGTAAATTATACTATTAATTAGACCTGGCTATAAAAGAGTTTTATTTTATAATATTTGCACATCATATTTTACAATATATAATAACCACAGTTTCCGGAATTCACACCAAAACGCTCAACAAGTAATGCATAATATAAAATATAAAATAGAATAAAATAAAATAAATTATGCATATTTTCAATATAAAAAAGCATATTTTAATTTATTACTCTTCTATATTGACCGAGAGTCGTGCCTTATTAGTAAATAATAAGTCTGCAAATAATATAATCAATATATATATATATATATATATATATATATATATATATATATATATATATATATATATTATAAGTTCTTTTTCCAGTAAATAGAGTGGTATAATAGTTTTATAAAATCCTTTGATATACTACAGTTTTAATATGTTGAACAGTTAAATACAGACCAACAGTATTTTTCCAATAACGAGAATCGATGCAGAAATTATTTTTCAATAAATTCCGAAATTGTAGAAAACAAGATCAATTACCGTAAAGTGTACTGATTTATATATATATATATATATATATATATATATATATATATATATATATATATAGACATTGAAAACTACAAAACATAAT
>OZ038316.1:8831698-8841698 GCA_964035775.1 Osedax frankpressi
TATATATTCTATAATTTTGCTTAAGTTTGCTTACAGTGAAATTAAACCAAGGTGAATTTGTGTGTATTGAAAAGTACTTGGTTTTAGTCGGAGCATGTTTGTCAATTAGGTATTTCAGTGAAGTGTAAAGTATTTTACAGTAATGTCATTATCTTGCATGGAATGTATTAGGTCAAGTGAGAATGAGTCATAGTCAATTTTATTAAAAGAGCTATATGTCGTAAATCTTCGTGTCGATCTAAGTTTAGTGATATTAATATGGCAGTCAATTGCATAATGGTTGGTCAATAAAGTCGATCGTGTAATTCGGTTGATTAAGTTCGAGGAAGATAGTGTAAGTATAATGTGGAGTGTATGTCCATGAGAGTGAGTTGGAAAGTTGACATGTTGAGTAAGATTAATTTCAGTGCCTAGTCGTTTAAAGGTAAGATTATGATTAAGGTCGGAGTCAAAGTTAAAGTTAAAGTCCACAAGTATTATAAAGTTAGAAAATGTAGAATAACCATGTTCAAGTTCAGTAAATCAGTAAAAAATGTATTGTAGTCATTGTTAGGAGGTCGGTATATTAGTAAAAGTGTGATAATATTCTAGTCGTACGGAGTATTTCGCAGTTAGAATTACAGACTATGTCAGTTGAAGTTATTAAGTTAATGTCAGGGTCTAGGAGTATTGCTATTCCACTGCCGTGTCTACCTTCAGTCCTTGGTCTCTGCATTAGTCGGTAGCCTATAATTTGTAACGTCGTAGTAGTAAATGTGTGAAGTTGGTTTAGCCAAGTTTCAATCATTGCTATGAAGCTGTAGTTAGAGTCGAGTATATATTGCTTAATGATATTAATGTTGGTAGAAAGTGATCTGCAGTTTATTAGGGTCAATGTAATGTTATAATCTTCATTATAGTCATCTTTAAAGTCATTGTCTTAATTTATGTTCTGTTTTGTTCTTAATATATGCGTTGTATGATTCTATCCAAGTTTTAAGTCCAGTACTAGTAGCGGTCAGTGAAGGTTTAGACCAGTTAGTTTTATTATCAGTAACTTCTCGTAATTAGTATTTATTAGTATGTTTGTTGAATGTTGCTTTATGGTTAGCTATTGAATTAGTTTTAACAGCATGTATGTATATGATAGAAAATTCTACCATGTTTTATTGTTTCTAAAGATAAATGATTTCTTATGAATAAATGTTTGTAATTTGTGTTATGTAAATCGGAATTAGTATAAAAACTTCTTATTGGAATATTCAGTAGTAAAAATTATCACAAATTGATTGTTTTTATTAATTGTTGTGTTATAATTATTGTTAGAATCTATTTTGAAGTTATTTATAAGTTCTGTTAGACATTTTTTGCTATGCTGGTCAGGTTTACCATTTTCAATTACAATAGCATTTGGATTGTAGTCGGTAGTATTGAGATTGAATAGTTGTGTTGTAGTTAGTTTAGTATTGTCTTTCTTAGATGGTTGGTGCATGTTTGAACTAGGTGGGTTAGAGACAGTTTTAGCATAAGAGAGTATGTCGTTTTGTTGTGTATTGATTTCAGTTAGTTTAGATTTTAATACGTCGATTGATAATGAATGTTCATTGAGTCTGTTAAGTATTGTGTCAAGTTGGATGAAAGTAGAGTTGTGGTGTTTTGTGAGATAATTCCATTTCTGCACGATGTAAATGTAAAACAAGGAGAGTGCATAACAGAAATCACCTGGGCAGACGGATTACCGTTATTACCCCGTGCTTTTCTAATCTCATTACATAAAGGAACACTTTCGTTATGAATAGTTTCCTTGCAGCTTGTGCAAGTTAGAAATTGATCGACCGACTGGTCAGTTGGTTCCTTGCAGTGGTAGCAACTTCCAGCCATAATCGTCTGATGAGAGTAAAGTTCTAAGGATTCTATCGATTCCGTTTATCCAGGTGTATCTGGTTTTGTTAGGAAAACAATCAGTACGGGTTTGGATATATTAGGAGGAGTATTTTAGTGAAGATTAGTTAGTAGTTCATTGATTGATTTGAAGAGTAAAAAAAAGAAAAAACTCACTAATCTGTTTTCACGACGGTTTAATGAGGTAACCGATATCAGATTAAATCCACACATGTGTAGAACTCCGGTAAATTTCCAGGTATATGATAAAGTTATTATACGCAACTAAATGTCTAGTTCTGGTATGCATTATATAAGCAGATATTTGTAAATGTGTATGTATGTGGGTGTATAGGTATGTATGTGTGTGTATGTATGTGTAAGTATGTATGTGTGTGTATGTGAATGTGTGTGTATAGGTATGTATGTGGGTGTGTATATGTGTATGTATGTGTGTGTGTATGTTAATGTGTATTTGCGTGTAAACATATTCCAATGTGTAATACATAATTAAAGTAGTTGCTATGTTATCTATCATTCCTAGCTCATGTCAAATTTAGAACATCAAGTTCTCCGTACAAATCATTTTACATAATGCCTTCTTTTATCATAAGAGCATATTTGTGGTTTATACATTGTACACTGTACACTGTACACAACACACTATACACTGTACAGTGTACAGTGTACAGTGTACACAGTGTACACAGTGTACACAGTGTACAGCGTACAGTGTATACCGTATGGTGTATATTGTATAATGTACATTAAACAGTCACATTTCACGTTGGATATTATAATATTACCCTACACGCTAGTAATGTAATATTATACATTACGTACTATATATTATGTAATTATTTCTCTATTATTTGTATGTGTGTATTATCCAATTATTAGAGTTTTATCTTCTTTAACGGTCTTCATGATTTTAATGGTCTCCGATGCAGATGGATGACTGTTGGAAGAAGGTAATCGAATGTAGAATAGGTGATATCGCTGCATTCATGGGTCACGTGGGCATTGTTGTACGAGTGCCTGAAACAACAATTAGGTTAGTCTTATAATAATAATAATAATAATAATAATAATAATAATAATAATAATAATAATAATAATAATAATAATAATAATAATAATAATAATAATAATAATAATAATAATAATAATAATAATAATAATAATAATAATAATAATAATAATAATAATAATAATAATAATAATAATAATAATAATAATAATAATAATAATAATAATAATAATAATAATAATAATAATAATAATAATAATAACAAACTATCATTCAAGTGGCCAAACGATAGGTTCAAGTCTATGGTTAGGAAAGGTTGTAAGAAGTCAGTGGGCCTTTAGAGAATACCAAACACCTTTATTTTGGCGTTTCGTGTGCCCGTGGAAATTATCAAGAGATTCTGGCTGAGACCACTGAACGTCGGATATATTAATTATTAATATTCACTTCAATATCGGAATGTTTAAATCGGAGTTATTGCATTATTATATTCCCCTATATACCCGTCGCATATACCACCGTTTCGTTTAATAATAATATTTCATATGCATATTACTATATTAGTAATAAATTACAGTTATTGTTGGCATAATTAATTATAATTATTGTGCTAGACGTCTCGGTAATCATTTGAAATTATAGTGGATGGTTACAGAGACGTAATACTGAAATAAATAGCCAGTACGTCAACCAACAATAATCACATAACCAAATATGATTATAAATACGAATTGATGATATGCATATTGCTTCATAACATCGTATACGATAATATAGAAATATTATAACGTTATAACGTTACATCAAGTATTACATACAAATAATGAATTTGAATAATACTTTATATTATGAAATATAATTTAAAAAATGCAATATTGACATTTTATTATAAAGCGCGAATACCAAATATGGTGAAAATTAAATGTTATACGGTTCGACAATATGTATCTTAACTATGGGATATTCTATTATACAATGATTGTATTATTATCTTTGTTAAATCAAAGTTTGTACAAATAAATTTAGAATATAATACTTTGTGTAAATAAATACTTGTAGGAGTTAACATACATGGAATGCATCCATTAAAAGTACATAAAATTCATTAAAAGTACATAAAATACATTAAAAAGTAAAAATACATTATAATGCCCTCACTTCTGACCAATGCCAATCATGTCACTAGAATTTTAGTTATTCACGTTTTCTATAAAATTCCAAGCAAAAATAAAACTAATAGTTATAATTATAATGTACTTTATGAGTTATATAAATATGTAATGCTATCGTAAGTATAAGTTCAACGGAAATTGTGTTATGACAAATATATAAATAATACACGGAGTAACTAATTAATAACAAATAATTAATTATAACTTAACTTATAATAAATATATGTTATAATTTTAATAAATTTACAATATAATGCAAACATAAATATGTTTTGGCGTCGAAGAATTATAATTATAATTAGAAATATAATATTCAAGTATATCATATCAATATATATTGATCCTATACATATTTAGTATAACTTATAAAATGTATATAATAAAATTAGATAGCATTCTTTATTGAATTGTAAGTTGATACAATTATACATATGGTATATGCATTGAAATAATAATATATAACTAAATGTTGTTTGTTATTTTATTATTTTGGTATATAGTTTTATTATTTTCAGTTTTATAATAGTAAATGTATAATTACTATAGTAACTACTCTAGGAGTACATACATTTTATAAGTACAATGCACTATATATATGAACATAATTTTGATTATAGAGAATCTTATTTATATAAATGGTATATATTTTATATTTCAATATTAATTCTTTTGTTTGGGTTTAGGTTTGGGTTTGGGTAATATAATTAATATTATTTTATTTTTATTATTTTTTTAATAATATAACTATAATTATACTATATAATAATTTAATAAAAGTAATACATCCAACTTATGTTAATTTAGAATACCTGATATTTAGGGGAGTATATTGTCATATATGTCATATATTATAAGATATTAACATTATAATATATAAACATATATATTTAATTATTATTTTGCTATTTTTCCAATAACTTCATTAAATATGTTTTATATTAAAAAATGGGTTATTTACTAATTATGATATACAATAATATTATGTTATATAAGACATAAATACGAATGAATACAAACAAACGTATATGATTTTATATTTACAATAGATTTGAACACATTTTAAAATCTATTTTATATACAAATTATGATATAGAATACAAATTATTGATTGCATTTCTAAAATATTAAATAAAAGAAACAATAATATATTATTTAAAATAATGATTCAGTGTATATAATGTTATACGTTTGATGATACTGGAAAAAATAATAATTCACTATATTCTATATATATATATATAAATATATATATATTTGAATAATAACATTTTATATTTTTCTTCAAATTTATACAATTTCGGATTACACCTTTTACATTATTTTGATGAATGTTAAATATTTAATAGTTAAAACACTTCGTAGCTATGCAAGTTGTAGGATATCACCTAAAAGGGTGATTTGAAATAACAACAATCCCAGAAATCAACATAATTTACGTATCTGAATACGTACAACGATATTCGATATCTGACATCAACAATTTTGTAAATTACCGGGGTATTTCTTGTGTAAAACAACACAAAATAAATGTATTTAAAATAACAAACATTACATAAAATCATTATTTTCGTATATATATAAATACGAAACGCGATCTTAAGGTCTGTTATGTTTGGTCGAGTTACATAATGAATTGAATATCATTTTATTAAAATACATTTGCTATGTTTTGTGGTACTAAACTATACTAAATAATAATGAATCATTAGGGAAATATAGTGAAAATTTATATATTTGATAATAACGTTTTCAATCACAATTATAATGCAAATGTTACTCGTTTAAATTAATTATTAAGTTAATATTAAGTTAAAAATTAATTATTAAGTTAATATAGCAACGAAGATATGAAATTTCCTTATATATAATTAATCAATCTATTATAATAATTCACACTTATAAATCTATAAAACTGAAAAAAAGATGGTGGTAACCAAGAGACCCTATTCTATATAATTTAATATAAATACAACATCATATTATATAATATGTCATATATTTTATAAATGAGTTTCATATATAAGCAAGCCTTATTCACAAGTACACGATCCTATACATGTGTAGTAATTAGTATCTAAATAGTATTGTCAATTATCTATAACTCATAGAGTAACGTGTTGACCAGTCTGTGTGGAATAATTTATAAGTTTACTTTTATATTACATACCGAAATACGAAACATTTTAAAGTTATATATAGATATATCTATAATTAGTTTATGAAAATATTCTAAAATAATTGCAATACAATATACATATAAGTTTGTATATATACTTGTGTATTATGATTTTATCTAATAACAAATAAACATAATAATATAACATAATAGAAAGATATAAAAAGAATTTACCTGAAATTACGAAATTATTTAAAAACAACTATTAATTGCTATATTTTAGCCCCAATTTAACGCACGCATTTATAGCGCTCTCGGTGACGTAGGCGTGGCTACGAAAATCGCGGGCGTTCTTTCGGCGTATGTTTGGGGTCGCGTTCGGCGAAGCGTGACACGTTTGCATAGATTGCAAGCACGACTAGCTGACGCCCGTCAAACGTAGAGAGAGCCTATAACGTACGGCTTCGCATACCAACTATTAATCTCTCTCTCTCCCTATATATCAATATATATTTCGAAATATACACGAACCAACTTCGCGCCAGTTACAGCGAAACAACGTAGAGCAGCATACCGCGACACCATGAGTACGAATTTAGTATTGGTGTTGTCGACGTTTCTGGCCGTAGCTAGTCTGGTGTTCGTCGCCGTTAGTTTCGCTACGGACCGCTGGATCGAGACGTTAGTCGACCGGCCCGCCATTATCAAGGACGCCAGCGTAGACGTCACCGTCTTGAATACCGACCCGCGATACTTCAAATCCTACCGCGGCCTTTTCCGTACCTGTTACCCTGGCAACGATACTTCGTGTTAGTAGCGAAGGGTGCAGGGCGCTGTGGCGGGCGTCGTTCCCAACGCGGCTCGTTATGTAATAGCCGTAGGCTTCGAGCTAATTAACTATGATGAAGTTAATTGGATAGCTAATAAATATATATATATATATATATATATATATATATATATATATATATATATATATATATATATATATATATATATTATGAAATTTATTATATTGCGTAGACACTTTATATTGTTATGTAGCACAGTTATATTATTATATAATGCTGATTATTCGTTAACAGGGCTGAATAGAGGCCTATAGCATAGTTATAGGGGTATATTAAGGTACGTATTAAGGTACATAGTTATAAGGGACATAATTGGACATTCCATTGGAACATAATTCTGACTACTCCTGTGTGAATTATTAGGTAGCAAGCCTATTCATCTGTAACTACTATTCTTATCTCACTATTATCGCACTCTTATCGCACTCTTATCGCACTCTTATCGCACTCTTATCGCACTCTTATCGCACTCTTATCGCACTCTTATCGCACTCTTATCGCACTCTTATCGCACTCTTATCGCACTCTTATCGCACTCTTATCGCACTCTTATCGCACTCTTATCGCACTCTTATCGCACTCTTATCGCACTCTTATCTCACTCTTATCTCACTCTTATCGCACTCTTATCGCACTCTTATCGCACTCTTATCGCACTATTATCGCACTCTTATCGCACTCTTATCGCACTCTTATCGCACTCTTATCTACTCTTATCTCACTCTTATCTCACTCTTATCTCACTCTTATCTCACTCTTATCTCACTCTTATCTTACTCTTATCTCACTCTTATCTCACTCTTATCTCACTCTTATCGCACTCTTATCGCACTCTTATATCACTCTTATCTCACTCTTATCGCACTCTTATCGCACTCTTATCTCACTCTTATATCACTCTTATATCACTCTTATCTCACTCTTATCACACTCTTATCTCACTCTTATCACACTCTTATCTCACTTTTATCTCACTCTTATCTCACTCGTATCTCACTCGTATCTCACTCTTATCTCACTATTATCTCACTCTTATCTCACTCTTAGCTCACTCTCATCTCACTCTTATCTCACTCTTATCTCACTCTTATCTCACTCTTATCTCACTCTTATCTCACTCTTATCTCACTCTTATCTCACTCTTATCTCACTCTTATCTCACTCTTATCTCACTCTTATTACACTCTTATCTCACTCTTATCTCACTCTTATCTCACTCTTATCTCACTCTTATCTCACTCTTATCTCACTCTTATCTCACTCTTATCTCACTCTTATCTCACTCTTATCTCACTCTTATCTCACTCTTATCTCACTCTTATCTCACTCTTATCTCACTCTTATCTCACTCTTATCTCACTCTTATCTCACTCTTATATATATACCCCTCACCAGTCTTCTCTCTACACATCTACCATCTAGAGTATATATATACCATCTAGAGTATATATACCATCTAGAGTATATATACCATCTAGAGTATATATACCATCTAGAGTATATATACCATCTAGAGTATATACACCATCTAGAATATATATATACCATCTAGAGTATATATACCATCTAGAGTATATATACCATCTAGAGTATATATACCATCTAGAGTATATATATACTATCTAGAGTATATATATACTATCTAGATAATAGTCCATTATAATTATGCCTTTATTTAGATGTTTTAACCGAAATTCTACAGTTTCGATGAATTTGAGATATGACTGTTATAAATACATAAATCGTTTTAAAAATCAAAACTAATTTTAATTGCAAATGAATTATATAACAAATAATTAAGTCAACTTTGACGATTGCTTGAAATCTGAACTTACTGTGCTGGATGATACATTTGGTGAGTTTATGATAGTTTCCTCATTTATGTATACCGTTATATAACCATCGTGTAATGTCTGTTCATCTACACCTAGTGGAATTCCAATTCCAATCATATTTGTTTTTTACTTTTTTTTTATTAACATCAAACAAATCACCTCGTCGATATTTTTCTAATTTGTGATATTATATGCGTAGTATATATACAATCTATTAATACGGTATTAAATAATATCATATTAATATAATCTAATTATACTTTTTTTTGCAATTATAACCTAACTATTATGATACAGAATCATTACCTATTTATGTACAGCTTATATATCATGTAATTACTATTATCAATCATTACTAATTTCGTATGGTAACATTACCTGGCATTAATATGAATTCGTTCTAATATGCATTCGATATAGGTCACGACACTGGTCTATTAATTATTGTCAATACGATACGCATATGTTTTCATTATCGCTAGGTGATCGCAACATATCATGTCTCTCATCGAATAGTGGATCCACTGCGTAGTCGATGGCGATGACGACAGATTCCACAAGCTAGAACATGAGTTCGCAGGAGATTCGTGTACGTTAAAATGCCAATATAGCGGCGTTTCATTAACAGCCGTGACAGCCTCGCCGTAACGTTTAACTACTTCCAACAACGTTTCAAAACTCTCACTAAAGCCTCGACGTCTTGTGGGACTGCTGATCTCGCACTAGGCATGTAAAGCCACGGAGAATTCGCACTCGCACCTTTACACTCCTAATCACCATGTATCGCTCATGTAAGGCTATTACCCAATCACTTAGTTTGATTGACAACGACTTGCGTAAGAAATGCCGCGAAAATTTATTTCTGTGCGTTATAAGTTTGAAAAATATATTACGTAAATAAATTAGTCGAGGTCCCATTCGAGGATGGAATAAATTTATTCGTAAATAGGTTAAATCTCAAACGCAGATCTATAATTAATATTATTCAACGATTACTTTAAAAATAGGCCATATCCTATACGTTATAGTTTATATTATGTTGTTGTTAGCATTTCAAATACAATATATAACTTTACATAATATACAAACGCAATAATTGTATACGCACTTTCTAATTTAACTTCTACATAACAATT
>OZ038316.1:8844198-8850064 GCA_964035775.1 Osedax frankpressi
AGGTCCACTGTAGGTCCACTATAGGTCCACTGTAGGTCCACTGTAGGTCTGCGGTGACTCAATAACTCCACTCCACGCATTAGTTTTATATTTAATATACAATGAATGTATCTCACCACGCCCTTATACCAACCTGCCATTATACCGCATTTACTCTACGTTATGTAGCGTATTTTCTCGTTTCGAATGTAAATTTCTTTCTTTTATTCTTTCTTTCGACGACCCGATAAGATTATGATCTATTTTTACAGATGAAGGTGGATAAGTAGAATGTCACAATAGAGTTGTGTTATGGTTACAATGCATCGATAGTCATTTCCGACCACACCTAAATATGTACCCATAAAGTTATGCGACTTAGACGATTTACAGTTTCTTAATTTACTATTTCTTAATAGTTACTTAATAGTTACTTAATAGTTACTTAATAGTTACTTAATAGTTACTTAATAGTTACTTAATAGTTACTTAATAGTTACTTAATAGTTACTTAATAGTTACTTAATAGTTACTTAATAGTTACTTAATAGTTACTTAATAGTTACTTAATAGTTACTTAATAGTTACTTAATAGTTACTTAATAGTTACTTAATAGTTACTTAATAGTTACTTAATAGTTACTTAATAGTTACTTAATAGTTACTTAATAGTTACTTAATAGTTACTTAATAGTTACTTAATAGTTACTTAATAGTTACTTAATAGTTACTTAATAGTTACTTAATAGTTACTTAATAGTTACTTAATAGTTACTTAATAGTTACTTAATAGTTACTTAATAGTTACTTAATAGTTACTTAATAGTTACTTAATAGTTACTTAATAGTTACTTAATAGTTACTTAATAGTTACTTAATAGTTACTTAATAGTTACTTAATAGTTACTTAATAGTTACTTAATAGTTACTTAATAGTTACTTAATAGTTACTTAATAGTTACTTAATAGTTACTTAATAGTTACTTAATAGTTACTTAATAGTTACTTAATAGTTACTTAATAGTTACTTAATAGTTACTTAATAGTTACTTAATAGTTACTTAATAGTTACTTAATAGTTACTTAATAGTTACTTAATAGTTACTTAATAGTTACTTAATAGTTACTTAATAGTTACTTAATAGTTACTTAATAGTTACTTAATAGTTACTTAATAGTTACTTAATAGTTACTTAATAGTTACTTAATAGTTACTTAATAGTTACTTAATAGTTACTTAATAGTTACTTAATAGGTACTTAATAGTTACTTAATAGTTACTTAATAGTTACTTAATAGTTACTTAATAGTTACTTAATAGTTACTTAATAGTTACTTAATAGTTACTTAATAGTTACTTAATAGTTACTTAATAGTTACTTAATAGTTACTTAATAGTTACTTAATAGTTACTTAATAGTTACTTAATAGTTACTTAATAGTTACTTAATAGTTACTTAATAGTTACTTAATAGTTACTTAATAGTTACTTAATAGTTACTTAATAGTTACTTAATAGTTACTTAATAGTTACTTAATAGTTACTTAATAGTTACTTAATAGTTACTTAATAGTTACTTAATAGTTACTTAATAGTTACTTAATAGTTACTTAATAGTTACTTAATAGTTACTTAATAGTTACTTAATAGTTACTTAATAGTTACTTAATAGTTACTTAATAGTTACTTAATAGTTACTTAATAGTTACTTAATAGTTACTTAATAGTTACTTAATAGTTACTTAATAGTTACTTAATAGTTACTTAATAGTTACTTAATAGTTACTTAATAGTTACTTAATAGTTACTTAATAGTTACTTAATAGTTACTTAATAGTTACTTAATAGTTACTTAATAGTTACTTAATAGTTACTTAATAGTTACTTAATAGTTACTTAATGGTTACTTAATGGTTACTTAATGGTTACTTAATGGTTACTTAATGGTTACTAAATGGTTACTTAATGGTTACTAAATAGTTACTTAATAGTTACTTAATTTTAAACAAAAAGTGTATAGATGTTATATAATCTTTATAAGATAATTGTAAATTTAAATATCACTTATCGAAATTTCATAAATCTAATACTTCAGTTAAATTTAATAATAAATATATGTAAATTCATTTAATATCCTCTTATCTTCATTTTCGCATGAGTGATTATTAGTTATGTGCTATTTTATGAACATTAGTCCAGTTTGCATTCATTCTCATTGTTTATATAGTCTAATAGTCTATTCATATCGATTTATGAATATTTTTTAAGTCACATTATATACTGTGTAAAACACACTGTACCTTATAAACACTCTGTAGCATGTCTTTAATTGCATACAGGCTAAAACATTGCATTTAGATTTGTATCGTGATTTTGCTTTCCGCATTAACTTTAAAGAAGTTACGCCCTTCGCCACGCCCCCTTTCATGCACAGGATCGCATAACTCCGGAGAGCTCCTCGCAATGACCTCGCCGAGGTTTAAGGCTATACATTACCGGCCACGCCCCCCTTTAGACCACGCCCTCGCCAGGCTGTGAATACAACCCTGCAAACGATAAGTAATCAATCGATTCCCATGAAATATACGGTATTGAATGCAATTGGTGTTGAGCTTAAAAAAATCCTCGGTGCATAGTACGTCTATAGACTAGTCTTACTGGCATTTAACAATATGAGAAATCTCATTTCCATTCTTTTACCACGATAAGTATATATATATATATATATATATATATATATATAAAGTAATAACTTAAAGATTTAATAACTAATAAAGTAAAACAAGATCAAGTAAATATATATATATATATATATATATATATATATATATATATATATATATAATATCTGGTATACTTACAAGACTCTAATATATTAATAGAATCCTATATTTGTATGAATATATATCTTACTTCTTAATTTCTATAAAAATATACAAAATCAACAAATAACACAAAGAAATAGAAATATTTACGATATTATATCATTATTTTAAATAAAAAATAACCATAATTTTTTTTAATGCAAATCAAATATTTGTTCTCTTTTATTATATAACTAAACTAAAATGACCTTCATGGTTTTATGTATGGGTATTACAGTAGTTAATATATATATATATATATATATATATATATATATATATATATATGTATATATAATGATTTAGGCATTATACTTATGTGTATTATATTGTCCTTTACATGACTGACGATAAACGGACGATTGGTATGCGATATATACACATATGCAACAGTTATTTGGGCCCAACTATATATGACCTATATTCTCTACATCCGGCTTTACATAATGGTCAAGCCGACCGTCGGACAGTTCATTGTATTGTGAGACTTAAATTGAATTGACTGCAAATTGGGTGTCCAGTTTACCTTTTAAATAATATATTTAATTTAATTTCTAACTGTTAAACTTCTAATTTACTTCACTATCTAAGACTTATAACAATGCTGTAAACTAATCCAGGCGATTTAAATTATTTCAATATGTAATTTATTTTAAATTATTTTTGGAACGATATTTAAAATAATCTTGCCAATAATTCAGTTTAGTAAATAATATATTCTTTTTATTGAATATATATAGAATTTATTTATATTTTATCTATTATATATAATAATTATATCACATTGTTTGCTAGAGAACTCGTACATTATACACATCTTTATATTTAGTGTATTCCCCGCAAACCATCCAGGTCATTTCATTTTATACATTGCATAATTTATTTTATATTATTTTTTATTTTTATTAGAACATCAATTGCATTTTACATCTTATTACATCACTGTGTTTGCTGGATATATAAGACACATAATATGTAGTTAATTGCAACACAACTCCAGAAAACATTTCTAAATTATAATATTATTTAATTTCACTCTCTTCTTATCAATGATATTAAAGTATTTTGTAAAATTGTACTCTGTATTAATATTAATTTTTATTAATATTAAGTTTAACACAATACATATAAGTACTACGTTAGTCTCTATCATATGATGCAATAAATATTACAATACATATTCGGACATTTATGATGCAATAATATTTTTACGATATCTACATAAATTACATATTATCTATATTATATAGACTATATATATAAATATCTCGGAGCGGTGTTATTGAAACATCAATTAAGCATATCTATTAAATGTTATTGTCTATTAAATGTTATTGTCCTCTACATCGTGGTAATAAGTATATTTATTCAAACTTTGAATACGATACATAAGAATATTAAATATATACGATATAAAACAGGTTAAGAATATAAAAAAATACTTTAACAATACTTCAACAATATGCAATTTACACTTCGGATCTTTAAACAGAAGTTTGTATTGCATTACATGTAAAGTAATGCAATACAAACTTCTGTTGAAAAGTATCATTATTAATCTACATTAGGTCTAATGATTCAACAAGATATGTCAAAAATACGATTACTTTTCTATTTTTCTGTTGGCTGCAGATTTTATGTTCTTAAAGGCAAAGTATTCAGTCTTAAACATATACAAATTATAAAATATAATATAATATAATTCATGTGCAACTTTGTTATATTGTATTGTAACTAAAATCGCGTGTATAATACTTAGCTTAACCCTACCCTGTAATATATACTATGTTAATTTATTAATTATTTAAAATATTAAATAGATATAATATATTTGAAATGTAGTAATTTATATTTTCAATTTTAATATGTAACACAAAATTAAAATGATATATTTTCTGGGCAATAACTATCCAGGTTTTTGATTTCGATTTTGTTCTATGTTCGAATACAACATGTATCTAAGATTAATGTTTGTTTTATATTTCTAAACCCATTTGACAACTGCGTGAGCACTTTATTTGCTAGAAATGTTATTGTCCAAAGAGTTTATTTATTAATTCGTCGAGCAACGGATCATGTGTGATATGAATCGGAAAACAATTATACGAATACGTAATTATAAATAAATTGATATATTATGTTACATTTTAATTAATGATTATATTCACAAGACATCGTACAATATGTATAAAATACAATATATAATTTATCGTTTATTCGTACGTAAATTGATTGTCAGTTTCCTTTCTACTCCTCTAATCCGTTTTTTTTACAATATATCCGACACCGAAGCCACATGTATACACTATAACTACGTAACGCACAATACACACTGCACAAATAAACACTGCACAAATAAACACAAATAAACACTGCACAATACACACTGCACAAATAAACACTGCACAAATAAACACAAATAAATACTGCACAAATAAACACTGAAATTCTCTAACACTTCTAATCGGCAAGTCCAACACTTCACGCCGAGTTGCGTTATTGTGTTTCCGGGATACATTTAACGCTGGTCGACACAAAGTATCGTCATCATAGCCAGGGGACACATAACAGTTACTAAACACACACATGTGTATGCGTGCGTATGGCTAGCAATTACCTACACGATATTATCGATACTACATTTAATTACTCTTTACTCAGTTGGTGTTTTTATGAATTATTTGTACATGATATCTGACGTATATGCTAAGTTTCAATGTCTTACTGAATACGACTATACTCAATTAAATACCTGGCAATTCAATGTTAAAAAATCTATAAATATTTAGCTAATTTAATATTAAAATGTAATAATAATAATAATTATTATTAACTATGAAATAGCTGCAGAGGGTAATTATGGGTACACTAATACGTAATAATGATATTGTTATTAACTATTTTTTATTAATATTTAATATTATTAGCGGACGCAATACATACAAATTTATTAAAATTGCATATTTAATATCTCAATACGATCTCGATAAATAAGTGATTGCTATATAAGTCGCGAGAATAT
>OZ038316.1:8850264-8875264 GCA_964035775.1 Osedax frankpressi
ATTAATTTTAGTTTTATTATAGTAAATGTATAATTACTATAGTAACTACTCTAGGAGTACATACATTTTATAAGTACAATGCACCATATATATGAACATAATTTTGATTATAGAGAATATTATTTATATAAATGGTATATATTTTATATTTCAATATTAATTCTTTTGTTTGGGTTTGGGTTTGGGTTTGTTTAATATAATTAATATTCTTTTATTTTTATTATTTTTTTAATAATATAACTATACTATATTATACTATATAATAATTTAATAAAAGTAATACACCCAACTTATGTTAATTTAGAATACCTGATATTTAGGGGAGTGTATTGTCATATATGTCATATATTATAAGATATTAACATTATAATATATAAACATATATATTTCATTATTATTTTGCTATTTTTCCAATAACTTCATTAAATATGTTTTATATTAAAAAATGGGTTATTTACTAATTATGATATACAATAATATTATGTTATACAAGAAATAAATACGAATGAATACAAACAAACGTATATGATTTTATATTTACAATATATTTGAACACATTTTAAAATCTATTTTATATACAAATTATGATATAGAATACAAATTGTTTGATTGCATTTCTAAAATATTAAATAAAAGAAACAATAATATATTATTTAAAATAATGAGTCAGTGTATATAATGTTATACGTTTAATGATACTGGCAAAAATAATAATTCACTATATTCTATATATATATATATAAATATATATATATTTGAATAATAACATTTTATGTTTTTCTTCAAATCTATACAATTTCGGATTCCACCTTTTACATTATTTTGATGAATGTTAAATATTTCATAGATAAAACACTTCGTAGCTATGCAAGTTGTAGGATATCACCTAAAAGAGTGATTTGAAACAACAACAATCCCAGAAATCAACATAATTTACGTATCTGAATACGTACAACAATATTCGATATCTGACATCAACAATCTTGTAAATTACCGGGGTATTTCTTGTGTAAAACAACACAAAATAAATGTATTTAAAATAATAAACATTACATAAAATCATTATTTTTGTATATATACAAATACGAAACGCGATCTTAAGGTATGTTATGTTTGATTGAGTTACATAATGAATTGAATATCATTTTATTAAAATACATTTGCTATGTTTTGTGGTACTAAACTATACTAAATAATAATGAATCATTAGGGAAATATAGTGAAAATTTATATATTTGATAATAACGTTTTCAATCATAATTATAATGTAAATGTTACTCGTTTAAATTAATTATTAAGTTAATATTAAGTTAAAAATTAATTATTAAGTTAATATAGCAACGAAGATAAGAAATTTCCTTATATATAATTAATCAATCTATTATAATAATTCACACTTATAAATCTATAAAACTGAAAAAAAGATGGTGGTAACCAAGAGACCCTATTCTATATAATTTAATATAAATACAACATCATATTATATAATATGTCATATATTTTATAAATGAGTTTCATATATAAGCAAGCCTTATTCACAAGTACACGATCCTATACATGTGTAGTAATTAGTATCTAAATAGTATTGTCAATTATCTATAACTCATAGAGTAACGTGTTGACCAGTCTGTGTGGAATAATTTATAAGTTTACTTTTATATTACATACCGAAATACGAAACATTTTAAAGTTATATATAGATATATCTATAATTAGTTTATGAAAATATTCTAAAATAATTGCAATAACATATACATATAAGTTTGTATATATACTTGTGTATTATGATTTTATCTAATAACAAATAAACATAATAATATAACATAATAGAAAGATATAAAAAGAATTTACCTGAAATTACGAAATTATTTAAAAACAACTAATAATTGCTATATTTTAGCCCCAATTTAACGCACGCATTTATAGCGCTCTCGGTGACGTAGGCGTGGCTACGAAAATCGCGGGCGTTCTTTCGGCGTATGTTTGGGGTCGCGTTCGGCGAAGCGTGACACGTTTGCATAGATTGCAAGCACGACTAGCTGACGCCCGTCAAACGTAGAGAGAGCCTATAACGTACGGCTTCGCATACCAACTATTAATCTCTCTCTCTCCCTATATATCAATATATATTTCGAAATATACACGAACCACCTTCGCGCCAGTTACAGCGAAACAACGTAGAGCAGCATACCGCGACACCATGAGTACGAATTTAGTATTGGTGTTGTCGACGTTTCTGGCCGTAGCTAGTCTGGTGTTCGTCGCCGTTAGTTTCGCTACGGACCGCTGGATCGAGACGTTAGTCGACCGGCCCGCCATTATCAAGGACGCCAGCGTAGACGTCACCGTCTTGAATACCGACCCGCGATACTTCAAGTCCTACCGCGGCCTTTTCCGTACCTGTTACCCTGGCAACGATACTTCGTGTTAGTAGCGTAGGGTGCAGGGCGCTGTGGCGGGCGTCGTTCCCAACGCGGCTCGTTATGTAATAGCCGTAGGCTTCGAGCTAATTAACTATGATGAAGTTAATTGGATAGCTAATAAATATAAATATATATATATATATATATATATATATATATATATATATATATATATATATATATTATGAAATTTATTATATTGCGTAGACACTTTATATTGTTATGTAGCACAGTTATATTATTATATAATACTGATTATTCGTTAACAGGGCTGAATAGCCTATAGCATAGTTATAGGGGTATATTAAGGTACGTATTAAGGTACATAGTTATAAGGGACATAATTGGACATTCCATTGGAACATAATTCTACTCCTGTGTGAATTATTAGGTAGCAAGCCTATTCATCTTTAACTACTATTCTTATCTCACTCTTATCTCACTTTTATCTCACTCTTATCGCACTCTTATCGCACTCTTATCGCACTCTTATCGCACTCTTATCGCACTCTTATCGCACTCTTATCGCACTCTTATCGCACTCTTATCGCACTCTTATCGCACTCTTATCGCACTCTTATCGCACTCTTATCGCACTCTTATCTCACTCTTATCTCACTCTTATCTCACTCTTATATTACTCTTATCTCACTCTTATCTCACTCTTATCGCACTCTTATCGCACTCTTATCGCACTCTTATCGCACTCTTATCGCACTCTTATATCACTCTTATCTCACTCTCATCGCACTCTTATCGCACTCTTATCTCATTCTTATATCACTCTTATCTCACTCTTATCGCACTCTTATCTCACTTTTATCTCACTCTTATCTCACTCGTATCTCACTCGTATCTTACTCGTATCTCACTCGTATCTCACTCTTATCTCACTCTTATCTCACTCTTATCTCACTCTTATCTCACTCTTATCTCACTCTTATCTCACTCTTATCTCACTCTTATCTCACTCTTATCTCACTCTTATCTCACTCTTATATCACTCTTATCTCACTCTTATCTCACTCTTATCTCACTCTTATCTCACTCTTATCTCACTCTTATCTCACTCTTATCTCACTCTTATCTCACTCTTATCTCACTCTTATCTCACTATTATCTCACTCTTATCTCACTCTTATCTCACTCTTATCTCACTCTTATATCACTCTTATATCACTCTTATATCACTCTTATCTCACTCGTATCTCACTCTTATCTCACTCTTATCTCACTCTTATCTCACTCTTATCTCACTCTTATCTCACTCTTATCTCACTCTTATCTCACTCTTATCTCACTCTTATCTCACTCTTATCTCACTCTTATCTCACTCTTATCTCACTCGTATCTCACTCTTATCTCACTCTTATCTCACTCTTATCTCACTCTTATCTCACTCTTATCTCACTCTTATCTCACTCTTATCTCACTCTTATCTCACTCTTATCTCACTCTTATCTCACTCTTATCTCACTCTTATCTCACTCTTATATATATACCCCTCACCACTCTTCTCTCTACACATCTACCATCTAGAGTATATATATATATACTCTAGAGTATATATACCATCTAGAGTATATATACCATCTAGAGTATATATATACCATCTAGAGTATATATACCATCTAGAGTATATACACCATCTAGAGTATATATACCATCTAGAATATATATACACTATATAGATAATATTATAATTATGCCTTTATTTAGATGTTTTAACCGAAATTCTACAGTTTCGATGAATTTGAGATATGACTGTTATAAATACATAAATCGTTTTAAAAATCAAAACTAATTTTAATTGCAAATGAATTATATAACAAATAATTAAGTCAACTTTGACGATTGCTTGAAATCTGAACTTACTGTGCTGAATGATACATTTGGTGAGTTTATGATAGTTTCCTCATTTATGTATACCGTTATATAACCATCGTGTAATGTCTGTTCTCCTACACCTAGTGGAATTCCAATTCTAATCATATTTGTTTTTTACTTTTTTTTATTAACATCACACAAATCACCTCGTCGATATTTTTCTAATTTGGGATATTATATGCGTAGTATATATACAATCTATTAATACGGTATTAAATAATATCATATTAATATAATCTAATTATACTTTTTTTGCAATTATAACCTAACTATTATGATACAGAATCATTACCTATTTACGTACAGCTTATATATCATGTAATTACTATTATCAATCATTACTAATTTCGTATGGTAACATTACATGGCATTAATATGAATTCGTTCTAATATGCATTCGATATAGGTCACGACACTGGTCTATTAACTATTGTCAATACGATACGCATATGTTTTCATTATCGCTAGGTGATCGCAAAATACCATGTCTCTCATCGAATAGTGGATCCACTGCGTAGTCGATGGCGATGACGACAGATGTCCACAAGCTGGAACATGAGTTCGCAGGAGATTCGTGTACGTTAAAATGCCAATATAGCGGCGTTTCATTAACGGCCGTGACAGCCTCGCCGTAACGTTTAACTACTTCCAACAACGTTTCAAAACTCTCACTAAAGCCTCGACGTCTTGTGGGACTGCTGCTCTCGCACATGTAAAGCCACGGAGAATTCGCACTCGCACCTTTACACTCCTAATCACCATGTATCGCTCATGTAAGGCTATTTATTATCCAATCACTTAGTTTGATTGACAACGACTTGCGTAAGAAATGCCGCGAAAATTCATTTATAAGTTAAATTCATTTCTGTGCGTTATAAGTTTGAAAAATATATTACGTAAATAAATTAGTCGAGGTCCCATTTCGAGGATGGAATAAATGTATTCGTAAATAGGTTAAATCTCAAACGCAGATCTAAAATTAATATTATTCAACGATTACTTTTAAAATAGGCCATATCCTATACGTTATAGTTTATATTATGTTGTTGTTAGCATTTCAAATACAATATATAACTTTACATAATATACAAACGCAATAATTGTATACGCACTTTCTAATTTAACTTCTACATAACAATTTCATTTCAAGTCTAGTCCTACACAATGATATCACATGAGAGATACACAATTTATAGAAAGTATTAAGCGTGTAAATCTAATTGAACTCGATATATTCAATATAATGATATATTTTTAATCGGAGTTCAATAGAAATTTATTAGGAGAATGGAAAATCATAACTCATTCTTCCAATATATAATCAACTTAGATAACCTACAAAAATGATAGAACTAATATATGGGCTCTAATCCATTATATATATTATATATATATATTGTATATATATATATATATATATATATATATATATATATATTATATAACTATCAAGTGGCTTAAGGACATTAAGGTCAAATAGTAAATGAACCTCAATTTTTGTGATTTCCTAAGGGGCTCAATTCTCAACACACACACACACACACACACACACACACACACACACACACACACCCATACACACACACACACACACACACACACACACACACACACACACACACACACACACACACACATATATATATATATATATATATATATATATATATATATATATATAGTGATGGTATATTTTGAAAATACTTTGATGTGCTAATAAAAATGACAAATAATATAAAAGATATTATGTAATGCAAAACATTAAATAACCTGGATTGTTTGGTAGGTTATTTGCTAACCAGGTTCAAATAATTTAGTAAACTTTACTAAACACCATCACTATCAAATGCTATATAATATATTACCCATAGACGATGTGTAATTCTCATATGATGGAATTTTCAAAGCATTCTCTAAATTTACGACTTCTTATTAAACATTAATTATAGAATAATTCACTAGATTTCACATTAGTACTCAAAATCTTAAAATCTATCGACATTTTACGCTTACCAATCATAAAAGTTGGTCTTATAAAGTTAAATATTATTTTAGTTCATCATTGTATATGCTAAAACAACCATTGGTTAATATAAACAGTTATGCAATGCAACAAATGAAATTACTTGCATTGTTTGCCATATATAGATGCACTTTTACATGTAACCAATGCCATCCGAAAAGCTGGATATCTAGATTTTGTTCAATATTACATCATTTTCGTATTCATAAAACAATAGTATTATATAATATGCGATATGTAAATTTCACCATGGTCAAGTTCATAATGAATATCTATCCGAACCATGGCTAATCGCCATCTACACTTTGCTATAATATTGTCATCTATTATCGTCAACTATTGTTAACGTAATTGCCTTTGATCTATTATCGTACCATGTCCTTTAGATGTAAATTGCAGTCATGGATAACGGTCTACGATACTCGTGTTTAACTTGCAATAATGGCGAGTAGGTAATAAAACAATAGAAAAACAATAGAGGCATTGTACATGTACAATGTACATTGTACATGTACATTGTACATGTACATTGTACATGTACATTGTACATGTACATTGTACATGTACATTGTACATGTACATTGTACATGTACATTGTACATGTACATTGTACATGTACATTGTACATGTACATTGTACATTGTACATTCTTACGAATAGAATCTTTCAAAAGGACATCGAGCACTGTTCAATCAATGCTTTTATCTAGATATTTCTGCGTGCCCATAACCCATAGTGACCTTAAGTCAGCGATCACCTATAGGTCAACTATAGGTCAACTGTAGGTCCACTGTAGGTCCACTGTAGGTCCACTGTAGGTCCACTGTAGGTCCACTGTAGGTCCACTGTAGGTCCACTGTAGGTCCACTGTAGGTCTACTGTAGGTCCACTGTAGGTCTACTGTAGGTCCACTGTAGGTCCACTGTAGGTCCACTGTAGGTCCACTATAGGTCTACTGTAGGTCTACTGTAGGTCTAGGGTAGGTCCACTGTAGGTCCACTGTAGGTCCACTGTAGGTCCACTGTAGGTCCACTGTAGGTCTACTGTAGGTCTACTGTAGGTCCACTGTAGGTCCACTGTAGGTCCACTGTAGGTCCACTGTAGGTCCACTGTAGGTCCACTGTAGGTCCACTGTAGGTCCACTGTAGGTCTACTGTAGGTCCACTGTAGGTCTACTGTAGGTCCACTGTAGGTCCACTGTAGGTCCACTATAGGTCTACTGTAGGTCTACTGTAGGTCTACTGTAGGAAAATATGTAGGTCCACTGTAGGTCAACTGTAGGTCAACTGTAGGTCCACTGTAGGTCAACTGTAGGTCAACTGTAGGTCCACTGTAGGTCCACTGTAGGTCCACTGTAGGTCCACTGTAGGTCCACAGTAGGTCCACTGTAGGTCCACTGTAGGTCCACTGTAGGTCCACTGTAGGTCCACTGTAGGTCCACTGTAGGTCTACTGTAGGTCCACTGTAGGTCCACTGTAGGTCCACTGTAGGTCCACTGTAGGTCCACTGTAGGTCCACTGTAGGTCCACTGTAGGTCCACTGTAGGTCCACTGTAGGTCCACTGTAGGTCCACTGTAGGTCCACTGTAGGTCCACTGTAGGTCCACTGTAGGTCCACTGTAGGTCCACTGTAGGTCCACTGTAGGTCCACTGTAGGTCCACTGTAGGTCCACTGTAGGTCCACTGTAGGTCTGCTATAGGTCCGATGTAGGTCCGATGTAGGTCTGATGTAGGTCTACTGTAGGTCTACTGTAGGTCCACTGTAGGTCCACTGTAGGTCCACTGTAGGTCTGCGGTGACTCAATAACTCCACTCCACGCATTAGTTTTATATTTAATATGCAATGAATGTATCTCACCACGCCCTTATACCAACCTGCCATTATACCGCCGTTACTCTACGTTATGTAGCGTATTTTCTCGTTTCGAATGTAAATTTCTTTCTTTTATTCTTTCTTTCGACGACCCGATAAGATTATGATCTATTTTTACAGATGAAGGTGGATAAGTAGAATGTAGTCACAATAGAGTTGTGTTATGGTTACAATGCATCGATAGTCATTTCCGACCACACCTAAATATGTACCCATAAAGTTATGCGACTTAGACGATTTACAGTTTCTTAATTTACTATTTCTTAATAGTTACTTAATAGTTACTTAATAGTTACTTAATAGTTACTTAATAGTTACTTAATAGTTACTTAATAGTTACTTAATAGTTACTTAATAGTTACTTAATAGTTACTTAATTTACTATTTCTTAATAGTTACTTAATAGTTACTTAATAGTTACTTAATAGTTACTTAATTTACTATTTCTTAATAGTTACTTAATAGTTACTTAATAGTTACTTAATAGTTACTTAATAGTTACTTAATAGTTACTTAATAGTTACTTAATAGTTACTTAATAGTTACTTAATAGTTACTTAATAGTTACTTAATAGTTACTTAATAGTTACTTAATAGTTACTTAATAGTTACTTAATAGTTACTTAATAGTTACTTAATAGTTACTTAATAGTTACTTAATAGTTACTTAATAGTTACTTAATAGTTACTTAATAGTTACTTAATAGTTACTTAATAGTTACTTAATAGTTACTTAATAGTTACTTAATAGTTACTTAATAGTTACTTAATAGTTACTTAATAGTTACTTAATAGTTACTTAATAGTTACTTAATAGTTACTTAATAGTTACTTAATAGTTACTTAATAGTTACTTAATAGTTACTTAATAGTTACTTAATAGTTACTTAATAGTTACTTAATAGTTACTTAATAGTTACTTAATAGTTACTTAATAGTTACTTAATAGTTACTTAATAGTTATTTAATGGTTACTTAATGGTTACTTAATAGTTACTTAATAGTTACTTAATAGTTACTTAATAGTTACTTAATAGTTACTTAATAGTTACTTAATAGTTACTTAATAGTTACTTAATAGTTACTTAATAGTTACTTAATAGTTACTTAATAGTTACTTAATAGTTACTTAATAGTTACTTAATAGTTACTTAATAGTTACTTAATAGTTACTTAATAGTTACTTAATAGTTACTTAATAGTTACTTAATAGTTACTTAATAGTTACTTAATAGTTACTTAATAGTTACTTAATAGTTACTTAATAGTTACTTAATAGTTACTTAATAGTTACTTAATAGTTACTTAATAGTTACTTAATAGTTACTTAATAGTTACTTAATAGTTACTTAATAGTTACTTAATAGTTACTTAATAGTTACTTAATAGTTACTTAATAGTTACTTAATAGTTACTTAATAGTTACTTAATAGTTACTTAATAGTTACTTAATAGTTACTTAATAGTTACTTAATGGTTACTTAATGGTTACTTAATAGTTACTTAATAGTTACTTAATAGTTACTTAATAGTTACTTAATAGTTACTTAATAGTTACTTAATAGTTACTTAATAGTTACTTAATAGTTACTTAATAGTTACTTAATAGTTACTTAATAGTTACTTAATAGTTACTTAATAGTTACTTAATAGTTACTTAATAGTTACTTAATAGTTACTTAATAGTTACTTAATAGTTACTTAATAGTTACTTAATAGTTACTTAATAGTTACTTAATAGTTACTTAATAGTTACTTAATAGTTACTTAATAGTTACTTAATAGTTACTTAATAGTTACTTAATAGTTACTTAATAGTTACTTAATAGTTACTTAATAGTTACTTAATAGTTACTTAATAGTTACTTAATAGTTACTTAATAGTTACTTAATAGTTACTTAATAGTTACTTAATAGTTACTTAATAGTTACTTAATAGTTACTTAATAGTTACTTAATAGTTACTTAATAGTTACTTAATAGTTACTTAATAGTTACTTAATAGTTACTTAATAGTTACTTAATAGTTACTTAATAGTTACTTAATAGTTACTTAATAGTTACTTAATAGTTACTTAATAGTTACTTAATAGTTACTTAATAGTTACTTAATAGTTACTTAATAGTTACTTAATAGTTACTTAATAGTTACTTAATAGTTACTTAATAGTTACTTAATAGTTACTTAATAGTTACTTAATAGTTACTTAATAGTTACTTAATAGTTACTTAATAGTTACTTAATAGTTACTTAATAGTTACTTAATAGTTACTTAATAGTTACTTAATAGTTACTTAATAGTTACTTAATAGTTACTTAATAGTTACTTAATAGTTACTTAATAGTTACTTAATAGTTACTTAATAGTTACTTAATGGTTACTTAATAGTTACTTAATGGTTACTTAATGGTTACTTAATGGTTACTTAATGGTTACTTAATGGTTACTTAATGGTTACTTAATGGTTACTTAATGGTTACTTAATGGTTACTTAATGGTTACTTAATAGTTACTTAATAGTTACTTAATAGTTACTTAATAGTTACTTAATAGTTACTTAATAGTTACTTAATAGTTACTTAATAGTTACTTAATAGTTACTTAATAGTTTCTTAATAGTTACTTAATAGTTACTTAATAGTTACTTAATAGTTACTTAATAGTTACTTAATAGTTACTTAATAGTTACTTAATAGTTACTTAATAGTTACTTAATAGTTACTTAATAGTTACTTAATAGTTACTTAATAGTTACTTAATAGTTACTTAATAGTTACTTAATAGTTACTTAATAGTTACTTAATAGTTACTTAATAGTTACTTAATAGTTACTTAATAGTTACTTAATAGTTACTTAATAGTTACTTAATAGTTACTTAATAGTTACTTAATAGTTACTTAATAGTTACTTAATAGTTACTTAATAGTTACTTAATAGTTACTTAATAGTTACTTAATAGTTACTTAATAGTTACTTAATAGTTACTTAATAGTTACTTAATAGTTACTTAATAGTTACTTAATAGTTACTTAATAGTTACTTAATAGTTACTTAATAGTTACTTAATAGTTACTTAATAGTTACTTAATAGTTACTTAATAGTTACTTAATAGTTACTTAATAGTTACTTAATAGTTACTTAATAGTTACTTAATAGTTACTTAATAGTTACTTAATAGTTACTTAATAGTTACTTAATAGTTACTTAATAGTTACTTAATAGTTACTTAATAGTTACTTAATAGTTACTTAATAGTTACTTAATAGTTACTTAATAGTTACTTAATAGTTACTTAATAGTTACTTAATAGTTACTTAATATGTACTTAATACTTAATAGTTACTTAATAGTTACTTAATAGTTACTTAATAGTTACTTAATAGTTACTTAATAGTTACTTAATAGTTACTTAATAGTTACTTAATAGTTACTTAATAGTTACTTAATAGTTACTTAATAGTTACTTAATAGTTACTTAATAGTTACTTAATAGTTACTTAATAGTTACTTAATAGTTACTTAATAGTTACTTAATAGTTACTTAATAGTTACTTAATAGTTACTTAATAGTTACTTAATAGTTACTTAATAGTTACTTAATAGTTACTTAATAGTTACTTAATAGTTACTTAATAGTTACTTAATAGTTACTTAATAGTTACTTAATAGTTACTTAATAGTTACTTAATAGTTACTTAATAGTTACTTAATAGTTACTTAATAGTTACTTAATAGTTACTTAATAGTTACTTAATAGTTACTTAATAGTTACTTAATAGTTACTTAATAGTTACTTAATAGTTACTTAATAGTTACTTAATAGTTACTTAATAGTTACTTAATAGTTACTTAATAGTTACTTAATAGTTACTTAATAGTTACTTAATGGTTACTTAATGGTTACTTAATGGTTACTTAATGGTTACTTAATGGTTACTTAATGGTTACTTAACGGTTAATTAACGGTTACTTAACGGTTACTTAACGGTTACTTAACGGTTACTTAACGGTTACTTAACGGTTACTTAACGGTTACTTAACGGTTACTTAACGGTTACTTAATAGTTACTTAATTTTAAACAAAAAGTGTATAGATGTTATATGATCTTTATAAGATAATTGTAAATATAAATATCACTTATCGAAATTTCATAAATCTAATACTTCAGTTAAATTTAATAATAAATATATGTAAATTCATTTAATATCCTCTTATCTTCATTTTCGCATGAGTGATTATTAGTTATGTGCTATTTTATGAACATTAGTCCAGTTAGCATTCATTCTCATTGTTTATATAGTCTAATAGTCTATTCATATCGATTTATGAATATTTTTTAAGTCACATTATATACTGTGTAAAGCACACTGTACCTTATAAACACTCTGTAGCATGTCTTTAATTGCATACAGGCTAAAACATTGCATTTAGATTTGTATCGTGATTTTGCTTTCCGCATTAACTTTAAAGAATTTACGCCCTTCGCCACGCCCCCTTTCATGCACAGGATCGCATAACTCCGGAGAGCTGCTCGCAATGACCTCGCCGAGGTTTAAGGCTATACATTACCGACCACGCCCCCCTTTAGACCACGCCCTCGCCAGGCTGTGAATACAACCCTGCAAACGATAAGTAATCAATCGATTCCCATGAAATATACGGTATTGAATGCAATTGGTGTTGAGCTTAAAAAAATCCTCGGTGCATAGTACGTCTATAGACTAGTCTTACTGGCATTTAACAATATGAGAAATCTCATTTCCATTCTTTTACCACGATAAGTATATATATATATATATATATATATATATATATATATATATATAAAGTAATAACTTAAAGATTTAATAACTAATTAAGTAAAACAAGATTAAGTAAATATATATATAATATCTGGTATACTTACAAGACTCTAATATATTAATAGAATCCTATATTTGTATGAATATATATCTTACTTCTTAATTTCTATAAAAGTATACAAAATCAACAAATAACCAATAGAAATAGAAATATTTACGATATTATATCATTATTTTAAATAAAAAATAACCATAATTTATTTTTAATGCAAATCAAATATTTGTTCTCTTTTATTATATAACAAAACTAAAATGTCCTTCATGGTTTTATGGGTATTACAGTAGTTAATATATATATATATATATATATATATATATATATATATATATGTATATATAATGATTTAGGCATTATACTTATGTGTATTATATTGTCCTTTACATGACTGACGATAAACGGACGATTGGTATGCGATATATACATATATGCAACAGTTATTTGGGCCCAACTATATATGACCTATATTCTCTACATCCGGCTTTACATAATGGTCAAGCCGACCGTCGGACAGTTCATTGTATTGTGAGACTTAAATTGAATTGACTGCAAATTGGGTGTCCAGTTTACCTTTTAAATAATATATTTAATTTAATTTCTAACTGTTAAACTTCTAATTTACTTCACTATCTAAGACTTATAATAATGCTGTAAACTAATCCAGGCCATTTAAATTATTTC
Organism: Osedax frankpressi; assembly: GCA_964035775.1. NCBI lineage: Eukaryota > Metazoa > Annelida > Polychaeta > Sabellida > Siboglinidae > Osedax > Osedax frankpressi. The sequence goes on from OZ038316.1 coordinate 8,864,016, forward strand.
AATATGTAATTTATTTTTAATTATTTTTGGAACGGTATTTAAAATAATCTTGCCAATAATTCAGTTTAGTAAATAATATATTCTTTTTATTGAATATATATAGAATTTATTTATATTTTATCTATTATATATAATAATTATATCACGTTGTTTGCTAGAGAACTCGTACATTACACACATCTTTATATTTAGTGTATTCCCCGCAAAACATCCAGGTCATTTCATTTTATACATTGCATAATTTATTTTATATTATTTTTTATTTTTGTTAGAACATCAATTGCATTTTACATCTTATTACATCACTGTGTTTGCTGGATATATAAGACAAATAATATGTAGTTAATTGCAACACAACTCCAGAAAACATTTCTAAATTATAATATTATTTAATTTCACTCTCTTCTTATCAAAGTATTTTGTAAAATTGTACTCTGTATTAATATTAATTTTTATTAATATTAAGTTTAACACAATACATATAAGTACTACGTTAGTCTCTATCATATGATGCAATAAATATTACAATACACATTCGGACATTTATGACGCAATAATATTTTTACGATATCTACATAAATTACATATTATCTATATTATATAGACTATATATATAAATATCTCGGAGGGGTGTTATTGAAACATCAATTAAGCATATCTATTAAATGTTATTGTCTATTAAATGTTATTGTCCTCTACATCGTGGTAATAAGTATATTTATTCAAACTTTGAATACGATACATAAGAATATTAAATTTATACGATATAAAACAGGATAATAATATCTTAAATACTTTAACAATATGCAATTCACACTTCGGATATTTCAACAGAAGCTTGTATTGCATTACATGTAAAGTAATGCAATACAAACTTCTGTTGAAAAGTATCATTATTAATATACATTAGTCCTAATGATTCAACAAGATATGTCAAAAATACGATTACTTTTCTATTTTTCTGTTGGCTGCAGATTTTATGTTATTAAAGGCAAAGTATTCAGTCTTAACCATATACAAATTATAAAATATAATATAATTCATGTGCAACTTTGTTATATTGTATTGTAACTAAAATCGCGTGTATAATACTTAGCTTAACCCTACCCTGTAATATATTCTATGTTAATATATTAATTATTTAAAATATTAAATAGATATAATATATTTGAAATGTAGTAAGTTTTATTTTCAATTTTAATATGTAACACAAACTTAAAATGACATCTTTTCCGGGCAATAACTATCCAGGTTTTTGATTTAGATTTTGTTCTATATTCGAATACAACATAATGTACCTAAGATTAATGTTTGTTTTATATTTCTAAACCCATTTGACAACTGCGTGAGCACTTTATTTGCTAGAAATGTTATTGTCCAAAGAGTTTCTTTATTAATTCGTCGAGCAACGGATCATGTGTGATATGAATCGGAAAACAATTATACGAATACGTAATTATAAATAAATTGATATATTATGTTACATTTTAATTAATGATTATATTCACAAGACATCGTACAATGTGTATAAAATACAATATATAATTTATCGTTTATTCGTACGTAAATTGATTGTCAGTTTCCTTTCTACTCCTCTAATCCGTTTTTTTTTACAATATATCCGACACCGAAGCCACATGTATACACTATAACTACGTAACGCACAATACACACTGCACAAATAAACACTGCACAAATAAACACAAATAAACACTGCACAAATAAACACTGCACAAATAAACACTGAAATTCTCTAACACTTCTAATCGCCAAGTCCAACATTTCACGCCGAGTTGCATTATTGTGTTTCCGGGATACATTTAACGCTGGTCGACACAAAGTATCGTCATCATAGCCAGGGGACACATAACGGTTACTAAACACACACATATGTATGCGTGCGTATTGCTAGCAATTACCTACACGATAGTATCGATACTACATTTAATTACTCTTTACTCAGTTGGTGTTTTTATGAATTATTTGTACATGATATCTGACGTACATGCTAAGTTTCAATGTCTTACTGAATACGACTATACTCAATTAAATACCTGGCAATTCAATGTTAAAAAATCTATAAATATTTAGCTAATTTAATATTAAAATGTAATAATAATAATAATTATTATTAACTATGAAATAGCTGCAGAGGGTAATTATGGGTACACTAATACGTAATAATGATATTGTTATTAACTATTTTTTATTAATATTTAATATTATTAGCGGACGCAATACATACAAATTTATTAAAATTGCATATTTAATATCTCAATACGATCTCGATAAATAAGTGATTGCTATATAAGTCGCGAGAATATATAATATAATAAGTGTTCCTATAGTGTAACGGCTCTCTGCCTTCATACGATAGGCTTTGCTTGTTATAATAATAATAACATGCCTCTGCGTGTTATACCGTATACAAAGTTACGGACTGAATGATCAGACATTCCTATAGGAATTTATATATGTATATAGAAATTAGTTTGACATAAGATTACGATATAGATAAGTGTTTCTCTCTCTCTCTCTCTCTCTCTCTCTCTCTCTCTCTCTCTCTCTCTCTCTCTCTCTCTCTCTCTCTCTCTCTCTCTCTCTCTCTCTCTCTCTCTCTCTCTCTCTCTCTCTCTCTCTCTCTCTCTCTCTCTCTCTCTCTCTCTCTCTCTCTCTCTCTCTCTCTCTCTCTCTCTCTCTCTCTCTCTCTCTCTCTCTCTCTCTCTCTCTCTCTCTCTCTCTCTCTCTCTCTCTCTCTCTCTCCCCACCCGCATCTCTCTCTCCCCACCCGCATCTCTCTCTCCCCACCCGCATCTCTCTCTCCCCACCCGCATCTCTCTCTCCCCACCCGCATCTCTCTCTCCCCACCCGCATCTCTCTCTCCCCACCCGCATCTCTCTCCGCATCTCTCATGTGAAGTAACCTCATACATATATTACTGTATTTTCTGCCTAAACTTTATTCATTTCATTAAGGACGGTGAATTTCGGTGTTTTCCCATATCGTTATTCACCATTCCTACCTATTTGTTTCATATCTATGTGTTCAAGATTCTAATCATAATTATCTATACGCAGTTTTCAAATGGTCTTTCGTAGTAATCCAATATCCAACTATAGACTGCCAGAGCTTATGAATTGATATACCTAGAAATGTAATGATGTCGAATAAATATAGGAATTCTATTATCGAATAAATACAGTTGACATGGATACATAGATTAGTCCCCCGTACATTGTACATGTGCACTGTACATTGTACGGTGTACATTGTACGGTGTACATTGTACGGTGTACATTGTACGGTGTACATTGTACGGTGTACATTGTACGGTGTACACGATAGCCAGTATACCAATACGAGGCGGTCGCGTCGGACTGCCCTACACTACACTCGATACTTGAAGTCTGTGCAGTTCATACTTAACAGGGCTACTACTCTAGGGGTATATATTTAGTGGCGTCTAGTATTGGCAATGCTATTGTTGACATTCCAATGAGATGAGTCACCGAGACTTATTTATTATGTCATTGTTATAAATCTAACAATAATATACTACCATTGGAACACTACTTCCTCTACCATCATCTCTACTACATCTACTACTACTACTACTACTACTACTACTACTACTACTACTACTACTACTACTACTACTACTACTACTACTACTACTACTACTACTACTACTACTACTACTACTACTACTACTACTACTACTACTACTACTACTACTACTACTACTACTACCACTACCACCACCACCACTACTACTACTACTTCTACTACTACTACTACTATCAATCAATCAATCAATACTACTACTACTACTACTACTACTACTACTACTACTACTACTACTACTACTACTACTACTACTACTACTACTACTACTACTACTACTACTACTACTACTACTACTACTACTACTACTACTACTACTACTACTACTACTACTACTACTACTACTACTACTACTACTACTACTACTACTACTACTCCCCCTATACTCCCTCTATACTCCCCTTATACTCCCCCTATACTCCCCCTATACTCCCCCTATACTCCCTATATACTCCCCCTATACTCCCCCTATACTCCCCCTATACTCCCCCTATACTCCCCCTATACTCCCCCTATACTCCCCCTATACTCCCCCTATACTCCCCCTATACTCCCCCTATACTCCCCCTATACTCCCCCTATACTCCCCCTATACTCCCCCTATACTCCCCCTATACTCCCCCTATACTCCCCCTATACTCCCCTTATACTCCCCCTATACTCCCCCTATACTCCCCCTATACTCCCCCTATACTCCCCCTATACTCCCCCTATACTCCCCCTATACTCCCCCTATACTCCCCCTATACTCCCCCTATACTCCCCCTATACTCCCCCTATACTCCCCCTATACTCCCCCTATACTCCCCCTATACTCCCCCTATACTCCCCCTACACTCCCCCTACACTCCCCCTACACTCCCCCTACACTCCCCCTATACTCCCCCTATACTCCCCCTATACTCCCCCTATACTCCCCCTATACTCCCCCTATACTCCCCCTATACTCCCCCTATACTCCCCCTATACTCCCCCTATACTCCCCCTATACTCCCCCTATACTCCCCCTATACTCCCCCTATACTCCCCCTATACTCCCCCTATACTCCCCTATACTCCCCCTATACTCCCCCTATACTCCCCCTATACTCCCCCTATACTCCCCCTATACTCCCCCTATACTCCCCCTATACTCCCCCTATACTCCCCCTATACTCCCCCTATACTCCCCCTATACTCCCCCTATACTCCCCCTATACTCCCCCTATACTCCCCCTATACTCCCCCTATACTCCCCCTATACTCCCCCTATACTCCCCCTATACTCCCCCTATACTCTCCCTATACTCCCCCTATATTCCCCCTATACTCCCCCTATACTCTCCCTATACTCTCCCTATACTCTCCCTATACTCTCCCTATACTCTCCCTATACTCACCCTATACTCACCATGTACCCCCTGTACTCCCCTGTACTCGCCCTGTACTCGCCATGTACTCGCCCTGTACTCGCCCTGTACTCGCCCTGTACTCGCCCTGTACTCGCCCTGTACTCGCCCTGTACTCGCCCTGTACTCGGCCTGTACTCGCCCTGTACTCGCCCTGTACTCGCCCTGTACTCAGCCTGTACTCACCCTTTACTCACCCTCTACTCGTCCTGTACTCGCCCTGTACTCGCCCTGTACTCACCCTGTACTCACCCTGTACTCACCCTGTACTCACCCTGTTTTTTAACATAACATTTTAACATAACATTTTAACATAACATTTTAACATAACATTTTAACATTTTACATAATACAATACAATACAATACAATACAATATAATAGAATACACTAGCATACAATAGAATACAATACACAATCACTACGGGTCACATCTCTATATATGCATTATGTATAGAAATCTAACGTTCTAAGCAATTCGCTTTACTGGTAAGAGCTGCGTTAACCTGTACCGCTAACATGTACCGCTAACCAGTACCGCTAACCTGTACCGCTAACCTGTACCGCTAACCTGTACCGCTAACCTGTACCGCTAACCTGTATCGCTAACCTGTATCGCTAACCTGTACCGCTAACCTGTACCGCTAACCTGTACCGCTAACCTGTACCGCTAACCTGTACCGCTAACCTGTACCGCTAACCTGTACCGCTAACCAGTACCGCTAACCAGTACCGCTAACCTGTACCGCTAACCTGTACCGCTAACCTGTACCGCTAACCTGTACCGCTAACCTGTACCTCTAACATGTATCGCTAACCTGTACCGCTAACCTGTACCGCTAACCTGTACCGCTAACCTGTACCGCTAACCTGTACCGCTAACCTGTACCGCTAACCTGTACCGCTAACCTGTACCGCTAACCTGTACCGCTAACCTGTACCGCTAACCTGTACCGCTAACCTGTACCGCTAACCTGTACCGCTAACCTGTACCGTTAACCTGTATCGCTAACCTGTATCGCTAACCTGTACCTCTAACATGTACCGCTAACCTGTACCGACCTTTAATGACCACTCTAAATATAACAGTCCTCGCCGCATCCAAATACAACAATGACAGAGTTGACCAGAATTGTTTGTGGCAGAAAGGCTATGAGCTTTCTCGTCAGACCTTTACCTTGAACTACGGCAGTGACTACGTGCTACGCATCCGTTAGTTTATCTCACACGTCAACTCATTTCCTTCTTAACACATCCTACTTCCTTACTAGCCTAACTCAATTTCGTCCCAACTCTGTTGGCCCAATATTCCATTTAGCCAACTAGTTTTCTTTATCTAAGTATTTTAATACTAAAAATCCTTATCGAACACATATATTCCACATTCGAGTTGATCATAATGATTAAACTCTCAATTGATAACGTAAGACTCATCTATTTCTATATACCGTTCTGAAGATCTGATGAGATGCCATTTCTCTTTCTTTGCGATCGCCATGTTGGTAGGCGTTATTGCCATAGTTACTGGAGGTATTGGATTCGCTACGGCCAAATCTAACACGATACGCACCACTGCTCTCATGATGTTTGTTGAAGGTTAGCCCGGGTCTTAGCTCCTATAGATATGCCTTCCTTTATCTACATCTCGCATTAACATATACTGTAGCTTGTATCCCAAGGGATGCAAGTGCACTGATTATACTTTTAATGAATCACTCGGCAGACTAAAATGTAATAATAGATTCTCTTCTAGAAATTAGTTCGAAAATTGTGCGGTTGCTTTATTGTAATTTGAATAGTTTATGTACTTGAATCTCCCTCTCCCTCTCCCTCTCCCTCTCCCTCTCCCTCTCCCTCTCCCTCTCCCTCTCCCTCTCCCTCTCCCTCTCCCTCTCCCTCTCCCTCTCCCTCTCCCTCTCCCTCTCCCTCTCCCTCTCCCTCTCCCTCTCCCTCTCCCTCTCCCTCTCCCTCTCCCTCTCCCTCTCCCTCTCCCTCTCCCTCTCCCTCTCCCTCTCCCTCTCCCTCTCCCTCTCCCTCTCCCTCTCCCTCTCCCTCTCCCTCTCTCTCTATCCCTCTCTCTCTATCCCTCTCTCCCTCTCCCTCTCCCTCTCCCTCTCCCTCTCCCTCTCCCTCTCCCTCTCCCTCTCCCTCTCCCTCTCCCTCTCCCTCTCCCTCTCCCTCTCCCTCCCTCTCTCGCTCTCTCGCTCTCTCTTATGTTCACATAGAGATAATTATAGGTATAATATCATATATAAGTTTTTCTATCAAACTAAAATAAATACTCATGAAGTTACCTCCTTTTAACCCATAACTTATGGCTATTGCGCTAATATGAACAATTAATATTAATATTAATATTGAACATTTTCTTTAGAACGATTTCATTAAAACACAAAAATTGAACAATATACATTATGCAATATCACAGTACAGAGTAAATAGTATACAATGTAAAATTTATAATGTACATTATACAATGTAAAGCGTACATTGTACACTGTACATTGTACACTGTACATTGTACACTGTACATTGTACACTGTACATTATACAGTGTACTGTACATCGCAGAGTGCACAATATACACGATATTTACACAACGAATGCTACGGAAGTACTGATTAAATCTCCTCCGTATTCATTTCTCATAAAATTGCGATAAATAGATTCAGGATGTGGGAATAGATTATTTAAATTGGTATCATATGTAATATAATAACATATGTATAGCTTGAAACTTGAATATCGATTTCTTAATAATACAATATAGTGCATGCAGTATAGTGCATGCAGTTTATAATCCAGATTATTGTTGTACCTTACCTATGTTACTATAGCAATTAAGTACTTATAAGTACTCGTTTCCTTACTAACATAAACCCGACTAGTCATAACTCTACTATTGCGTAACTATACTATTGCATAACTACACACGCCCGTTAGCATTCTTCATTGCCGGTGGGATGGCCTTTTTCCATGGATACGAATATCTTGAGAATAATAAGATTATGGTGGACGTATTCCCTGCTTCCTACATGAAACAAAATGCTTTCAGGGTTTGATTCTAGTTTGATTCTAGTAACTCTCCACGTAACTTTGAACCTAACTCTATATTTAACTTTGAACCTAATTCAATATTTAACTTTGAACCTAACTCTATATTTAACTTTGAACCTAATTCTATATTTAACTTTGAACCTAACTCTATATTTAACTTTGAACCTAATTCGATATTTAACTTTGAACCTAACTCTATATTTAACTTTGAACCTAATTCTATATTTAACTTTGAACCTAATTCTATATTTAACTTTGAACCTAACTCGATATTTAACTTTGAACCTAACTCTATATTTTACTTTGAACCTAATTCTATATTTAACTTTGAACCTAATTCTATATTTAACTTTGAACCTAACTCGATATTTAACTTTGAACCTAACTCTATATTTAACTTTGAACCTAATTCTATATTTAACTTGGAACCTAACTCTATATTTAACTTTGAACTTAACTCTATATTTAACTTTGAACCTAATTCTATATTTAACTTTGAACCTAACTCTATATTTAACTTTGAACCAAATTCTTTTAATAACTCCCCAGTTGACACCCGACCTTACACTCCACCTTACACTCCACCCTCAACTAACCCCTCGCAGGCTCTGAAGAACAACTCATCCACTAACTACGGCTACTCGTACATCTTGGGCTGGCTGTGTATGGCTACCTCAGCTCTCACCGCTATTTTATACCTGTATGCAGCCTACAGGTATGCGCCTATAATAAACATTTCCCCCGTAAGCCTCCCACCATAACCTTCAACCCATAACCCTCCTAACATAACCCTCCCCCCCCCCCATAAGCCTCTAACTAAAAGCCCCCCATTGCCCTTCCACTAAATCCTCCCATTACACCATTTCTCCTTGATCATTCTCACTACAACCTTCCCAACACAACCTTCCCAACACAACCTTCCCACCACAACCTTCCCACCACAACCCTCCCAACACAACCTTCCCAACACAACCTTCCCACCACAACCTTCCCAACACACCCTTCCCAACACAACCTTCCCAACACAACCTTCCCAACACAACCTTCCCAACACAACCTTCCCACCACAACCTTCCCAACACACCCTTCCCAACACAACCTTCCCAACACAACCTTCCCAACACAACCTTCCCAACACAACCTTCCCAACACAACCTTCCCAACACAACCTTCCCAACACAACCTTCCCAACACAACCTTCCCACCACACCATCCCACCACGATCCCGTCAGTAAAACTATTAGTTGATAGTGCTTAGATATTTTAGTTATATACCTGCTCATTAGCTCTATAAGGTAACTCCTTATCACATGACCCTTTATTAACACCCCCTCCCCTATAACGAACACTTTGACCATGCCAATTTTTTATGAAACACTAACTAGCTAGCCCTTAATAGATATCTATCGAGCATTCTAACCTTACAATGGTATTGTTTCTCTATTTATATTGTAGTGCTTACATCAAAATACCCTTTACAATGCGAAGGGTGCGCACCTATGCCACGTCCCAATCCATAACCACGCCCCCAATCCATAACCACGCCCCACTCCATAACCACGCCCCAATCCATAACCGCTCGCCCTTCGACAGTATCAATGCCTTGCTGCAAGCTCAACGTCAAGGCGGCCGTTATAAGAGACGTCAACAACAGGCTAAGTTGGGTAATAATACCGGAACCAGCCCCTACGGTGGTGAAAAGTCGTTTCCGGTAGGAAATCCATCTTCGGGATATTACATGTACAACGACACCGACGATATGACCATGGGAGGAGGTGGCGGTGGAGGCAATTACCAATTTCAACAATATCCGAGGTAATGTGGCTACTTGGATTAACCGGTAGTGACCCCGTGACCTTGGCAACATAACCTCGTGACAACGACTCCTATGAACAATAGGAGTTGACGTCTGCGCTTCTCGACCATGGTCTAGTTTGCACACGTTTGTGGGTGTGTGTTTGCGTGTGTGTATGTGGTACGCCAATAAATCGTTATGTAATTATGTTACCCTGCCCTATTTGTTTCGAAAACTGTCCGTTGATTAGTTAACTCCGGCATTTTCTGTTAACTATGAACGATTCCTTTTTTATCTTCTTATTCGAATTTTCGTTGTTTAAAAACCGCCTTTGTCCACTCACCTGGAATCATTTTGCTCTCTATACAACAATGTGTATACTTTTTAATCCGCGTTGCAGATTATTTTATTACCAACTAGCAGGCTAAGGGAACGATTGCATTCATTGTCCGCGCCTAAACAGCGTTGTCGAATGCAAACTGATATACTGCGTAGTCGCTTCGGTATATCTGCGTAATGTTCACGCTGGTGTACTGTCCACGCACGCATTTGCGCGTTTGTTTACAAGTTCGCGAAATGCGTGCGTATCCGCGCGCCGGCACGCTTCTCAAGTACGCACATGCCATACATAACGTGTACGCTCGTTTCTACCCGTAAACCCAAAACGTAGGTGCTTTCCTATGCACTCGCCTTTATACATTCACGCATATAGCTTAGTTGTTACCTTTATTTATAACTTTTATTATGTATTATTTTAAATAAACTATATAGATAATATTTAAATAATAAAATAACGTAACTATATCGATTTTTAATATGTTATCATATATTATTTAACTTTTATATTTATAATATTCCTTTTGATACTATAGGAATTCCAAAGTATTGTGACGTAGAAAATAGATGTAGTCCACTTAAAATGTATTTAATAGTATATTTTATCAATTCGATAACAAATTTAGTATTCTATTATAATATACACTATATTATATAATACTCATGATTTCTCATTCGCAAGCTAATATCATTTAAATCATTTTGACACGCAAATAACAAATTACATCCACATCCTCGAAAAATCAAAAACAATATTATTTCATTCAAGCACATCTTGAATATAAAAGTTATGTTCATACTTTTACATTTAGTCTGGTACATATATTTTTTTTGATCAATCGTTTTTTCAAGACCATCCAGGAAACCAGAACATAGTTTTCGAGAACATCCAGGAACTATCCAGGCATGTTTTTTGTTATGCTTTATAAAATATTCTATATGTATGTATTAAGAATTTATAATTGTTACACTATCTGGCTAATTATATAATAGATTACTTTATATAAATAGGATAAATTATAATCGAATAAATTCTACATCTTTAAATAA
>OZ038316.1:8880264-8882764 GCA_964035775.1 Osedax frankpressi
CAATTCCAGTAGATTCGCGTATTTCTTACTGTGAAATGGTTTTTCGGGGAGCATTTAGGGAGGCGACTTCTAGCAGAGTAAGTTCGTAGTTATACCTCGGGCAAGGTTAAACGTAATTATATCATTTATAGAGAGTGGCCGGTACATTAAATAACTCCCTAACGGTGGTACAATGTATTGTTCATTACAGATTAACTAGATGTCTGTAATAACTTACCCTGTCATGCGATCGTACTTGGTATTGAAATCGTAGATATCTAGTTGGGGTGATACAAGCTTCAAGATGTATTTCTGCGGAGGGGATTGTAAATTAGGTGAATGATTGGTGATTATTTGGATCAGTAGTTCAAATATACATAACGAAATCTTGCCTTCTATGTAAACATCAAATAATATATTAATCTAAAAGGCTACAGTTAGATAAATACTCTCGATCTAATAACTAACTGACAACTATAGCATTAACAACGTAATGTAACTACTCATCGTGTACCGTTAACTGTCCATCTAACATTGTCCATTAGAAATAGCTAGATGCTACTTACTTTATATAACTCATAGCCCGGTCCAAATTGCAGACGTGTACCGATGTACCTAAGGTCTTTCAAGGCTATCGACCACGGGATGTACTCGGTCTCCTTACTCAAGTACCTCGTCAATTCTAGCGAAGTCTCCATGTCAACGTGGCGGCTCCTTATCGCGAGGAATGGCATGTTATAGGGGAGTGGCTTAATATAGGGGGCTTGTCGTTACTATTGGAAGTATGGCATGGTAATAGTGGCATGACATATTGAAGTGGGCGTATTGTGGTGATAGGGGCGTGACTGGTGATAGGGGGCGTGACTGGTGATAGGGAGCGTGACTGGTGATGTAAGGCGTATCGTGGTCTTAGTCGGCGTGGCGTAGTTATGGGAAGTTTGGCATTTGGTTATTGGGGTATTGTGATGATAGGGGGCGTGACTGGTGATAGGGGGCGTGACTGGTTATAGGGGGCGTGACTAGTGATAGGGGGCGTGACTGGTGATAGGAGGCGTGACTGGTTATAGGGGGCGTGACTAGTGATAGGGGGCGTGACTGGTGATAGGAGGCGTGACTGGTGATATGGGGCGTGACTGTTGATAGGGGGCGTGACATTGTGATGTGAGGCGTGACTGGTGATAGGGGGCGTGACTAGTGATAGGAGGCGTGACATTGTGATATGAGGCGTATCGTGGTCTTAGTCGGCGTAGCGTGGTTATGGGAAGTTTGGCATTGTGCTATTGGGGTATTGTGGTAATAGGGGGCGTGACTGGTGATAGGAGGCGTGACTGGTGATAGGGGGCGTGACTGGTGATAGGGGGCGTGACTGGTGATAGGAGGCGTGACTGGTGATAGGGGGCGTGACTGGTGATAGGAGGCGTGACTGGTGATAGGGGGCGTGACTGGTGATAGGAGGCGTGACTGGTGATAGGAGGCGTGACTAGTGATAGGAGGCGTGACATTGTGCTATTGGGGGTATTGTGGTGATAGCGGGCGTACGATGTCGATAGAAAGTGTCGCGTAGATACGGGCTTTGCAAATATCCCTAGTGATAATGGAAGGAAGTAGACTATCTTACGGCTTAGAGTGGTTTGGTCATACTGTATCGGTAAATGGACGAAGTGTACAGTGAGGTGATTGAAAGTTATATAACGTACAGAACAACGATGATGTATTGATTTAGAGTAATTTCTAGTATATAAACTGACCTTGAGAGTGCCTGGACATCTCCGAGAAGATTAGCTCTATCGGAAGCTGTAAACACCTGTTGGGCAATGATGGGTGGTCATTCGGTTGCATACGTTTAATTTGGCGATCGAGATCTACATATCGGTGTAAATGTTCTTTTTATATGTTCTGGCACTGTTAGAATGCTAATCTCTGCAATTTATTACTCGATATCATTTCGATGCGTTGACGATTCATAACTTCGTGGAATGTTCGCGAAACACTTACCGTTGGGTCTTCCATGAGTTGTTCCGCTAAGGCTAAGGCTTTCCAATTCTTCTTGGAATATTGAACTCGGTAGAATCCTCCGCTGTTCAAATTCGCTTTAATCCATTTCGCGCAGTTCGAGACCCGGAAAGTAACTAGATATTGGGTCGAGGGGTTAACCTTATATAACAAATGTTAATCTTAACCCCTGTTATACTTGGACAACACCTGTTAACTTTAATTGAATGTAGTCGACCATTCACATGTAATATCATGTTATTTTATCTAAACTAAATATAATGGACATGAGTATACTCGTGTCCAATGCGAATAGTACTTCGATTAAATCATCTTAGCTATTTTTAAATAATGATAAATCAACTTTTTCGAATCTAACTATTTTTTAGCGGCATCCACTTTAAAACAGGACCGGAAACATCAGTTTTGAAGCTTAACGGTACGTACCACTTGTAGCTGGCGGAGAAATGGGCATTACAATAGATTAACCCGCATATAACACATGAGTATTCAATTGTAATGTATTTTA
>OZ038316.1:8887764-8894222 GCA_964035775.1 Osedax frankpressi
AGAAGGAGAAGGAGAAGGAGAAGGAGAAGGAGAAGGAGAAGGAGAAGGAGAAGGAGAAGGAGAAGGAGAATGAGAAGGAGAAGGAGAAGGAGAAGGAGAAGGAGAAGGAGAAGGAGAAGGAGAAGGAGAAGGAGAAGGAGAAGGAGAAGGAGAAGGAGAAGGAGAAGGAGAAGGAGAAGGAGAAGGAGAAGGAGAAGGAGAAGGAGAAGGAGAAGGAGAAGGAGAAGGAGAAGGAGAAGGAGAAGGAGAAGGAGAAGGAGAAGGAGAAGGAGAAGGAGAAGGAGAAGGAGAAGGAGAAGGAGAAGGAGAAGGAGAAGGAGAAGGAGAAGGAGAAGGAGAAGGAGAAGGAGAAGGAAATTACGAGGAAGAAGGAAATTATAAAGAGGGCATAAAAATATAATAAAATATAAAGATTATAGTATAAATTGATGTAGATTTAGTAGGAAGATAATACAAATTAATATAGATAAAAAGATATGAAGAAGTAGAATAATGCCATATTCCCACTACAAATTACTTACCGCTACTCCCGAGTTAGTCTTCGAGCGTATGGTTGCGTAATCGCTGACCACGAACGCTACGAGGTATGACGACATCCGAGGCGTTCTTTTGAACTTGTCCTCGAAAAGTCCGTTTCTCAGTTTGCGCGTCGACACCCGAGGAGTGTTGAAAAGGGTGGAGTAGCCGGCTCCACGAATTATCTTCATGTCGAACTTAGCCTGGATGCGCGAAGGTGTTGTTATCATGTTATACCAGGTGTCAATAAATCTAAGTTAAATATCCAGGTGTCAATAAATCTAAATTAAATATCCAGGTGTCAATAAATCTAAATTAAATATCCAGGTGTCAATAAATCGTTGTATTCATTTAATGTATCATGTTTCACGTGTTTCATATTGTGGAATATGTTCAGTGGCGATGTCAACGCATAGAACACGACTGCAATGTTTTATTTGTAAACTACATCGATTGCGTCATATTCTATAAAAGTCAACATAATAGGACTTTTACATAACATGTACACTAAGTACCTTCATGGAGGGTTCATCGAAACAAGGGAATGCACGTCTGGCATCAGTGGCTTCGAATTGCGTGGTGGCGATCCATCTGCGGTAACGTGAGTAATCATCATACACTGCGACATGATTCATAATGAGTCATCGATATGCTAGTAATCACGAATCATTGCTCGAGTTTTGACTCTTTATTGGCATATTATGGTTTCATTGGTATACTCGCATCTTATAATAGATAGTAGACAAGTGTGATATAAAAACGTAGCCATTTTTAATGCATGTTGTAGATCTTAAAAAATTACCATGAAAAACTTCAAATACATCAAAACGGTAAAAACTTTAAAACGGTATAAACTTTAAAACGGTATAAACCAATTGTCGATAATTAGGTTTCTAATAAATATTTTTTTTACAAATTTAATGTACATTTCCATTAGCTATATCTATGAATTGTCATTAATAGATGACAATGAATAAATCATTAGATTATGAAACTGCTAAAGATAAAACTATTAATAAATATTACACATACAACTATAAATTCGTATATAAATATAGTTAAACATCATAGTTTTTAAAGAAGAAAATTGTATTTAGTATTAATGTAGGACAATTTTTAAAATCTACATAATACTATAATACAATAATATTGTATTGTATGGTGTATACATTTGAATATATATATATATATATATATATATATATATATATATATATATATATATTAATATATAAACATGTTTATATAAATATAATTGATTTTTGATTTAAAATATAATTATTATAAATCATTAACTATAGTTGATTTTAATACCTTTAAATGTCATGATTTGAAAAGATCATATTAAATTATTCTTATATAATTATATAAACTTATATATATATCTATATTGTAGAGAAGGAGAAGGAGAAGGAGAAGGATAAGGAGAAGGAGAAGGAGAATGAGAAGGAGAAGGAGAAGGAGAAGGAGAAGGAGAAGGAGAAGGAGAAGGAGAAGGAGAAGGAGAAGGAGAAGGAGAAGGAGAAGGAGAAGGAGAAGGAGAAGGAGAAGGAGAAGGAGAAGGAGAAGGAGAAGGAGAAGGAGAAGGAGAAGGAGAAGGAGAAGGAGAAGGAGAAGGAGAAGGAGAAGGAGAAGGAGAAGGAGAAGGAGAAGGAGAAGGAGAATTAGAAGGAGAAGGAGAAGAAGAAGGAGAAGGAGAAGGAGAAGGAGAAGGAGAAGGAGAAGGAGAAGGAGAAGGATAATTAGAAGGAGAAGGAGAAGAAGAAGGAGAAGGAGAAGGAGAAGGAGAAGGAGAAGGAGAAGGAGAAGGAGAAGGAGAAGGAGAAGGAGAAGGAGAAGGAGAAGGAGAAGGAGAAGGAGAAGGAGAAGGAGAAGGAGAAGGAGAAGGAGAAGGAGAAGGAGAAGGAGAAGGAAAAGGAGAAGGAGAAGGAGAAGGAGAAGGAGAAGGAGAAGGAGAAGGAGAAGGAGAAGGAGAAGGAGAAGGAGAAGGAGAAGGAGAAGGAGAAGGAGAAGGAGAAGGAGAAGGAGAAGGAGAAGCTTCTCATTCTCCTCATATATATATCTATATTGTGTATATAAAATCGATATCAATTAATAACACTAATGGTATCCCTAGCATATAAAACTCATTTCTTATCATAATTCAAACACATACGGACTTTTTGATTTTATTTTCTATATAGTGACTTCTGTAGAATCCCCTGAGGTCATTACGTAGTTGACCCCTGAAACCAATATCGATACGCAATTTGTCGCCTATGTTGAACTCCTTAGCGAATTTGAGGTACACCTGCGTTTCAGAGGAAGATGTGGAGGGGCGTGGTTACCGGTCAGAGATGGGCGTGGTTATGGACATGGGAGAAATATTAGAATGTGAGAAATAACGTAGTTAAATGTGGGAATGTTGAATTAACAACTAGAAAGTGATATATCCGTATTTATTGTTCTCTCTGACATATCGGTGAACAAAGGGCATTTTTTACGAAGTTGCCTGTTTAAGTTTTTCTTAAGAAATAACAA
The DNA here is from genome assembly GCA_964035775.1 of Osedax frankpressi. Taxonomy (NCBI): domain Eukaryota; kingdom Metazoa; phylum Annelida; class Polychaeta; order Sabellida; family Siboglinidae; genus Osedax; species Osedax frankpressi. Next base: position 8,890,801 of record OZ038316.1, read on the forward strand.
AATATATAAATTTCATCTAAGGTACCCATTTAATTGCTAAAGTGAATTGCTAAAGTAATGTAGTAGTAATATTGGTATCGCCTGTTATTGTAGCGCATGCCGCTATTCAGAAGTACCCGGCATATTCACAAGAGTCGATGAGTACCTGTTGCTGTTTATCGGACACCACGAATTTGACCACATCGACCAATCTGCGGTTGACTTTAACTTTCGGCTTGCCTTTCAGTTGCAACATTTTCGAATGGAACACTACGAAGTCCGTTTTCGCGTAGACCCGGGCGTACATGGTCACGTGACCGCTGAACGAGAAGGCCGGCAAATCGCACCTCATTCGCACCGCGTAGCCGTGCGGTCGCACCGACGTCGGCAGTCGCACCTCGGAGTACGGGAAAGCGGAGACGGGCGCGTACGGCGACATGTAGGAAAGGTCATCGGCGCGCGTAGCGACGCCGGCTTGCGAACTTCCGGGGGCACCGACGGGAACGTCGTCCATGCGGTCGACGACCGGATGGGGACCCGACAAATCCGCCACGGACACCCCTACCAGGACTAAGCAAACGAACGAGCAAACGTAAGCTATCTGCATATCTGCTACTGCTACTGGCGTTTGCCTCGAAAGACGGCCGTTTATATAAGCGTCGAGTTCTATTTCGAGCGGGGTTAATAAATTGGTAGACTAGTGGATCTATAATTATATTATAATAAGGTAGTCATAAGGTAGAACAGCAATCTTTATTTAGTTATTTCTCTGCGCATCGTGTCGCACTCGCTCGTTAATATTGTCAAACCCTCCGTTTCAATGTTAATAATAATTAGTTTAACTTGACGTCCGTTGCAAATATAAAATGTGATTAATGATATGCTAATAATATATTAATTGTGTGAATTCTAAAAAATATACCTAAACAGCGTTCGACTCGAACGATATGTCCAAAAATATACTATAGTTATAATTAGAAAGAAAAAATATAACGCAAATGTTATATAGACTAATAAATATGTACGCGAATTATTTATTAATGTAACAATACTTATTGTTGTATTGATATTGAAAGATAATAATACTTTAATACTAATTGACTCCATGTTTTATATTTTAACTCTATCTATTCTATGCCACTAAGTTTATATTTTCACATTAGCATTATTATTTAGTACTACACATTAAACATGTACTTACAGCTATAAAAGGTGGTACTGGATAATTACTACTTTAGATATCTTACAACTGCATGATATGTTAAAGTTGACCATAAAGATAATCTCAAGTCTAAAGCTTTCAATTTGTCAAAAAATGGTGGCATTTGATTTAAGCAGTTAGCTTGAAATATCGCGATTTAGACACTAATTGTAAACACTAATATGTATAATATATACATATATATATATATATATATATATATATATATATATACATGTACAGTTATGAAAAAGTATATATATTATTATATATAGATTAAACCATGTAGAAAGGTTTGATTATCAATGTACATACCATCTACATCTCATAGATGTTTAATTCGCTAGATGTCTATGATTAGAATACCTTGATACCGAATGCAGTGCATAATCAACAACTTGATTAGCTCTAGACATATAGATTGTTAATATTAATACTATTGTTTGCATATATTTTTAATTAATATAAATAAACTTCAACTCGATTATTATTATATTCCTCCAGTTTTAAAGAAATCATATTATTGATACTTTATCAATTGTGATAAATTATTGTTTGGTATTTATCAATAAGACATGTTATGGTTACCGAATATTATTACATTAGAGCTCTTTTATATTCTAATTAAATTGTGTTATATTGTTTTTATATTGTGTTATTACCTATATTATGAACTACATTATTAACTGTGTTATTATCCATGCAAATTAGTGAAATGCCGTTTAATGTCAGTATCAATACTTGTCATAATTAAATGCTAAATTTTAGTTTTTAATTGCAGCCTCATTATGCTACTCGTGATCGGCTATTTGTAGCAATAGCGTACTCTAAACTAAATATAGATCATTGTTATAATATAAACAATACGCTGATTAATATATTCTGTTGAATACATATATAATCTATACGATACATAATGGAATCTGAAAATAATTAAATGCGACGATAAGATTTGATTAAACATTTTTAAAATCGATTTAATGACGGTTAAGTTAGTGGTTAATACATACGGATCTAAAGCGAATTTAAATTTCAAAACGAAATCAAAATTAATCAGCAATAATAAACACTTTAAAATTAACTCCTAAAACAACAAAACAACTCTCGCGCAAGAGAAACCTCCTGTAATACTGACCGAGTCTACGACCCATAGACTCATAGTATTCACAGTCAAATATTAAGCGAAACCATAGAACCAAACCAAGTTCTCGGCCGGAATTTACGAAACACATCAACATTAGATATGCAATAGTGAAAACTAGAACAATATAACGAACTCCGAATACATAAAATCTAGAGGAACTGAAAACGCCTGAACACACATTTACGCACTCGATTCAATTAAAACTTGACTTCGACTTTGTTGCAAAGAAAATCCGCAATCGACCATGCAACACAAAGTTATGTTCGTGTTTGTCACATTATTAATACTTAAGGATTCTGAATCTATCTTCAGAGGTCATCGATGTTAGTGTAACTATTGTGTCGCTCGAATATATATATATATATATATATATATATATATATGTATATATATAAGTAGATATATACATATATATATATATATATATATATATATATATATATATATATATATATATATATATATATATATATATATGTGTGTGTATTAATATCCTACAGATTGTTAATAATAATAGTTTCATGAAACATAGTATCAGTATTCTATTTGCTGTAAATCGTGTTTATACATTACATTAAAAATAATAGAATGATTGTTATTTATGATACTTATAATGTAAAACGCTATATTGTATACTAATTTATTAAAAAGAAATTACAAGTGCAATATTTTCTAAATATGAATGATGGTTACGATACCATTTTGATATATAATATTATAGGAATCTATAAAAAGTCAACTATTTTTACAACTGAATTCAAATATTCAAAGATAGATTAGAACTTAAATATTACTTAATTTCATGGAAAAAACATATTCAATTCGGTGTAAACTAATTAATTAGATAAGACCCTAGAAATAGCGGTGTACTAATCTGATTCATTTTACTACGGAACTCAAAGTACCTCGACATAATTCATTTTATGTCATCTGAATAAAGACCATCAATATCTAACTTAAGTGAATTTATCAAACTCCTATAATAATAACTAAATTTCCTTTTCATAAAAACATCTATTAATGGATCTTATTAATCCAATGAATTGTCATTCAAATCTCAGTCTATTAGCAATATACCCGTTAGTGCAATTATAGTCA
>OZ038316.1:8894422-8984232 GCA_964035775.1 Osedax frankpressi
AGACGGCAGGCTAGATCACGATAATCTTGAGCTATTTAAAGACATTGTACTAGTGGTTCTCTCTTCCGGTATCAGTGTAATACTCTCCGTGATGATTACATTATGTTTCGTCTACTTCCCAGGAAACAACCAGGTTATCTATCGTATTGTTATGTCACTTATATCAATGTCGTCACTGTTACTACATATAGTTTTAAGATTACGTTAATTGCGATTATACGATTATATGTTCAGTTAAATATGTCTCCTATCAAATATGGATATCCTTTGTTCATCCCTACCTTCTGAGGGTACCACATATATCCCCACTTATTGCCAGGTCTCACCTACCGGAATAGTTGCTTGCTAATCGCATACCCCTACCGTATGCGGACGTGGTAATTATATCCCCACTTCGTGAAGCACGCCTCGTAGTCGTATCGTGGTAAACACGCCCCCTTCCCATCCAGGCAATCCCCTGCTCTACTAATAACACGCCAACAATCTCCTAATAACACCCTACAACAGGGCGACGGCCTCTACATGTACAACGATCGCGATCCCAACAATGGCGAAACCGCAATGATCCCTTCTCGGTTCGGCGTCGACTATCCTTACGTGACTAATAGTTACGTAACGCCCGACGTTGCCACCGGTTACGCCCCGCCCACAACTTCTGCGGCCGCCAATCAAAAGTTCTTATCGCGTGCGTCTATCGCACCAGCTTCGAATAAACCACGAAAACAAAAACAACAACAACAACAACAACAACAACAACAACAACAACAACAACAACAACAACAACCAAGACACCAACGAACAAGTCTGAATATTCAGACTCCTCAGCGACACCAGAAAATGGTATGTTCTATTATCAGTGCATACTATTGTAATAATACAGTCTATCCATATTAATTACACAAAATTCAGTTGTTAAAACGGTTTCACATAATTATATAACTGGGCATGAGAATTTATGTATTACTAGGTACTTTATTAGTTACTTTATTATAGAGTATTTGTGAAATGTGATTTAAAAGTAATTTCACTCGCTCGTTGATCAGAAACGAGACTCGTACGCGTGGCAATCGAACAGCAAGAACCATATGGTACCCGAGAAAACACGAGTATTCTATAACGCTGACAACGGGGATGTCACGACGTCCAGTTGGAGCAAACCGACGGTAACTGCTCCCCTCGCTGGTGCCATGAAACATCTGTCGAGTTATCCTCAGCCTCCAAGCACAGCGATTGCGGATCTTAAATTAGCCGACCTCAAAAAAACGCCAAACGAATCCGTTTCGCCAAAATTTAAAAGTCAGAGAAATTCAAATTTCGGCGGACCTCTAGACAATAAGAACAAAACAAAAATAAATAGTCACCGCAATTCAGTTAGTTATAATAATGTAGTAGTGTTACACTCTTTCTTAATACTGTAGTAGTGTTACACTCTTTCTTAATACTGTAGTAGTGTTACACTCTTTCTTAATACTATAGTAGTGTTACACTCTTTCTTAATACTGTAGTAGTGTTACACTCTTTCTTACTACTGTAGTAGTAGTGTTACACTCTTTCTTACTACTGTAGTAGTAGTGTTACACTCTTTCTTAATACTGTAGTAGTGTTACACTCTTTCTTAATACTGTAGTAGTGTTACACTCTTTCTTACTACTGTAGTAGTAGTGTTACACTCTTTCTTAATACTATAGTAGTGTTACACTCTTTCTTACTACTGTAGTAGTGTTACACTCTTTCTTAATACTGTAGTAGTGTTACACTCTTTCTTACTACTGTAGTAGTAGTGTTACACTCTTTCTTAATACTATAGTAGTGTTACACTCTTTCTTAATACTGTAGTAGTAGTGTTACACTCTTTCTTAATACTATAGTAGTGTTACACTCTTTCTTACTACTGTAGTAGTAGTGTTACACTCTTTCTTAATACTGTAGTAGTGTTACACTCTTTCTTACTACTGTAGTAGTAGTGTTACACTCTTTCTTAATACTATAGTAGTGTTACACTCTTTCTTACTACTGTAGTAGTGTTACACTCTTTCTTAATACTGTAGTAGTGTTACACTCTTTCTTACTACTGTAGTAGTAGTGTTACACTCTTTCTTAATACTATAGTAGTGTTACACTCTTTCTTAATACTGTAGTAGTAGTGTTACACTCTTTCTTAATACTATAGTAGTGTTACACTCTTTCTTACTACTGTAGTAGTAGTGTTACACTCTTTCTTAATACTATAGTAGTGTTACACTCTTTCTTAATACTGTAGTAGTGTTACACTCTTTCTTAATACTATAGTAGTGTTACACTCTTTCTTAATACTGTAGTAGTGTTACACTCTTTCTTAATACTATAGTAGTGTTACACTCTTTCTTACTACTGTAGTAGTAGTGTTACACTCTTTCTTAATACTATAGTAGTGTTACACTCTTTCTTAATACTGTAGTAGTGTTACACTCTTTCTTAATACTATAGTAGTGTTACACTCTTTCTTAATACTGTAGTAGTGTTACACTCTTTCTTAATACTGTAGTAGTGTTACACTCTTTCTTAATACTGTAGTAGTGTTACACTCTTTCTTAATACTGTAGTAGTGTTACACTCTTTCTTACTACTGTAGTAGTAGTGTTACACTCTTTCTTAATACTATAGTAGTGTTACACTCTTTCTTACTACTGTAGTAGTGTTACACTCTTTCTTAATACTGTAGTAGTGTTACACTCTTTCTTACTACTGTAGTAGTAGTGTTACACTCTTTCTTAATACTATAGTAGTGTTACACTCTCTCTTAATACTGTAGTAGTAGTGTTACACTCTTTCTTAATACTATAGTAGTGTTACACTCTTTCTTACTACTGTAGTAGTAGTGTTACACTCTTTCTTAATACTATAGTAGTGTTACACTCTTTCTTAATACTGTAGTAGTGTTACACTCTTTCTTAATACTATAGTAGTGTTACACTCTTTCTTAATACTGTAGTAGTGTTACACTCTTTCTTAATACTATAGTAGTGTTACACTCTTTCTTACTACTGTAGTAGTAGTGTTACACTCTTTCTTAATACTATAGTAGTGTTACACTCTTTCTTAATACTGTAGTAGTGTTACACTCTTTCTTAATACTATAGTAGTGTTACACTCTTTCTTAATACTGTAGTAGTGTTACACTCTTTCTTAATACTGTAGTAGTAGTGTTACACTCTTTCTTAATACTATAGTAGTGTTACACTCTTTCTTACTACTGTAGTAGTAGTGTTACACTCTTTCTTAATACTATAGTAGTGTTACACTCTTTCTTAATACTGTAGTAGTGTTACACTCTTTCTTAATACTATAGTAGTGTTACACTCTTTCTTAATACTGTAGTAGTGTTACACTCTTTCTTAATACTATAGTAGTGTTACACTCTTTCTTACTATACAGTAGTGTTACACTCTTTCTTAATACTATAGTAGTGTTACACTCTTTCTTAATACTGTAGTAGTGTTACACTCTTTCTTAATACTATAGTAGTGTTACACTCTTTCTTAATACTGTAGTAGTGTTACACTCTTTCTTAATACTATAGTAGTGTTACACTCTTTCTTACTATACAGTAGTGTTACACTCTTTCTTAATACTGTAGTAGTGTTACACTCTTTCTTAATACTATAGTAGTGGTACACTCTTTCTTAATACTGTAGTAGTGTTACACTCTTTCTTACTACTATAGTAGTGTTACACTCTTTCTTAATACTATAGTAGTGTTACACTCTTTCTTACTATACAGTAGTGTTACACTCTTTCTTAATACTATAGTAGTGTTACACTCTTTCTTAATACTGTAGTAGTGTTACACTCTTTCTTAATACTATAGTAGTGTTACACTCTTTCTTAATACTATAGTAGTGTTACACTCTTTCTTAATACTGTAGTAGTGTTACACTCTTTCTTAATACTATAGTAGTGTTACACTCTTTCTTAATACTATAGTAGTGTTACACTCTTTCTTAATACTATAGTAGTGTTACACTCTTTCTTAATACTGTAGTAGTGTTACACTCTTTCTTAATACTATAGTAGTGTTACACTCTTTCTTACTATACAGTAGTGTTACACTCTTTCTTAATACTATAGTAGTGTTACACTCTTTCTTAATACTGTAGTAGTGTTACACTCTTTCTTAATACTATAGTAGTGTTACACTCTTTCTTAATACTGTAGTAGTGTTACACTCTTTCTTAATACTATAGTAGTGTTACACTCTTTCTTACTATACAGTAGTGTTACACTCTTTCTTAATACTGTAGTAGTGTTACACTCTTTCTTAATACTATAGTAGTGTTACACTCTTTCTTAATACTGTAGTAGTGTTACACTCTTTCTTACTACTATAGTAGTGTTACACTCTTTCTTAATACTATAGTAGTGTTACACTCTTTCTTACTATACAGTAGTGTTACACTCTTTCTTAATACTATAGTAGTGTTACACTCTTTCTTAATACTGTAGTAGTGTTACACTCTTTCTTACTACTATAGTAGTGTTACACTCTTTCTTAATACTTTAGTAGTTTTACACTCTTTCTTAATACTATAGTAGTGTTACACTCTTTCTTAATACTTTAGTAGTTTTACACTCTTTCTTAATACTATAGTAGTGTTACACTCTTTCTTAATACTATAGAGGTGTTACACTCTTTCTTAATACTGTAGTAGTGTTACACTCTTTCTTACTACTATAGTAGTGTTACACTCTTTCTTAATACTATAGTAGTGTTACACTCTTTCTTAATACTGTAGTAGTGTTACACTCTTTCTTAATACTATAGTAATGTTACACTCTTTCTTAATATCTAGTAGTGTTACACTCTTTCTTAATACTGTAGTAGTGTTACACTCTATCTTAATACTAGAGTAGTGTTACACTCTTTCTTAATACTGTAGTAGTGTTACACTCTTTCTTAATACTATAGTAGTGTTACACTCTTTCTTACTACTATAGTAGAGTTACACTCTTTCTTAATACTATAGTAGTGTTACACTCTTTCTTAATACTATAGTAGTGTTACACTCTTTCTTAATACTGTAGTAGTGTTACACTCTTTCTTAATACTATAGTAGTGTTACACTCTTTCTTACTAAATAGTAGTGTTACACTCTTTCTTAATACTATAGTAGTGTTACACTCTTTCTTAATACTGTAGTAGTGTTACACTCTTTCTTAATACTATAGTAGTGTTACACTCTTTCTTAATACTGTAGTAGTGTTACACTGTTTCTTAATACTATAGTAGTGTTACACTCTTTCTTAATACTTTAGTAGTTTTACACTCTTTCTTAATACTGTAGTAGTGTTACACTCTTTCTTAATACTATAGTAGTGTTACACTCTTTCTTAATACTGTAGTAGTGTTACACTCTTTCTTACTACTATAGTAGTGTTACACTCTTTCTTAATACTATAGTAGTGTTACACTCTTTCTTAATACTGTAGTAGTGTTACACTCTTTCTTACTATCTAGTAGTGTTACACTCTTTCTTAATACTGTAGTAGTGTTACACTCTTTCTTAATACTGTAGTAGTGTTACACTCTTTCTTAATATCTAGTAGTGTTACACTCTTTCTTAATACTGTAGTAGTGTTACACTCTTTCTTAATACTGTAGTAGTGTTACACTCTTTATTAATATCTAGTAGTGTTACACTCTTTCTTAATACTGTAGTAGTGTTACACTCTTTCTTAATATCTAGTAGTGTTACACTCTTTCTTAATACTGTAGTAGTGTTACACTCTTTCTTAATACTATAGTAGTGTTACACTCTTTCTTAATACTATAGTAGTGTTACACTCTTTCTTAATACTGTAGTAGTGTTACACTCTTTCTTAATACTATAGTACTGTTACACTCTTTCTTAATACTATAGTACTGTTACACTCTTTCTTAATACTATAGTAGTGTTACACTCTTTCTTAATACTGTAGTAGTGTTACACTCTTTCTTAATACTATAGTAGTGTTACACTCTTTCTTAATACTATAGTAATGTTACACTCTTTCTTAATATTGTAGTAGTGTTACACTCTTTCTTAATACTATAGTAGTGTTACACTCTTTCTTAATATTGTAGTAGTGTTACACTCTTTCTTAATACTATAGTAGTGTTACACTCTTTCTTAATATTGTAGTAGTGTTACACTCTTTCTTAATACTATAGTAGTGTTACACTCTTTCTTAATATTGTAGTAGTGTTACACTCTTTCTTAATACTATAGTAGTGTTACACTCTTTCTTAATATTGTAGTAGTGTTACACTCTTTCTTAATACTCTAGTAGTGTTACACTCTTTCTTAATACTATAGTAGTGTTACACTCTTTCTTACTAATATAGTAGTGTTACACTCTTTCTTACTACTATAGTAGTGTTACACTCTTTCTTAATACTGTAGTAGTGTTACACTCTTTCTTAATACTATAGTAGTGTTACACTCTTTCTCAATACTATAGTAGTGTTACACTCTTTCTTAATATTGTAGTAGTGTTACACTCTTTCTTAATACTATAGTAGTGTTACACTCTTTCTTAATATTGTAGTAGTGTTACACTCTTTCTTAATACTATAGTAGTGTTACACTCTTTCTTAATATTGTAGTAGTGTTACACTCTTTCTTAATACTATAGTAGTGTCACACTCTTTCTTAATACTCTAGTAGTGTTACACTCTTTCTTAATACTATAGTAGTGTTACACTCTTTCTTACTAATATAGTAGTGTTACACTCTTTCTTACTACTATAGTAGTGTTACACTCTTTCTTAATACTATAGTAGTGTTACACTCTTTCTTACTACTGTAGTAGTAGTGTTACACTCTTTCTTAATACTATAGTAGTGTTACACTCTTTCTTAATACTGTAGTAGTGTTACACTCTTTCTTAATACTATAGTAGTGTTACACTCTTTCTTAATACTGTAGTAGTGTTACACTCTTTCTTAATACTATAGTAGTGTTACACTCTTTCTTACTACTGTAGTAGTAGTGTTACACTCTTTCTTAATACTATAGTAGTGTTACACTCTTTCTTAATACTGTAGTAGTGTTACACTCTTTCTTAATACTATAGTAGTGTTACACTCTTTCTTAATACTGTAGTAGTGTTACACTCTTTCTTAATACTGTAGTAGTAGTGTTACACTCTTTCTTAATACTATAGTAGTGTTACACTCTTTCTTACTACTGTAGTAGTAGTGTTACACTCTTTCTTAATACTATAGTAGTGTTACACTCTTTCTTAATACTGTAGTAGTGTTACACTCTTTCTTAATACTATAGTAGTGTTACACTCTTTCTTAATACTGTAGTAGTGTTACACTCTTTCTTAATACTATAGTAGTGTTACACTCTTTCTTACTATACAGTAGTGTTACACTTTTTCTTAATACTATAGTAGTGTTACACTCTTTCTTAATACTGTAGTAGTGTTACACTCTTTATTAATACTATAGTAGTGTTACACTCTTTCTTAATACTGTAGTAGTGTTACACTCTTTCTTAATACTATAGTAGTGTTACACTCTTTCTTACTATACAGTAGTGTTACACTCTTTCTTAATACTGTAGTAGTGTTACACTCTTTCTTAATACTATAGTAGTGTTACACTCTTTCTTAATACTGTAGTAGTGTTACACTCTTTCTTACTACTATAGTAGTGTTACACTCTTTCTTAATACTATAGTAGTGTTACACTCTTTCTTACTATACAGTAGTGTTACACTCTTTCTTAATACTATAGTAGTGTTACACTCTTTCTTAATACTGTAGTAGTGTTACACTCTTTCTTAATACTATAGTAGTGTTACACTCTTTCTTAATACTATAGTAGTGTTACACTCTTTCTTAATACTGTAGTAGTGTTACACTCTTTCTTAATACTATAGTAGTGTTACACTCTTTCTTAATACTATAGTAGTGTTACACTCTTTCTTAATACTATAGTAGTGTTACACTCTTTCTTAATACTGTAGTAGTGTTACACTCTTTCTTAATACTATAGTAGTGTTACACTCTTTCTTACTATACAGTAGTGTTACACTCTTTCTTAATACTATAGTAGTGTTACACTCTTTCTTAATACTGTAGTAGTGTTACACTCTTTCTTAATACTATAGTAGTGTTACACTCTTTCTTAATACTGTAGTAGTGTTACACTCTTTCTTAATACTATAGTAGTGTTACACTCTTTCTTACTATACAGTAGTGTTACACTCTTTCTTAATACTGTAGTAGTGTTACACTCTTTCTTAATACTATAGTAGTGTTACACTCTTTCTTAATACTGTAGTAGTGTTACACTCTTTCTTACTACTATAGTAGTGTTACACTCTTTCTTAATACTATAGTAGTGTTACACTCTTTCTTACTATACAGTAGTGTTACACTCTTTCTTAATACTATAGTAGTGTTACACTCTTTCTTAATACTGTAGTAGTGTTACACTCTTTCTTACTACTATAGTAGTGTTACACTCTTTCTTAATACTTTAGTAGTTTTACACTCTTTCTTAATACTATAGTAGTGTTACACTCTTTCTTAATACTTTAGTAGTTTTACACTCTTTCTTAATACTATAGTAGTGTTACACTCTTTCTTAATACTATAGTAGTGTTACACTCTTTCTTAATACTGTAGTAGTGTTACACTCTTTCTTACTACTATAGTAGTGTTACACTCTTTCTTAATACTATAGTAGTGTTACACTCTTTCTTAATACTGTAGTAGTGTTACACTCTTTCTTAATACTATAGTAATGTTACACTCTTTCTTAATATCTAGTAGTGTTACACTCTTTCTTAATACTGTAGTAGTGTTACACTCTATCTTAATACTATAGTAGTGTTACACTCTTTCTTAATACTGTAGTAGTGTTACACTCATTCTTAATACTATAGTAGTGTTACACTCTTTCTTACTAAATAGTAGTGTTACACTCTTTCTTAATACTATAGTAGTGTTACACTCTTTCTTAATACTGTAGTAGTGTTACACTCTTTCTTAATACTATAGTAGTGTTACACTCTTTCTTAATACTGTAGTAGTGTTACACTCTTTCTTAATACTATAGTAGTGTTACACTCTTTCTTAATACTTTAGTAGTTATACACTCTTTCTTAATACTGTAGTAGTGTTACACTCTTTCTTAATACTATAGTAGTGTTACACTCTTTCTTAATACTGTAGTAGTGTTACACTCTTTCTTACTACTATAGTAGTGTTACACTCTTTCTTAATACTATAGTAGTGTTACACTCTTTCTTAATACTGTAGTAGTGTTACACTCTTTCTTACTATCTAGTAGTGTTACACTCTTTCTTAATACTGTAGTAGTGTTACACTCTTTCTTAATACTGTAGTAGTGTTACACTCTTTCTTAATATCTAGTAGTGTTACACTCTTTCTTAATACTGTAGTAGTGTTACACTCTTTCTTAATACTGTAGTAGTGTTACACTCTTTCTTAATATCTAGTAGTGTTACACTCTTTCTTAATACTGTAGTAGTGTTACACTCTTTCTTAATATCTAGTAGTGTTACACTCTTTCTTAATACTGTAGTAGTGTGACACTCTTTCTTAATACTATAGTAGTGTTACACTCTTTCTTAATACTATAGTAGTGTTACACTCTTTCTTAATACTGTAGTAGTGTTACACTCTTTCTTAATACTATAGTACTGTTACACTCTTTCTTAATACTATAGTACTGTTACACTCTTTCTTAATACTATAGTAGTGTTACACTCTTTCTTAATACTGTAGTAGTGTTACACTCTTTCTTAATACTATAGTAGTGTTACACTCTTTCTTAATACTATAGTAATGTTACACTCTTTCTTAATATTGTAGTAGTGTTACACTCTTTCTTAATACTCTAGTAGTGTTACACTCTTTCTTAATACTATAGTAGTGTTACACTCTTTCTTACTAATATAGTAGTGTTACACTCTTTCTTACTACTATAGTAGTGTTACACTCTTTCTTAATACTGTAGTAGTGTTACACTCTATCTTAATACTATAGTAGTGTTACACTCTTTCTTACTACTATAGTAGTGTTACACTCTTTCTTAATATTGTAGTAGTGTTACACTCTTTCTTAATATTGTAGTAGTGTTACACTCTTTCTTAATACTATAGTAGTGTTACACTCTTTCTTAATATTGTAGTAGTGTTACACTCTTTCTTAATACTATAGTAGTGTTACACTCTTTCTTAATATTGTAGTAGTGTTACACTCTTTCTTAATACTCTAGTAGTGTTACACTCTTTCTTAATACTATAGTAGTGTTACACGCTTTCTTACTAATATAGTAGTGTTACACTCTTTCTTACTACTATAGTAGTGTTACACTCTTTCTTAATACTGTAGTAGTGTTACACTCTTTCTTAATACTATAGTAGTGTTACACTCTTTCTTAATACTATAGTAGTGTTACACTCTTTCTTAATATTGTAGTAGTGTTACACTCTTTCTTAATACTATAGTAGTGTTACACTCTTTCTTAATATTGTAGTAGTGTTACACTCTTTCTTAATACTATAGTAGTGTTACACTCTTTCTTAATATTGTAGTAGTGTTACACTCTTTCTTAATACTATAGTAGTGTTACACTCTTTCTTAATACTCTAGTAGTGTTACACTCTTTCTTAATACTATAGTAGTGTTACACTCTTTCTTACTAATATAGTAGTGTTACACTCTTTCTTACTACTATAGTAGTGTTACACTCTTTCTTAATACTATAGTAGTGTTACACTCTTTCTTAATATTGTAGTAGTGTTACACTCTTTCTTAATACTATAGTAGTGTTACACTCTTTCTTAATATTGTAGTAGTGTTACACTCTTTCTTAATACTATAGTAGTGTTACACTCTTTCTTAATATTGTAGTAGTGTTACACTCTTTCTTAATACTATAGTAGTGTTACACTCTTTCTTAATATTGTAGTAGTGTTACACTCTTTCTTAATACTCTAGTAGTGTTACACTCTTTCTTAATACTATAGTAGTGTTACACTCTTTCTTACTAATATAGTAGTGTTACACTCTTTCTTACTACTATAGTAGTGTTACACTCTTTCTTAATACTGTAGTAGTGTTACACTCTTTCTTAATACTATAGTAGTGTTACACTCTTTCTTAATACTGTAGTAGTGTTACACTCTTTCTTAATACTATAGTAGTGTTACACTCTTTCTTACTACTATAGTAGTGTTACACTCTTTCTTAATACTATAGTAGTGTTACACTCTTTCTTACTACTATAGTAGTGTTACACTCTTTCTTAATACTATAGTAGTGTTACACTCTTTCTTAATACTATAGTAGTGTTACACTCTTTCTTAATACTGTAGTAGTGTTACACTCTTTCTTAATACTGTAGTAGTGTTACACTCTTTCTTAATACTGTAGTAGTGTTACACTCTTTCTTAATACTATAGTAGTGTTACACTCTTTCTTAATACTGTAGTAGTGTTACACTCTTTCTTAATACTATAGTAGTGTTACACTCTTTCTTACTACTATAGTAGAGTTACACTCTTTCTTAATACTATAGTAGTGTTACACTCTTTCTTAATACTATAGTAGTGTTACACTCTTTCTTAATACTGTAGTAGTGTTACACTCTTTCTTAATACTATAGTAGTGTTACACTCTTTCTTACTAAATAGTAGTGTTACACTCTTTCTTAATACTATAGTAGTGTTACACTCTTTCTTAATACTGTAGTAGTGTTACACTCTTTCTTAATACTATAGTAGTGTTACACTCTTTCTTAATACTGTAGTAGTGTTACACTCTTTCTTAATACTATAGTAGTGTTACACTCTTTCTTAATACTTTAGTAGTTTTACACTCTTTCTTAATACTGTAGTAGTGTTACACTCTTTCTTAATACTATAGTAGTGTTACACTCTTTCTTAATACTGTAGTAGTGTTACACTCTTTCTTACTACTATAGTAGTGTTACACTCTTTCTTAATACTATAGTAGTGTTACACTCTTTCTTAATACTGTAGTAGTGTTACACTCTTTCTTAATATCTAGTAGTGTTACACTCTTTCTTAATACTGTAGTAGTGTTACACTCTTTCTTAATACTGTAGTAGTGTTACACTCTTTCTTAATACTGTAGTAGTGTTACACTCTTTCTTAATACTCTAGTAGTCTTACACTCTTTCTTAATACTGTAGTAGTGTTACACTCTTTCTTACTACTGTAGTAGTGTTACACTCTTTCTTAATACTATAGTAGTGTTACACTCTTTCTTAATACTGTAGTAGTGTTACACTCTTTCTTAATACTATAGTAGTGTTACACTCTTTCTTAATACTGTAGTAGTGTTACACTCTTTCTTAATACTATAGTAGTGTTACACTCTTTCTTAATACTTTAGTAGTTTTACACTCTTTCTTAATACTGTAGTAGTGTTACACTCTTTCTTAATACTATAGTAGTGTTACACTCTTTCTTAATACTATAGTAGTGTTACACTCTTTCTTACTAATATAGTAGTGTTACACTCTTTCTTACTACTATAGTAGTGTTACACTCTTTCTTAATACTGTAGTAGTGTTACACTCTTTCTTAATACTATAGTAGTGTTACACTCTTTCTTAATATTGTAGTAGTGTTACACTCTTTCTTAATACTATAGTAGTGTTACACTCTTTCTTAATATTGTAGTAGTGTTACACTCTTTCTTAATACTATAGTAGTGTTACACTCTTTCTTAATATTGTAGTAGTGTTACACTCTTTCTTAATACTATAGTAGTGTTACACTCTTTCTTAATATTGTAGTAGTGTTACACTCTTTCTTAATACTCTAGTAGTGTTACACTCTTTCTTAATACTATAGTAGTGTTACACTCTTTCTTACTAATATAGTAGTGTTACACTCTTTCTTACTACTATAGTAGTGTTACACTCTTTCTTAATACTGTAGTAGTGTTACACTCTTTCTTAATACTATAGTAGTGTTACACTCTTTCTTAATACTGTAGTAGTGTTACACTCTTTCTTAATACTATAGTAGTGTTACACTCTTTCTTACTACTATAGTAGTGTTACACTCTTTCTTAATACTATAGTAGTGTTACACTCTTTCTTACTACTATAGTAGTGTTACACTCTTTCTTAATACTATAGTAGTGTTACACTCTTTCTTAATACTATAGTAGTGTTACACTCTTTCTTAATACTGTAGTAGTGTTACACTCTTTCTTAATACTGTAGTAGTGTTACACTCTTTCTTAATACTGTAGTAGTGTTACACTCTTTCTTAATACTATAGTAGTGTTACACTCTTTCTTAATACTGTAGTAGTGTTACACTCTTTCTTAATACTATAGTAGTGTTACACTCTTTCTTACTACTATAGTAGAGTTACACTCTTTCTTAATACTATAGTAGTGTTACACTCTTTCTTAATACTATAGTAGTGTTACACTCTTTCTTAATACTGTAGTAGTGTTACACTCTTTCTTAATACTATAGTAGTGTTACACTCTTTCTTACTAAATAGTAGTGTTACACTCTTTCTTAATACTATAGTAGTGTTACACTCTTTCTTAATACTGTAGTAGTGTTACACTCTTTCTTAATACTATAGTAGTGTTACACTCTTTCTTAATACTGTAGTAGTGTTACACTCTTTCTTAATACTATAGTAGTGTTACACTCTTTCTTAATACTTTAGTAGTTTTACACTCTTTCTTAATACTGTAGTAGTGTTACACTCTTTCTTAATACTATAGTAGTGTTACACTCTTTCTTAATACTGTAGTAGTGTTACACTCTTTCTTACTACTATAGTAGTGTTACACTCTTTCTTAATACTATAGTAGTGTTACACTCTTTCTTAATACTGTAGTAGTGTTACACTCTTTCTTAATATCTAGTAGTGTTACACTCTTTCTTAATACTGTAGTAGTGTTACACTCTTTCTTAATACTGTAGTAGTGTTACACTCTTTCTTAATACTGTAGTAGTGTTACACTCTTTCTTAATACTCTAGTAGTCTTACACTCTTTCTTAATACTGTAGTAGTGTTACACTATTTCTTACTACTGTAGTAGTGTTACACTCTTTCTTAATACTATAGTAGTGTTACACTCTTTCTTAATACTGTAGTAGTGTTACACTCTTTCTTAATACTATAGTAGTGTTACACTCTTTCTTAATACTTTAGTAGTTTTACACTCTTTCTTAATACTGTAGTAGTGTTACACTCTTTCTTAATACTATAGTAGTGTTACACTCTTTCTTAATACTGTAGTAGTGTTACACTCTTTCTTACTACTATAGTAGTGTTACACTCTTTCTTAATACTATAGTAGTGTTACACTCTTTCTTAATACTGTAGTAGTGTTACACTCTTTCTTAATACTGTAGTAGTGTTACACTCTTTCTTAATACTATAGTAGTGTTACACTCTTTCTTAATACTGTAGTAGTGTTACACTATTTCTTAATACTGTAGTAGTGTTACACTCTTTCTTAATACTGTAGTAGTGTTACACTCTTTCTTACTACTGTAGTAGTGTTACACTCTTTCTTAATACTATAGTAGTGTTACACTCTTTCTTAATACTGTAGTAGTGTTACACTCTTTCTTAATACTGTAGTAGTGTTACACTCTTTCTTAATACTATAGTAGTGTTACACTCTTTCTTAATACTATAGTAGTGTTACACTATTTCTTAATACTATAGTAGTGTTACACTCTTTCTTAATAATATAGTAGTGTTACACTCTTTCTTACTATTATAGTAGTGTTACACTCTTTCTTAATACTGTAGTAGTGTTACACTCTTTCTTAATACTGTAGTAGTGTTACACTCTTTCTTAATACTATAGTAGTGTTACACTCTTTATTAATACTATAGTAGTGTTACACTCTTTCTTACTACTGTAGTAGTGTTACACTCTTTCTTAATACTATAGTAGTGTTACACTCTTTCTTAATACTGTAGTAGTGTTACACTCTTTCTTAATACTATAGTAGTGTTACACTCTTTCTTAATACTATAGTAGTGTTACACTCTTTCTTACTACTATAGTAGTGTTACACTCTTTCTTAATACTGTAGTAGTGTTACACTCTTTCTTAATACTGTAGTAGTGTTACACTCTTTCTTAATACTATAGTAGTGTTACACTCTTTATTAATACTATAGTAGTGTTACACTCTTTCTTAATACTGTAGTAGTGTTACACTCTTTCTTAATACTATAGTAGTGTTACACTCTTTCTTAATACTATAGTAGTGTTACACTCTTTCTTAATACTGTAGTAGTGTTACACTCTTTCTTAATACTCTAGTAGTGTTACACTCTTTCTTAATACTGTAGTAGTGTTACACTCTTTCTTAATACTATAGTAGTGTTACACTCTTTCTTAATACTGTAGTAGTGTTACACTCTTTCTTAATACTATAGTAGTGTTACACTCTTTCTTAATACTATAGTAGTGTTACACTCTTTCTTAATACTATAGTAGTGTTACACTCTTTCTTAATACTATAGTAGTGTTACACTCTTTCTTAATACTGAGGTAGTGTTACACTCTTTCTTAATATCTAGTATTGTTACACTCTTTCTTAATACTATAGTAGTTTTACACTCTTTCTTACTATACAGTAGTGTTACATTCTTTCTTAATACTATAGTAGTGTTACACTCTTTCTTAATACTATAGTAGTGTTACACTCTTTCTTAATACTATAGTAGTGTTACACTCTTTCTTAATACTGTAGTAGTGTTACACTCTTTCTTAATACTATAGTAGTGTTACACTCTTTCTTAATACTATAGTAGTGTTACACTCTTTCTTAATACTATAGTAGTGTTACACTCTTTCTTAATACTATAGTAGTGTTACACTCTTTCTTAATACTATAGTAGTGTTACACTCTTTCTTAATACTATAGTAGTGTTACACTCTTTCTTAATACTGTAGTAGTGTTACACTATTTCTTAATACTGAGGTAGTGTTACACTCTTTCTTAATATCTAGTATTGTTACACTCTTTCTTAATACTATAGTAGTTTTACACTCTTTCTTACTATACAGTAGTGTTACATTCTTTCTTAATACTATAGTAGTGTTACACTCTTTCTTAATACTATAGTAGTGTTACACTCTTTCTTAATACTATAGTAGTGTTACACTCTTTCTTAATACTGTAGTAGTGTTACACTCTTTCTTAATACTATAGTAGTGTTACACTCTTTCTTAATACTATAGTAGTGTTACACTCTTTCTTAATACTATAGTAGTGTTACACTCTTTCTTAATACTATAGTAGTGTTACACTCTTTCTTAATACTATAGTAGTGTTACACTCTTTCTTAATACTATAGTAGTGTTACACTCTTTCTTAATACTGTAGTAGTGTTACACTCTTTCTTAATACTGAGGTAGTGTTACACTCTTTCTTAATATCTAGTATTGTTACACTCTTTCTTAATACTATAGTAGTTTTACACTCTTTCTTACTATACAGTAGTGTTACATTCTTTCTTAATACTATAGTAGTGTTACACTCTTTCTTAATACTATAGTAGTGTTACACTCTTTATTAATACTATAGTAGTGTTACACTCTTTCTTAATACTGTAGTAGTGTTACACTCTTTCTTAATACTATAGTAGTGTTACACTCTTTCTTAATACTATAGTAGTGTTACACTCTTTCTTAATACTGTAGTAGTGTTACACTCTTTCTTAATACTCTAGTAGTGTTACACTCTTTCTTAATACTGTAGTAGTGTTACACTCTTTCTTAATACTATAGTAGTGTTACACTCTTTCTTAATACTCTAGTAGTGTTACACTCTTTCTTAATACTGTAGTAGTGTTACACTCTTTCTTAATACTATAGTAGTGTTACACTCTTTCTTAATACTGTAGTAGTGTTACACTCTTTCTTAATACTATAGTAGTGTTACACTCTTTCTTAATACTGTAGTAGTGTTACACTCTTTTTTAATACTCTAGTAGTGTTACACTCTTTCTTAATACTGTAGTAGTGTTACACTCTTTCTTAATACTATAGTAGTGTTACACTCTTTCTTAATACTCTAGTAGTGTTACACTCTTTCTTAATACTGTAGTAGTGTTACACTCTTTCTTAATACTCTAGTAGTGTTACACTCTTTCTTAATACTGTAGTAGTGTTACACTCTTTCTTAATACTATAGTAGTGTTACACTCTTTATTAATACTATAGTAGTGTTACACTCTTTCTTAATACTGTAGTAGTGTTACACTCTTTCTTAATACTGTAGTAGTGTTACACTCTTTCTTAATACTATAGTAGTGTTACACTCTTTCTTAATACTGTAGTAGTGTTACACTCTTTCTTAATACTCTAGTAGTGTTACACTCTTTCTTAATACTGTAGTAGTGTTACACTCTTTCTTAATACTATAGTAGTGTTACACTCTTTCTTAATACTCTAGTAGTGTTACACTCTTTCTTAATACTGTAGTAGTGTTACACTCTTTCTTAATACTATAGTAGTGTTACACTCTTTCTTAATACTATAGTAGTGTTACACTCTTTCTTAATACTGTAGTAGTGTTACACTCTTTCTTAATACTATAGTAGTGTTACACTCTTTATTAATACTGTAGTAGTGTTACACTCTTTCTTAATAGTGTAGTAGTGTTACACTCTTTCTTAATACTCTAGTAGTGTTCCACCCTTTTTAATACTATAGTAGTGTTACACTCTTTCTTAATACTATAGTAGTGTTACACTCTTTCTTAATACTGTAGTAGTGTTACACTCTTTCTTAATACTATAGTAGTGTTACACTCTTTATTAATACTGTAGTAGTGTTACACTCTTTCTTAATAGTGTAGTAGTGTTACACTCTTTCTTAATACTGTAATAGTGTTACACTCTTTCTTAATAATGTAGTAGTGTTACACTCTTTCTTAATACTGTAGTAGTTTTACACTCTTTCTTAATACTATAGTAGTGTTACACTCTTTCTTAATACTATAGTAGTGTTACACTCTTTCTTAATAGTGTAGTAGTGTTACACTCTTTCTTAATACTGTAGTAGTTTTACACTCTTTCTTAATACTCTAGTAGTGTTACACCCTTTTTAATACTATAGTAGTGTTACACTCTTTCTTAATACTATAGTAGTGTTACACTCTTTCTTAATACTGTAGTAGTGTTACACTCTTTCTTAATACTATAGTAGTGTTACACTCTTTCTTAATACTCTAGTAGTGTTACACCCTTTTTAATACTATAGTAGTGTTACACTCTTTCTTAATACTATAGTAGTGTTACACTCTTTCTTAATACTATAGTAGTGTTACACTCTTTCTTAATACTGTAGTAGTGTTACACTCTTTCTTAATACTATAGTAGTGTTACACTCTTTCTTAATACTGTAGTAGTGTTACACTCTTTCTTAATACTCTAGTAGTGTTACACTCTTTCTTACTACTGTAGTAGTGTTACACTCTTTCTTAATACCATAGTAGTATTACACTCTTTCTTAATACTGTAGTAGTGTTACACTCTTTCTTAATATCTAGTAGTGTTACACTCTTTCTTAATACTATAGTAGTGTTACACTCTTTCTTAATACCATAGTAGTGTTACACTCTTTCTTAATACTGTAGTAGTGTTACACTCTTTCTTAATATCTAGTAGTGTTACACTCTTTCTTAATACTATAGTAGTGTTACACTCTTTCTTAATACTCTAGTAGTGTTACACTCTTTCTTAATACTCTAGTAGTGTTACACTCTTTCTTAATATCTAGTAGTGTTACACTCTTTCTTAATACTATAGTAGTGTTACACTCTTTCTTAATACTCTAGTAGTGTTACACTCTTTCTTAATACTCTAGTAGTGTTACACTCTTTCTTAATATCTAGTAGTGTTACACTCTTTCTTAATACTATAGTAGTGTTACACTATTTCTTAATACTATAGTAGTGTTACACTCTTTCTTAATACTCTAGTAGTGTTACACTCTTTCTTAATATCTAGTATTGTTACACTCTTTCTTAATACTATAGTAGTTTTACACTCTTTCTTACTATACAGTAGTGTTACATTCTTTCTTAATACTATAGTAGTGTTACACTCTTTCTTAATACTATAGTAGTGTTACACTCTTTCTTAATACTATAGTAGTGTTACACTCTTTCTTAATACTGTAGTAGTGTTACACTCTTTCTTAATACTATAGTAGTGTTACACTCTTTCTTAATATCTAGTATTGTTACACTCTTTCTTAATACTATAGTAGTTTTAAACTCTTTCTTACTATACAGTAGTGTTACACTCTTTCTTAATACTATAGTAGTGTTACACTCTTTCTTAATACTATAGTAGTGTTACACTCTTTCTTAATACTATAGTAGTGTTACACTCTTTCTTAATACTGTAGTAGTGTTACACTCTTTCTTAATACTATAGTAGTGTTACACTCTTTCTTAATACTATAGTAGTGTTACACTCTTTCTTAATACTATAGTAGTGTTACACTCTTTCTTAATACTATAGTAGTGTTACACTCTTTCTTAATACTATAGTAGTGTTACACTCTTTCTTAATACTGAGGTAGTGTTACACTCTTTCTTAATATCTAGTATTGTTACACTCTTTCTTAATACTATAGTAGTTTTACACTCTTTCTTACTATACAGTAGTGTTACATTCTTTCTTAATACTATAGTAGTGTTACACTCTTTCTTAATACTATAGTAGTGTTACACTCTTTCTTAATACTATAGTAGTGTTACACTCTTTCTTAATACTGTAGTAGTGTTACACTCTTTCTTAATACTATAGTAGTGTTACACTCTTTCTTAATACTATAGTAGTGTTACACTCTTTTTTAATACTATAGTAGTGTTACACTCTTTCTTAATACTGTAGTAGTGTTACACTCTTTTTTAATACTGTAGTAGTGTTACACTCTTTCTTAATACTATAGTAGTGTTACACTCTTTCTTAATACTGTAGTAGTGTTACACTCTTTCTTAATACTGAGGTAGTGTTACACTCTTTCTTAATATCTAGTATTGTTACACTCTTTCTTAATACTATAGTAGTGTTACACTCTTTCTTAATACTGTAGTAGTGTTACACTCTTTTTTAATACTGTAGTAGTGTTACACTCTTTCTTAATACTATAGTAGTGTTACACTCTTTCTTACTACTGTAGTAGTGTTACACTCTTTCTTAATACTATAGTAGTGTTACACTCTTTCTTAATATCTAGTAGTGTTACACTCTTTCTTAATACTGTAGTAGTGTTACACTATTTCTTACTACTGTAGTAGTGTTACACTCTTTCTTACTACTGTAGTAGTGTTACACTCTTTCTTAATACTATAGTAGTATTACACTCTTTCTTAATACTATATATAGTATAACACTATATTTTAACACTATAATATTATACTATATATAGTAGGCGCGTAATGGGTTTATAAAGGGTACGTAGTGGATCAGCCTATAGCCTGTAGCCTTTAGCCTGTAGCCTGTAGCCTGTAGCCTGTAGCCTGTAGCCTGTAGCCTATAGCCTGTAGCCTGTAGCCTGTAGCCTGTAGCCTGTAGCCTGTAGCTGTAGCCTGTAGCCTGTAGCCTGTAGCCTGTAGCCTGTAGCCTGTAGCCTGTATCCTGTAGCCTGTACCCAATAGCCTGTAGCCTGTAGCCTGTAGCCTATAGCCTGTAGCCTGTAGCCTTTAGCCTGTAGCCTATAGCCTGTAGCCTGTAGCCTGTAGCCAGTAGCCAGTAGCCTGTAGCCTGTAGCATGTAGCCTGTAGCCTGTAGCCTGTAGCCTGTAGCCTGTAGCCTATAGCCTGTAGCCTGTAGCCTGTAGGGTGTAGCCTATAGCCTGTAGCCTGTAGCCTGTAGCCTGTAGCCTGTAGCCTGTAGCCTGTAGCCTGTAGCCTGTAGCCTGTAGCCTGTAGCCTGTAGCCTGTAGCCTGTAGCCTGTAGCCTGTACCCAATAGCCTGTAGCATGTAGCCTGTAGCCTATAGCCTGTAGCCTGTAGCCTGTAGCCTGTAGCCTGTAGCCTGTAGCCTGTAGCCTGTAGCATGTAGCCTATAGCCTGTAGCCTGTAGCCTGTAGCCTATAGCCTGTAGCCTGTAGCCTGTAGCATGTAGCCTATAGCCTGTAGCCTGTAGCCTGTAGCCTATAGCCTGTAGCCAGTAGCCTGTAGCCTTTAGCCTGTAGCCTGTAGCCTGTAGCCTGTAGTCTGTAGCCTGTAGCCTGTAGCCTGTAGTCTGTAGCCTGTTGCCTGTAGCCTGTAGCATGTAGCCTGTAGCCTGTAGCCTGTAGCCTATAGCCTGTAGCCTGTGGCCTGTAGTCTGTATCCTGTAGCCTGTAGCCTATAGCCTTTAGCATGTATCCTGTAGCCTGTAGCCTGTAGCCTGTAGCATGTATCCTGTAGCCTGTAGCCTTTAGCCTGTAGCCTGTAGCATGTAGCCTGTAGCCTGTAGCCTGTAGTCTGTAGCCTGTAGTCTGTAGCCTGTAGTCTGTAGCCTGTAGCCTGTAGCCTGTAGCCTGTAGTCTGTAGCCTGTAGTCTGTAGCCTGTAGCCTGTAGCCTGTAGTCTGTAGCATGTAGCCTTTAGCCTGTAGCCTGTAGCCTGTAGCCTGTAGCCTATAGCCAGTAGCCTGTAGCATGTAGCCTGTAGCCTGTAGCCTGTAGCCTGTAGTCTGTAGCCTGTAGCCTGTAGTCTGTAGCCTGTAGCCTGTAGTCTGTAGCCTGTAGTCTGTAGCCTGTAGCCTGTAGCCTGTAGTCTGTAGCATGTAGCCTTTAGCCTGTAGCCTGTAGCCTGTAGCCTGTAGCCTATAGCCAGTAGCCTGTAGCATGTAGCCTGTAGCCTGTAGCCTGTAGCCTGTAGCCTGTAGCCTGTAGCCTGTAGCCTGTAGCCTGTAGCCTGTAGCCTGTAGCCTGTAGCCTGTAGCCTGTAGCCTGTAGCCTGTAGCCTGTAGCCTTTAG
The DNA here is from genome assembly GCA_964035775.1 of Osedax frankpressi. Lineage (NCBI taxonomy): Eukaryota > Metazoa > Annelida > Polychaeta > Sabellida > Siboglinidae > Osedax > Osedax frankpressi. The sequence continues at coordinate 8,916,438 of OZ038316.1, forward strand.
CATGTAGCCTGTAGGATGTAGCCTGTAGCCTGTAGCCTGTAGCCTGTAGCCTGTAGCCTGTAGCCTGTAGCCTGTAGCCTGTAGCCTGTAGCCTGTAGCCTGTAGCCTGTAGCCTGTAGCATGTAGCCTGTAGCCTGTAGCCTGTAGCCTGTAGCCTGTAGCCTGTAGCCTGTAGCATGTAGCCTGTAGCCTGTAGCCTGTAGCCTGTAGCCTGTAGCCTGTAGCCTGTAGCATGTAGCCTATAGCCTGTAGCCTGTAGCCTGTAGCCTATAGCCTGTAGCCTGTAGCCTGTAGCATGTAGCCTATAGCCTGTAGCCTGTAGCCTGTAGCCTATAGCCTGTAGCCAGTAGCCTGTAGCCTTTAGCCTGTAGCCTGTAGCCTGTAGCCTGTAGTCTGTAGCCTGTAGCCTGTAGCCTGTAGTCTGTAGCCTGTTGCCTGTAGCCTGTAGCATGTAGCCTGTAGCCTGTAGCCTGTAGCCTATAGCCTGTAGCCTGTGGCCTGTAGTCTGTATCCTGTAGCCTGTAGCCTATAGCCTTTAGCATGTATCCTGTAGCCTGTAGCCTGTAGCCTGTAGCATGTATCCTGTAGCCTGTAGCCTTTAGCCTGTAGCCTGTAGCATGTAGCCTGTAGCCTGTAGCCTGTAGTCTGTAGCCTGTAGTCTGTAGCCTGTAGTCTGTAGCCTGTAGCCTGTAGTCTGTAGCCTGTAGCCTGTAGTCTGTAGCCTGTAGTCTGTAGCCTGTAGCCTGTAGCCTGTAGTCTGTAGCATGTAGCCTTTAGCCTGTAGCCTGTAGCCTGTAGCCTGTAGCCTATAGCCAGTAGCCTGTAGCATGTAGCCTGTAGCCTGTAGCCTGTAGCCTGTAGTCTGTAGCCTGTAGCCTGTAGTCTGTAGCCTGTAGCCTGTAGTCTGTAGCCTGTAGTCTGTAGCCTGTAGCCTGTAGCCTGTAGTCTGTAGCATGTAGCCTTTAGCCTGTAGCCTGTAGCCTGTAGCCTGTAGCCTATAGCCAGTAGCCTGTAGCATGTAGCCTGTAGCCTGTAGCCTGTAGCCTGTAGCCTGTAGCCTGTAGCCTGTAGCCTGTAGCCTGTAGCCTGTAGCCTGTAGCCTGTAGCCTGTAGCCTGTAGCCTGTAGCCTGTAGCCTGTAGCCTTTAGCATGTAGCCTGTAGGATGTAGCCTGTAGCCTGTAGCCTGTAGCCTGTAGCCTGTAGCCTGTAGCCTGTAGCCTGTAGCCTGTAGCCTGTAGCCTGTAGCCTGTAGCCTGTAGCCTGTAGCATGTAGCCTGTAGCCTGTAGCCTGTAGCCTGTAGCCTGTAGCCTGTAGCCTGTAGCATGTAGCCTGTAGCCTGTAGCCTGTAGCCTGTAGCCTGTAGCCTTTAGCCTGTAGCCTGTAGCCTGTAGCCTGTAGCCTATAGCCAGTAGCCTGTAGCATGTAGCCTGTAGCATGTAGCCTGTAGCCTGTAGCCTGTAGCCTGTAGCCTGTAGCCTGTAGCCTGTAGCCTGTAGCATGTAGCCTGTAGCCTGTAGCCTGTATCCTGTAGCCTGTAGCCTTTAGCATGTAGCCTGTAGGATGTAGCCTGTAGCCTGTAGCCTGTAGCCTGTAGCCTGTAGCCTGTAGCCTGTAGCCTGTAGCCTGTAGCCTGTAGGATGTAGCCTGCAGCCTATAGCATATAGCCTATAGCCTGTAGCCTATAGTCTGTAGCCTGTAGCATGTAGCCTGTAGCCTGTAGCCTGTAGCCTGTAGCCTGTAGCCTGTAGCATGTAGCCTATAGCCTGTAGCTTGTAGCCTGTAGCCTATAGCCTGTAGCCTGTAGCCTGTAGCCTGTAGCCTGTAGCCTGTAGCCTGTAGCATGTAGCCTGTAGCCTGTAGCCTGTAGCCTGTAGCCTGTAGCCTGTAGCCTGTAGCCTGTAGCCTGTAGCCTGTAGCCTGTAGCCTGTAGCCTGAAGCCTGTAGCCTGTAGCCTATAGCCTGTAGCCTGTAGCCTGTAGCCTGTAGCATGTAGCCTGTAGCCTGTAGCATGTAGCCTGTAGCCTGTAGCCTGTAGCCTGTAGACTGTAGCCTGTAGCCTGTAGCCTGTAGCCTGTAGCCTGTAGCCTGCAGCCTGTAGCCTGTAGCCCGTAGCCTGTAGCCCGTAGCCCGTAGCCTGTAGTATGTAGCCTGTAGCCTGTAGCCTGTAGCCTGTAGCCTGTAGCCTGTAGCCTGTAGCCTGTAACCTGTAGCATGTAGCCTGTAGCCTGTAGCCTGTAGCCTGTAGCCTGTAGCCTGTAGCCTGTAGCCTGTAGCCTGTAGCCTGCAGCCTGTAGCCTGTAGCCCGTAGCCTGTAGCCCGTAGCCTGTAGCCTGTAGTATGTAGCCTGTAACCTGTAGCCTATAGCCTGTAGCCTGTAGTCTGTAGCCTGTAACCTGTAGCATGTAGCCTGTAGCCTGTAGCCTATTGGATGTAGCCTGTAGCCTGTAGCCTGTAGCCTGTAGCCTGTAGCCTGTAGCATGTAGCCTGTAGCCTGTAGCCTGTAGCCTGTAGCCTGTAGCCTGTAGCATGTAGCCAATAGCCAGTAGCCTATTGGATGTAGCCTGTAGCCTGTATCCTGTAGCCTGTAGCCTGTAGCCTGTAGCCTATAGCCTGTAGCCTATTGGATGTAGCCTGTAGCCTGTAGCCTGTAGCCTGTAGCCAATAGCCAGTAGCCTGTAGCATGTAGCCTGTAGCCTGTAGCCTGTAGCCTGTAGCCTATAGCCTGTAGCCTATAGCCTGTAGTCTGTAGCCTGTAGCCTGTAACCTGTAGCATGTAGCCTGTAGCCTGTAGCCTGTAGCCTGTAGCCTGTAGCCTGTAGCCTGTAGCCTGTAGCCTGTAGCCTGCAGCCTGTAGCCTGTAGCCTGTAGCCTGTAGCCTGTAGCCAATAGCCAGTAGCCTGTAGCATATAGTCTGTAGCCTGTAGCCTGTAGCCTGTAGCCTGTAGCCTATAGCCTGTAGCCTATAGCCTGTAGCCTATAGCCTATAGCCTGTAGCCTGTAGCCTATAGCCTGTAGCGTGTAGCCTGTAGCCTGTAGCCTGTAGCCTGTAGCCTGTAGCCTGTAGCCTGTAGCCTGTAGCCTGTAGCCTGTAGCCTGTAGCCTGTAGCCTGTAGCATGTAGCCTGTAGCCTGTAGCCTGTAGCCTGTAGCCTGTAGCCAGTAGCCTGTAGCCTGTAGCCTGTAGCCTGTAACATGTAGGATGTAGTCTGTAGCCTATAGCCTGTAGCCTGTAGCCCATCCTATTATTCAGAAGCTCTAAATGTCTCAAGTAACTAAACATCAGTAAATAAACATTAGAAAGATAGAGTTGTTGTGTTATTCTACCAAAGAAAGTGCTCCTAAATGAATGTACAAGTAATTTAGCTATTGTGCAAACAATGCCATCTATAAGTCGCCATAGTAATTATATATAAAAAGGTCGATCACACAGGCATAGGCTAGTTACTGTATGTAAATACAGTTTACTATTTACTGGCTATCCTCTAAATTCTATTGAACTCACGATGATAAAAAGAGTTGCATACAAAACATTTCAAATGATCAACACCCAGATTATGATGAACGTTAAACACAACGTAAACTTGAACACGTATCTATTTCTTAAAATCTCTCTTAGCTCTTAATCCTTAGCTCTTAATCTCTTAGCTCTTAATCCTTATCTCTTAATCTCTTAGCTCTTAATCCTTAGCTCTTAATCTCTTAGCTCTTAATCATTAGCTCTTAATATTTTAGCTATTAATCATTAGCTCTTAATATTTAGCTCTTAATAGTCAGCTCTTAATATTTAGCTCTTAATTCATAGCTCTTAATCATTAGCTATTAATCATTAGCTCTTAATATCTAGCTCTAGCTATTAATTCATAGCTCTTAATCCGTAGCTCTTATTCCTTAGCTCTTAATATTTAGCTCTTAATAGTCAGCTCTTAATATTTAGCTCTTAATATTTACCTCTTAATATTTAGCTCTTAATATTTAGCTCTTAATATTTAGCTCTCAATCTCTTAGCTCTTAACTGCTAATCATACGCAACGATACCCAACTAGACCTAACCACCCGTCTTCGTATACAGCAACTCAACTACAAGGACTACGCGGCGATGCAGGCTCCGCATGCTTTCATCCAGAGACGAAGACAAACCAATACCGGCGAGACGGTATATCGTTATAGTCAGTGATGTTTACGAATGTCTGTGGCGCGAGGCACTAGGAGGTTACGGACGGCGCAGCGTAATGCGTGTGCACGTAACTGCGTGCGCCACTATCGCGCGCGACGATGTGGATACGAAGGAAGTCGGTTGAAAGAGCGAATGGTAATAATAGAAGAAGAAGATAGACAATAAAGTAATAGATAATTCAGGAGTTCAAGAATATTATTTTCTCGGCGTTTTTCTAATAAATCTGTATAAATGTTATTTCTAATGCGATACTAAATTGTTTTGTTTAATGATCTATTGCACAACACAACATACTTCTACGCTAGAGTGTAATTATATGTTAGCAGGCACGTCTTATAATCTAGTATATCATCATATGTAAATACAATATTTAATTATACTCCTATAGGAGTAATAAATATATACGATATCATAACATGGCAACTAATAAAAGTGCTGTATATGAGAATGTAATTACAAAAACATAAAAAACTATGTATAGTTATATATATATATATATATATATATAAGTGATTTTATTTATATACAATTGTATAATATATATGTTAGCAATTGGTAAACTCTATAAAATGTATATGATTGATTAAGTAAATAGTATTCTATACTTCTCTTTTAGTGTTTAATATAACTTTAAATATCAATCTTAGTATAGTATACCCATCATATATGGTGGGTATACAGATTAATCTATATACAGAATAATCTATGCGATTTCGTGTTGCAATATTGAGTAATTTTATTGATGTCCTTCAATACATATTTCATACTTTGTAACATACGATAATATCACTCTATTTGTTATAGGTATAATTCTATGCTATTTAGTTTGCATTTAACTATTTAAAAGTATCGCATTTGAGATCAAAAACAATAAATTGAGAGTGATGTGATAATTTTATAAATGTTTGGTATTTCAAAAAACTATTGGTTAACATGAAAGTACTATAAATGTTAAAAATAAATTAACTTTATTGTTTTTTTGGTGTATGCAAGATAAGATAAACAAAATTGCTTTTCACATTGCTATGCATTACATAACATATTGATAAATAACTAGGATTAACATACGCTCTGTAAGAACTCATGCGTTTGATTAATCATAATAGCAAAACTCTGGGAATTTAGAAAATAGTAAAATCAAGAGGAAATTAAGAGGAAATTAAGAGGACAATAAGGACAATTCACTCTAAGTTTTCAAGATCAATTGTTAGTGAAAGGTAGAATAAAGCACTGAAAACAAGCTTAATTCTCTGTACATTTATAAATAACAAATTTGATTGTATAAATTAAAAATATATTTAATTATATTTATAAATTTATATAAATTAAAAACATAATATTAAACAACAAATTAATTAATAATTAATTTATATTATAAATTATATTAAATCAACTTGTAAATCATTTTTGGCTCTAAAAAATTCCATCAGTAATTTACATCCAATTAAATTAGAGAACTTTCAATTCCACTTTCCCAGTTTGTAGGTTTGAAAGAACATTTCTGTTCTCGCGACATCTCTATTTATATACAGTATATACAGTATATACAGTATATACAGTATATACAGTATATACAGTATATGTATAAGATATCTAGTTACTATTAATAAATTATTTATATTCAATTGTTTTTAAATTGATATTTTAAAAATTAGTAGTTTCTGGATACTCGTAAAGTTAGCGAGGTATTGAAAAAGTATTTTAGTCGATATTTATGGTGGTAACGTAAATTAATATATTCAAAATACTGTATTACTATTTATTTATAAGTATTTCTTAGATGAATGTAATTATGAAGTAGGTCAGCGATAACAATTTCAATAACAATTTATTTTTAAAATATATGAAAGCGAAATATTCATAAACAATTAAATGATATAATATAATGATATAATATAATTATATAATCGGAATCATATTCCGCGAGGGAGGTGAGTGATGACATCGTGCCATAGCTATACGTTAACAATAATGATGGCGGCAGGGCGGAGGTGTTGCGTAATAAGGGGGAGCCTCACTCCCAACCCTTCTTGATCTCCAAAGTCCACTTCCAGGCGAGATGTTCAAATTTGTCGTCGTCAGTAAATAGAGACTTAATGGTGTAGGAGGCTCGCGACAGCATTCCAGAGGGAGCCTCCTCTTGAGGCGTGGTGTACGACTGTAACTCCTTCTTGGGTCCGTAGGAACCCACCATGAACTTCGACTTATCGACTGCGGGGTTTGGATAGGCGTAATGATGGGGCAATGATAGTGTTATATGGTGGCGATAGTGGTGTGAGGTGATAGAGGTTAATATTGGGATATAGTGAGGTTATAGGGGTAATGATGGGGTAATAAGGTTATGGTGGGATCGTGGTGGGGTAACAAGGTTAGTTATCAGTATGTAGAATTTGAAATCATTTGATTTCGGTGTTAAAAGTATCAAGTACTTAGTGATGAGTAGAACTATGTACTTCTAAGTAGCTAAAGGTAGAAGGTGTTTAAAGGAGTGGGTATTCGAATGAGTAGATGTTTCGGAGAGCGGGGCGGATAGAGATATGGTGCAACCTTGAACTCCATTCCTGATTGTCTTTTGCACATACTTGAGCCCGCTGACAATCTGGTGTTGGACATAGAAATGTATCTGTACTCTGTATGAACAGCCTTCCTTCAACACAAAACTCTTCTGCTTCGACAGGTCACCTATTCATCATTGTTGCGTAATGTCAATACTGAATACAATAGGAACGCATTTATAATTATCACATTATTTGACGCCAATTTGAGATGGTCAAGGAAATTAATCAACATATTTGCAATGCAATATTTATAATTTGATTTAGTTTTTAAAAAAGGACTATTATTAATAATGAATTTATTAATCAACATTAATATTAAAAGATAAAACAATGCACGCAGACATGTGTTTTATAAACCAAGCTTACTGGTCAGAACCTGCGAGATCCAAATGCATTGCTTCCCGTCCTTCCACCAAAAGAGATAACTTCTGCACAATGACTTGTCGTGGATCTTCTGGGACTGTTGTTTAATGATAACAATTAATGATTATATTCATTTTACTTGCAACTTTAATAAGAGAAGAGCCTGGATTACAAGGCACGCTACAGTCTCAATTACAAGCCCCTTTACAGTCTCAATTACAAGGCACACTACAAGCCCCACTATAACATGTAGTGGGGCTTGTAAACTATGCCATCACAAGCCCCGCCCAACTCCAGCACTAATACATGTAGTCACCCCCGCCCCGTTCACAAGCCCCGCCCACCTCCAACACTAACACATGCAGTCACCCCGCCCCCTTCACAAGCCCCGCCCACCTCCAGCACTAACACATGCAGTCACCCCCGCCCCCTTCACAAGCCCCGCCCATCTCCAGCACTTACACATGCAGTCACCCCCGCCCCCTTCACAAGCCCCGCCCACCTCCAACACTAACACATGCAGTTGCCCGCCCCCTTCACAAGCCCCGCCCACCTCCAACACTAACACATGCAGTCACCCCCGCCCCCTTCACAAGCCCCGCCCATCTCCAACACTAACACATGCAGTCACCCCCGCCCCCTTCACAAGCCTCGCCCACCTCCAACACTAACACATACAGTCACCCCCGCCCCCTTCACAAGCCCCGCCCACCTCCAGCACTAACACATGCAGTCACCCCCGCACCCTTCACAAGCCCCGCCCACCTCCAACACTAACACATGCAGTCACACCCGCCCCCTTAACAAGCCCCGCCCACCTCCAACACTAACACATACAGTCACCCCCGCCCCCTTCACAAGCCCCGCCCACCTCCAGCACTAACACATGCAGTCACCCCCGCCCCCTTCACAAGTCCCGCCCACCTCCAACACTAACACATGCAGTCACCCCACCCCTTCACAAGCCCCGCCCATCTCCAACACTAACACATGTAGTCACCCCACCCCTTCACAAGCCCCGCCCACCTCCAACACTAACACATGCAGTCACCCCCGCCCCCTTCACAAGCCCCGCCCACCTCCAACACTAACACATGCAGTCACCCATACCGCCCAGTAGCGTCTGTTTATATTTCTTAAGACTTTCATCTTCATTATCAAGATTAATAATTTCTTGAACGCTTTTAATTGCTGGGGCAGCATATTTAGACGAGGCTTCTATATCTTCGGTGTTGACGTCGGCCATGTCTGGGGTCAGGGGTCAAGGAATCTTAGTTAGGGGATAGGGTTAGGGGTTGATTTAATAGTGGTATTACGGGTGGGGGTAAATAACGAGGTACGAGGAAGGATGGGAGAGTGTAGTGGGAGAGTGGGGTCAGGATATCGAGTGAACGGATGAGAGATGGCTGATCGTGGAGATAAAGAACATGCAAAAAAGATATTTGTGTGTAAAGAGCTGATGGGGAGATGGATATGGGAAGAAGGTCGAAAATTATCAATTTATTAATTGAATTGTATCCTCAATAAAAGCAAAATTCTAACAGATGTGATTAATCTATATATCGGAAAACGTAAATAATTTACAGATAAAGATACAGATGGTGTAGGCTAGTAGTGTAACAGTGGTGTAGGCTAGTAGTGTAACAGCGGTGTAGGCTAGTAGTGTAACAGTGGTGTAGGCTAGTAGTGTAACAGTGGTGTAGGCTAGTAGTGTAACAGCGGTGTAGGCTAGTAGTGTAACAGCGGTGTAGGCTAGTAGTGTAACAGCGGTGTAGGCTAGTAGTGTAACAGTGGTGTGGGCTAGTAGTGTAACAGTGGTGTAGGCTAGTAGTGTAACAGTGGTGTAGGCTAGTAGTGTAACAGTGGTGTAGGCTAGTAGTGTAACAGTGGTGTAGGCTAGTAGTGTAACAGTGGTGTAGGCTAGTAGTGTAACAGCGGTGTAGGCTAGTAGTGTAACAGTGGTGTAGGCTAGTAGTGTAACAGCGGTGTAGGCTAGTAGTGTAACAGTGGTGTAGGCTAGTAGTGTAACAGTGGTGTAGGCTAGTAGTGTAACAGTGGTGTAGGCTAGTAGTGTAACAGTGGTGTGGGCTAGTAGTGTAACAGTGGTGTAGGCTAGTAGTGTAACAGTGGTGTAGGCTAGTAGTGTAAAAACAATAAAGGCCAGAAATGTAACTGAGATGCAAGGTAGCTTATGCTATGAGGACAGGAATGTGTGTGTTCTCTAAATATTGTATTGTTGTTAAATAAACAGTTAATGTCTCAATGCCATGTAAGGATGTAGGGGCTTTTGATACAAAGAAGAAAAAGATATTTATAAATTTCATATGAAAACTTGTCAAGTATAAATTTATGATTATTTGTTGAATTATCTTTTGTTCCTCCCTGGATCTAAGTTAAAATAATTTCACTTTCAAAAACACTTCAATGAAGAAGATGTAGAGAGATATACACACAATAGAGATATAAATACACAATAAAGAGATAACACACACAATAGAGAGATATACACACAATAGAGAGATGTACACACAATAGAGAGATAAACACACAATAGAGAGATAAACACACAATAGAGAGATATACACACAATAGAGAGATATACACACAATAGAGAGATATACACACAATAGAGAGATATACACACACTAGAGAGATATACACACAATAGAGAGATGTACACACAATAGAGAGATATACACACAATAGAGAGATAAACACACAATAGAGAGATATACACACAATAGAGAGATATACACACAATAGAGAGATATACACACAATAGAGAGATATACACACAATAGAGAGATATACACACAATAGAGAGATATACACACAATAGAGAGATGTACACACAATAGAGAGATGTACACACAATAGAGAGATAAATACACAATAGAGAGATGTACACACAATAGAGAGATATACACACAATAGAGAGATAAACACACAATAGAGAGATATACACACAATAGAGAGATATACACACAATAGAGAGATATACACACAATAGAGAGATATACATACAATAGAGAGATATACACACAATAGAGAGATGTACACACAATAGAGAGATGTACACACAATAGAGAGATGTACACACAATAGTAGAGTACAGGGAACTGCAATATTTTTCTATCTCAACACATGTTAATCTTGTTAGGTAAAGTGCAGATGAAGGTGAGGGATGAGGGATACAGGGAAAGTGACATAGAGATAGGCAGAGAGGCAGACAGTTTGATGGAATAGAGATGATGGGTGCTAGGAATTAATCTCAGGGCGCTCTAAAATAACATTGGAAAATATAATCACACAGATATGTTACAGAATATAATGCTCTCGTAAATATCATTATGTATATCTATTTTCTTTTGTATATATCAACAATCAATACAAAATAGAACAACAGTTAATGTATATTTATATATATATATATATATATATATATATATATTTATATATATATATATATATATATATATATATTTATATATATATATATAGTTATATATAACGTACTTCAAACTTAAATGAATATAGATTCTTTAGCTCATGTTTATCAAAAAGATGATGAGACAACTGAAAATAATGTATAAATAAGTATTGTATACATTAAATAGTATTGTAAATACATAGGAAATTATATATATACATATATACTTAATTAGATTATTAATCAAAACATATTCAAAAATACCATTTAGCTATGTTTTCTATGTTTATTTTGTGATTATTGATTGATATGCATATAAGTATATATATATATATATCTATATATATATATATATATATATAATGGTTCTGAACTTAATATAGAAATAATAAAACAAATGTTATTGAATAACTGATAAATTAAGTAAACATAACCTAGATAAATAATAGGGCCAATAAACATATAATTCGAATGAATTGATAATTTATAGTTAATAAGTTAATAAGTTAATAAGTTAATAAAGAAACACTGTAAAATAAAGATTAATTTCTTTGGGATTCATATTTAACCAAAATAATAATATTGATATTAATTTCCTGCAAAATTAGACGCAGTAAATATATTAAGTCTTAAAAAATTTTTTTGCATCAAAATGAATATAAATTTAATACCACTAAAGTTTATTTATAGATTTATAGGATTATGATTTCTTAATTGATTTTGTGGTTATTTCAGTGCCTTAGAACTGATATTTATCACTAATCGCATTAGCTATATAGGGAGTAATATATCTTAAAACTGTTATTGGTAAAATAATCAATTATAATATATTTATAATAAATAAATGCAATAGAATAAAGCTAAATATGTTATTATTTCTTATTACACATTAAACAAAAGAACTACTAGAATTTTCTATAAAATTCTTACATGTATATAAAATGTATATAAAATAATATATTAAAATTACAATGAAATATACAGTGCATTTGTAAGGCACAATAGTATAATAAATTTAATGATTTAATTGTTTAATTTAATAATTAATAAGATTTGAAAATAAATTTATTTGAAAATTAATAATAAGTCTTCATAAAATTATTATGAGGTTATTAATAGTGTAGTGAGTAATTCAGAAAAGTAATTTATAATGCCAGAATTGTATATACAATATTTATTCAATAATATATAGTAGATATAATATTTCTTAAAATAAAAAATTTCAACTGTCTAAATTTTAGTATCAATTAAAAGTTACCTAAGTATATGACAATAAAAATAAGAAAATATAATTACATACATTTTTATATTCTATAAAATTAATTCAATGTTATATAGTCACCATTTTAAAAATTATTCTTACAAATTGTTTTTATAAATTGTAATAAATTAAAAATATATTAATATTATTTAATAAGTAATAATATATTGTATTACATAAATTTATATTTTTTGTAAACCAAAATGTAAAGATATGAATAGTATAAAATTAATATAGAAAATTCAGAGTTCAGGCAACATTGTAATATATAGAATTACAAAATTAATTTTAGAAATGGTGCCTTTTTAAAAATAGAAACCATGAATTATATTGCAATAAGTTTAAACTTATCATAGAAGTTTTATAATTGATAACTATATTTTGTTTATATTCTTTAAAATATATAGTTAACTATATAGCATTAAATTAATTTTATGGAATATAAAATGTATATAGAGATTATGATTTAAATTTGTATAATTCAATACTACTCGATATTTTACGATATAAAGTTAAAATATTTACAGAAACTGTAGATATGCACATAATAGATAAGTTCTCAAAGTTGTGTATTGTTTTATTGTGTATTTAACGAGTTATATATATTTTGGTTGTCATGTGACTCATAATTAGGTCAACACCGGATCGAAATAATTTCAATATATGCACCGATTAATATATGACACCGGATAAAATAAAAACTTTGAAAAGTTTAGAAGTGAAGTAAAAACACTTTATAGAATTACTTTTTTATAAAATACAAATATATATAATTAATATTTTATATAATACGCAATTTGATTGTATCGTGTTAATTAAATATAACATGTAATATAATAACCTGTTTGTGTTCAATTATAAATAATAAAAAAGAGATAATTGAGAATCCGGTATATCACGTGATAATAAGCTTATTATTAAAAATCTTTGCATGTATAACATACACATTAAAACACTACGATGTTGTTATTTCATTTATATAATTTTCTAATTAGTATTATATTTGGCATAAGTCCCATAAACGTTATCATTATCTGATGTTATCCGTTATATGAGAATCACCAATTTATTTAAAGATCGATTCATTAATTATTCGGATTCTTTTAATTCTACATTTACTAACATGCAATGTAGAATGTATACAACTGATTCTATAGAATCAAAAATGTATATATATATGCCAATATTAATCAGTAATACTTAAATATATTAACTTGAAATAGAAATTTTCGAAATTATATTTATTTTAAAATATGTTTTTTAGCCATGGTTAAATTAACTAAATATGGAACTGTCTAGTTATGATTTCATTGATATTCTCATTTATTTTCAAGTATTGGTATGGCATAACAAGTTATTATTTAAATAAATAGATATATTTATCGATACATATTTATAAATTAATAAAGCACGATTGTATTTTATTTATACAATATATTATCAGATAAATCCCAATAACATAATCGTATACTTTGTCGAGGTATGTATTACAATTCTTGAATAATAACTTCAACAGGAATATAATATACTATAATATTAATATTGGATTGTAAGTTTTAAAATTAATATAGCGAGATGAGTTTAATATAGTGAGATGAGTTTTTAAAATATAAAAGTTTCATTCACTAGAATAATTATTTCTTATAATTAAAATATTTATAATGTGATTATAGCATAAAGTATTAATACTTTAATTTCAAATTTGATAACGAAACTATTTATTATGAGAACTATCATATACAAATTAATTTAACAAGGAATTAATATATTGTTTCATTATCAGTTTATTTAATAAATGGTTGATAATGCCTGAAGTATATTGTAAACGTATATTATTATCCAATATTAAGGTAATCTTAGGTATTATATAGATATTTTTAAACTATATATTTGAAAACTAAATAATTATAATCAACATATTTCACTACGATAAATATCGATTTTTTTATTAAAATAACTTAAATTACTGTTATTCAATTTAAATATTTGTACTTATATTCTGTAAACAATTTTCTTTCTTAATATTGACAACTTCTTCAAGAAATATACTTTCTATTTATACGTATATGTTATATTACATAGATTATATATATTATCATGTATAATGTATACAGGATATTCTACATACATATTTATATTCATGGATAAGAAATTTCTATAGAAAAAGTATTTTTAAATATGTATTACTACTATGTGAACATCGGAGTGGTATTCACCGATATAGAAAGATTCCGTTGGTGATATTACCGGTTATCTTGGATACTAAAAGAATTAATTAATTTTTCTAAAGATATATAAATATTTTCAATAATTTCAATAATAATTTATTATTAAAGGAATTGTATATCAATTATGGTTATCATAACTTTATTTTAGGTTGAATATTTACAGGGTGAAATTTACATTTTCTGATTTCCCAAGTATAGAATTTCAGTTTTTATTGTCAGCATAACTGATAGCTTATATTTTCTCAACAAATAGTAAAGATAATAGCGAATATCAATATATTGTTATTATTGATTCTTAATTTAATCAAAAGAAAAGTCTAAGGTATTGTACATTTTTCTGGTAGTTCTTTTTATTAAAATTCCTCCTCAGCTGAAAGTGTTTAGATGATATATTATAAGTATAAAAAGTGTTAAATCGAGAGAAAATTAATACAACTGACTATTATAAAATTAAGTTTATTATGTAGGTAAACATACTCGATCATAAACATAATTTTTTTTGGACAAAATTAGCATTTCTATGCAACTGTCCATATAACTTATTATTATTGGTAACACATTTTATGTAGGTTATGTATAAACTTACATGTGAAGAGAAATTTTCCTCAAAACCTCGTAGACATTCATCTTTTCCTATAAGAGTTGGACCTGCACTGAAATTTCTAGGATATGTAATTTTCCTATTCAAGGTATGTTCAAATGTTTCATTTCCTGGACTAAAAAAGTTAATGAAATAATTTGTAATATTAATAATACAATTGAAAGTAAATTCGAATAATACAATTGAAAGTTATCTTGTATTAACAATGGAAATAGTGATTTGGTAAGTTTGTATTTTTTAATATATGGTGATTATAGATTTTTTTTAGTTTCGCTCAAGAGTTTTCTGTAAATATTTTTGTTTTGTAAATATTTATTTCTGTTTGTGATAGTTTTTTTTCTCCGTGTTGTTTCTTCCTAAGTTGTCTGTGTTTATTAGTAAGGGTGACGTCCTACCACGTTTGTAATCTTCTTGTGGAAGATAATCTTCTATATTAAGATTTTTAGTTTGAGCATGTATGTCGATTATTTTTGCAGGTGGTTGAATAGAGTTTTAGTAATATCATCTAATTTGTCAGAATTAATTATTATCATTTTATGTAAGTAATTTATATATATATATATATATATATATATATATATATATATTTATATAAATATATGTGTGTGTGTGCGTGTATGTGTATCATAAATGCAGAATATAAGTTTAATTTGTGTTAATCAATTGTAATATAATAATAGTAGCAACTTTTTTCATATATAAAACTGTTTATAAAATCTGGTAATCTAGAAAAATTTGATCGATATAGTTTTCGTGAATCATACAGTTATAAAATATCATATTGTAAAATATTATTTTAAACAAAAAATATTAATTATTATTGTATAATCTAATATAATGTAATACACGAACATATGAAGTAGGGTGGTTTAGTTTTGAATATTAATTATATTAACTTGGTATAATATATATTTATATATATTAATATGTAGGTATATAATATATGTATGTATAAATGTGTATACTAATATTATAATTAATAACATAATCGTGATCATATTTTGTATAAATAATGTTATGAATCAATATGTTTATTGGTTATAGGATTATACTATGAATAGTAATTGGTAAGCCATAGAATACTTACTATAGTAAATAAATTAAATAAACAATGAATGCTCATATTATATAATAACATAATAAGATACTACATTTAAATTTTCACGTAAGTAATCGCTACAAAATTCTAGTAGAATATAATGAAAACTAATAAAACATTAGTTAAATAAAAAATAATTAAAATATAAATCATGAATAAATATGATATAATGTATATATGATATTGCACTTTTGACGGTGCTCAATTGCATTGATTTAACAATAAGATAAAATACAATAGAAATAATTCTGAATATGGTAATATGAATGGATTTCAAAAATAAATATAAAGATAATTACTAAATTTAATTACGTAAACAATGTTTACTTAAATTTTAACAATACGAAATGTAAGACAAACGATAATTTATAAAAAGTCTTGTACTACAATTACATAGAATTTTGATCGAACAACTTGGAAAATAATGATGATCATAGGCTTATATATACATGTATATATATCGTGGTATATATCGTAGTAATAGAATGAAAATGTTATGCAATCACGAGATCAATAATAAAGTTTCAAGTACGCAAGTCGACCTTTGAATTTCTGTTCGTCTTTCGTACTAACTAGCTATAAATGTAAAAAATATGTCATTTCATATCTCTCTAGAATGTTTATGTAGAGCAAATGTTGAATTATATTAGAGGTAACAAGATCTAACAGTATACAATTAGAATTGTTTCACTAAAATGATAATGTTAAAAATGTCCCGTTAACTTTTTAAACCTTATTCGTATTTTTCATGATAGTAGAATGAACTGAAACCTCGGGAAGATTTATTGGCGTGCCACCAAATGACTGGTGCCACTGTATTTTAACATACGGCTTACCTGCCATTTCGTAGTTTCCGGGACTGTAACATGTTAACGATGCAAACAAGTCAATTGAAACAACGAACATTTATCTTATAATTAAAAAATAACCCAGGTGTATTCTGATTAGTCGCTTTAAATTTCTCCGTAAATCGTTTAGAAGTTGAAGAAAAAGGAGAAAAATTCGTTTTAAAAGTAATTTCCTTAGAGCAGTCAACCTATGAAATAATTCATAATTAATACGGAATTTGAATCGTCCAAATTGAATACAACACATATAAATAAGAAAACACATATATTCATATATAAATTAGCACGGTAATATTCACCTGATATGTATTTGGAGACGGATTTATACCATCGAGAGGTATGAGAAAACGTTTTGCAGTTCGAGCGTTTAGTGTATATCCTTTTTTACTTAAACACCGGTTCTTTATCTGATACTCCATATTTGTTTTCTGAAAAAAATGAATAATTAATTATTAGAATTATTAATGATTCAAATGTATTGAATTAATACAATTAATATTATATATATATATATATATATATAATTAAAGATGTGAGAATGTATATATGTATGTATGTATGTATGTATGTATGTATGTATGTATGTATGTATGTATGTATGTATGTATGTATGTATGTATGTATGTATGTATGTATGTATGTATGCATGTATGTATGTATGTATGTATGTATGTATGTATGTATGTATGTATGTATGTATGTATGTATGTATGTATGTATGTATGTATGTATGTATGTATGTATGTATGTATGTATGTATGTATGTATGTATGTATGTATGTATGTATATATGTATGTATGTATGTATGTATGTATGTATGTATGTATGTATGTATGTATGAATGTATGCATGTATGTATGAGTGTATGTATGTAAGTATGTATGTATGTATGTATGTATGTATGTATATATGTATATATGTATGTATGTATGTATGTATGTATGCATGCATGTATGTATGAATGTATGCATGTATGTATGAATGTATGTATGTATGAATGAATGTATGTATGTATGTATGTATGTATGTGTGTATGTATGTATGTGTGTATATATGTATGTATGTATGTATGTATGTATGTATGTATGTATGTATGTATGTATGTATGTATGTATGTATGTATGTATGTATGTATGTATGTATGTATGTATGTATGTATGTATGTATGTATGTATGTATGTATGTATGTATGTATGTATGTATGTATGTATGTATGTATGTATGTATGTATGTATGTATGTATGTATGTATGTATGTATGTATGTATGTAAGTAAGTATGTATATATGTATGTATGTATGTATGTATGTATGTATGTATGTATGTATGTATGTATGTATGTATGTATGTATGTATGTATGCATGTATGCATGTATGTATGTATGTATGAATGTATGTATGTATGCGTGAGTGTGTGCGTGTAAGAATTGATTTAGAAAACGCAACAGTTAAAATAATAATATATTTTCGATATTGCGTGAAGATAAAAAAAGGTACAATACTAATAATTAGTTTCACGTGAGCTTGAAACTGTTTGGTGATATGGTGGGAGACAATAATTGTTTAGGATGTCGATTCCATTTATAAGAGGCTATTGATGAAAACAATTGTTTGCCATATTTAGAGTTAGTAGTTGGTAGCGTGAGTATGGTGAGGTGAGATGCACGTCTGAGTTGTCTGTTGTTGGATTTAATGTTAAGTGATATTCGTAATGCATATGGTTGTTCGCATGTAAGAGTTTTCTTTAGTATAGTGAGTAATTTGTAATCAATAGAGTCAGTAGACGTCATCCAATTCAGTCGTTGTCTTAATTCAGTAATACTAGTTGAGTAGTCATTTCGGTTGAGTCGATAAATTAATCGTATGGATCTATTAATAGTTCTGTCAAAATGTTTAATTTTATCTCTATTTACTGTAGTTAATAATGAGTTGCAGTTTTGGAGTCATGAGATTATTAAGGAGTGAGTTATTAAAGTAGTAGTTGTGATATTCGTGTATGGTCGTAGTCGTCTAAGATTAAATAGTTTGGTTGTTGTTGTTTATCTTATAAGGTTAATATGTTTGTCGAAATTTAATGCATTGTTAAAATGTAAGCCTAGGTATTTTGCCGAGTTAATTGGTAATATCAAAATGTGTTAATGTAAATGCCTCGGAAAGATTCAGTAGAGTTAGTCTTATTAATGTTCATTAATTCAGTGTTTTTAATGTTGAGAAGAAGATAATTGTTTGCCTACCAGTTGTTTATTTCATTTAAACAGTTGAATATTTTGGTGCATGAATTTCGATGTCATCAGCATATAAGTTATATTTTATATTAGAGAATCTAATAATAATATATTTGATGGGAATTAGATATATGGAAAATAAAATTGGAGATACAATTGACCCCTGTGGAACACAATGCTTATGTTTATATGGGTTAGATATTTTTGTATTTATTTTAATGGAGAAAGTTCTCTCGTGGATATAGCTTTCAAACCATTTAAAGACAGTATCTTTAATTACTATTTGATAGAGTCTTGTCAGTAAGGTAGTGTGATCGAGTGTATCAAATGCAGAAGATTAAGCAAGTAAAGTAATTCGTATTGGATTATTATAGTCAAAGGAGGAGTATATGTCGTCGAATATGGAAAGTAGTTTCAGTATTATGTAATTTTCTAAATCCCTTCTGTCTATTGTCAAGTAGGTTATGTTCAATTAAGTATGATAGTAGATGGACGTATACAGTCTTTTCTAGTAATTTAGCTAATAGTGGTAGTTGGGAAATAAGGCGGTAGTTTGTTAAGTCGTCAGGTGATATTTAGAGTTTTTTATGAAGGGACTAATAATAAAGTGTTTCAGTTGTTGGGGAATAGTTCCTGTTAGTAGAGAAGTATCGATTATATCTTTGAAAAGTAATGTAAGTTTAGTTGATAGTTTTTTTGTAAGGTCGTTTGGTGATTACACTTAACTGTAAGAATTAGGTTTAGTAATTCATCATTAGTTGGAAGCGTGAAACTAGTTAAAGTTATGTGTGGTAATATTGGTGATTGTGTGGTAATTGCACATAAAGGTAGGTTTATTAGCTTTGTAAGTTGCTTATGGATAGTATCTATTTTGTCGATGAAGTGGTTTGCAAATGTTGTTGTAAGTATTAATTCTGGTAAGTTTTGGGTTATTCTATGTTTAGTTTTTCCTAAAAGTGTATTCGTTGTTTTGTAGAGTCTTTTGTAGTCATTACTGTTTTGTATTAATTCCTTTGATATGTAGTTAGTCTTTGCTTTTGTTAATGAGTTACGGCAGGTTGTACGTATATGTATCAGTGTTGCTAAGTTCATAGGTGTAGGCTATTTTATGTATGTTCGGTTAGTTCATTTGAATTCGCATTTTTTTATGTAAGTTTGAATTGAACCTTGGCGATTGATTATGTTCGGTAAATTGATTTATTTTTAGAGGGGCAAGTAAGTCTTTAAGTAAATCAGTTAGGGTTTGAGTTGTTTTATTGTTATGGCTAATAGCTGTAATGCTGTCAGTCATACACGATTCTAAGTTTATTTTATTTATATTTCGGTAATATATCTCGATTTACTTTGGCAATTGTAAAGGTAAGTTAATTGTATAGTGGCCAGTGAGAAGTATTGTTCTTCCTGGTTTATTTTTTAGTAGTTCGGAGTGATGAAATGTTAGAATTAAATCTAACGTATGTCCGTGCGTATGCGTGGGAAAGTCAATATGTTGTTTCAAGTTAAGATCATTGCAAAATGTTTTAAATTCTAGATGGTGTGAAGTGTCAGTGTCAGTGTCAGTGTCAGTATCGTAGTGAAAGTTGAAGTCGCCTAATATTAGTAAATTCTTTTGATAACAGGTTTAAATAATATTAGAAAATTCAGTAAAAATAATGAAGAGCAATAATATTTGGGGGTCTGTAGATAAGTAAGATATGAATTATGTTATTATTAAATTGTAGTTTTGTCAGTAGAATGTCACAGTAAGTTGAGGGAATATGAGTTTCTGATATAATGTGAATATTATATTTTACAAGTAACATAATACCACCTCTTCTTCTACCATCATTTCTAGATTTACTATAGAGTTTGTAATTTAAAGCTTCTAGAGATGCAGTTGTAACTGTATCTTGACTATTCAGCCATGTGTCAGTGATAGCAACTATAGAGAATTTATAGTCTGTGATATATTGGAGTATTATAGGGAGATAGGTAGAGAGAGAGCGTGCATTTAGATGAGTCAATATAAGAGTGTCTGCTTCGGGGGAAGATAGTCAGTTTTTAGTTGACTCGGGTATATGTAGATTCTTAATATAGTTGGCAAATGAGTCTGTCTATTCAGTTCGTAATTTAAGTAAGTCATTAAGTGGCTTTAATTTCCAGTTTGTTTTGTTATTTGCAAGTTTAAGTCTTAGCTGATATTTGTTATTTTTAGATAGAGTGACCATATATAATTTTTTATAAGATCAGATTTAATAGCATTATAATATATATATTTTAATTTCTGTGTCTCAGCAGGTAGAAAGTCTTGAATAAATAATTTACTGTAGTCGGTGTTTGCTAGTGTTCCGTTAAGGGCTATAAATTCATATTATAAATGTAATATTGCAATATTTATTTTTGAATGTTACATTTGATATTGAAGTTGGGTTTATATTTTATTTATTTAGTAGTGATTTTATTTAGTTAAGGTTTAGATTATCTTTATTAATGTTTTCAATAGTAGCAGTATATTTAGTTTCAGTAGGTTTATTACCTGGAGTAGTTAAAGTTTTGTTATTCAAGGTAAGTACTTGTGCGAATGATTTGGTTGTAGTATTGTTTAGTTTTTCTATATTAGTAATTTGTGTAGTATGAGTTTCTAGAATTTTAAGTATATTGTCTAGTTTACGTTCATAAGTTGAGTTATTTAAAGATGATTTTGAGTTTTCAGTTATAGTAGTAATTGTAGATTTAGTTTTAGAAGTATCGCTAGAATCAGTGGTAGTCGTTTATAGAGTATTATTAGTTGAAGAGGTTGTTAAGTTACGGCATGTTTTACATTTGTAACTAATTGCTGGTGAGCTCGTGATTACCAGTGTTGATGGAGAGTTGTGTTTCCCCATGGAAGAGCGAGTTATTTTGATGGATACAGATAACGGTAGTGGATGGTAGACGAACATATACAAGTAGCATGTCCTTCTGTCTGGCTGGAACCATCGTATGTGGGTTTTTTGCAGTATACACATGGCATCTTCACATCGCCACGACGGTTTGATGAGGTAACCGATATCAGATTAAATCCACAAAGATGTAGAACTCCGGTAAATTTCCAGGTATATGATAAAGTTATTATACGCAACTAAATGTCTAGGTCTGGATAATATATCTGGTATGCATCATATAAGCAGATATTTGTAAATGCGTTTGAAAATCAAATACAAGTTACGGTCTATTGTGATGTAATGGACTAAGAAACGTGATAATGGTTATTGTGAAGAAAAAACGTCAGACCAGTATAAGAGCTAGGATCGAATGAATGTATGTATGTATGTATGTATGTATGTATGTATGTGTGTGTATGTATGTATGTGTGTATGTGTGTATGTTAGTATTTATTTAGAAATGCAACAATTAAAATTAAAATACATTTTCTATATTGCATGATAAAAAAGGTATTAATAAGAATCATGGAGATTAATTTTACGTAAGCAGGACACTTTTTAGCTTGCTCTTGAAACTGTTTGGTGGTATGGTGGAGATAATAATTGTTTAGGAAGTCGATTCCATTTATAAGAAGCTATCGAGGTGAATTATTTGTTCGCAGTATTTAGAATGAGTAGTTGGTATGTTAAATATGGTAAGTATGGTACTGTACATATGGTGAGGTCGGGTGTTCGTATTTATCTATTGTTGGTTTTAATGTTAAGTGATTGTCGTAGTGAATGTGTTTGTTCGTATGTAAGAGTTTTATTTAGTAGAGTAAGTAATTTGTAATTAATAAATTAAGTTTTCGTCTTACAATTCAGTCATTGTCGTAGTTCAGTAATGATAATTGAGTAGTCATTTGGGTTGAGTCGGGAAATTATCGTATGGATCTGTATATATCTGTATATAAACTGTATTATTTTATTTTAATTTACTGTAGTTAATAGTGATTCTGGGAAAGATTCAATTGAGATATTTCAGTAGTCATATTAATATTAATTCTTTCAGTCACTTTAAAGTTGATAATGAGATCGTTGTTTATCAACCAGTTATTTATTTCAGTTATACAGTTATTCAGATATTCAGTTATACAGTTATGTAGTATAAATATCCATATTTTGTTGGTATATGAATTTCGATATCATCTGCATATAAGTTATGTTTAATATTAGGTAATCTATTTATAATGATTAGCTATATGCCAAATAAAATTGGACATAAAATTGAACTCTGTGGGAAACCAAATCTGTACAGGTTTGATATTTCTGCATTTATTTTTATGGAAAAAGATCTTTCGTCAATATAATTATTAAACCATTTTAAGACAATGTTTTAAATTCCTATTTGGTTGAGTCTTGTCAATATCAAGTATCGTCAAGTGTGTTAAATGGAGGATACGTCTAGTAAAGTAATACGTAATGGAATATGATCGTCAAGTGATGAGTATATGTCGTCGAATAATGGAAGTATAGTAGTTTCAGTAGCATGTAATTTTCTGAATCCGTTCTGTCTATTATCAAGTAGACTATTCAGTTAAGTTTGTTAGTTGTCGGCGGTATACAGTCTTTTCCAGTAATTTAGCTAATAGTAGTATTTGGGAAATCGTGCGGAGTTCGATAAGTCGCTTGGTGATAATTTAGAGTTTTTATAAAGGGACAATACTTGAGTTGTAGTTAACAGTTTTTTGTAAAGGACAGTCGAAGGAAGTGATTAGAAGATAGACACTTAGCTAGAAGAATTACGTTTAGTATATCGTCATTAGATTAATAGATTAGTATATCGTATTAAATTTAGTGAAGTTTGAAAGTCTGTTATGAATATTATCTATTTTGTCGATGAAGTGTTTGCAAAGGTTGTTGTGAGTATTAATTTCGGTAAGTATGGGAATATTCTTGTTTTGATTTTTTCTAAAAGTTTATTTGTTGTTTTATAGAATTTTCTGTAGATATATTTTGTTTTAATTAAGTGGGTATGTAGTCAGTCTTTGAGATAATAAGTCAGTTTTTTTATGAGTTACGGTATATATTTTTCTCAATATCATTAATTTATAGGCGTGGGGAATGTTATGTAAGTTCGGTTAGTTCATCTGAACTCACATTATTGTTCATGAAAGTCTGAATTAAATCATGGCGATCAATTATGTTCAGTAAATGAATTTATTTTAGATGCTTATCGGATGTAAGTCTTTAAGTAAATCAGTTAGGGTTTGTGTTATTTGGTAGTTATTATGTATGTGTATATATATATATATATATATATATATATATATATATATGTATGTATGTATGCATATATGCATGAATGCATGCATATATGTATGTATGTATGTATTAATATATGCGTGTAGGTTGGTGTGAGTGTGGGTGTGTATGTGCATATGGGTACGTGTGTGTTCGCGCGTATATATATATATATATATTATATATGTATGTGCGTGTGGTTGTATGTGCATGCGTGTGTGTATGTGTGTGTGTATGCATGTGTGTGTGTGTATGTATATATATATATTCGTGTGTGTGCGTGAATATGTGCGTGTGTGGGTGTATGTGTGGGTGCGTGTGAGTATGTGTGTGTATATATGCGTGTGTGTATATGTGATTGTGTGTGTGTGTGTGTGTGTGTGTGTGTGTGTGTGTGTGTGTGTGTGTGTGTGTGTGTGTGTGTTTGTGTATGAATATTAACCTGTTCGGTTTGATACGTATTTGGTCCAACATTTGCTGTACCTCTAATTGGACACAACTCTGATCCTAGTCTACTGGGAGGCACAGACATTGGGTAAATCTGACGATTTTGTTTTGTCCCAAACGATATTTTTGCTTGGTATTCTAGAGAATTAAATATGGATACAAGTTTTATAATATAGAATTGTAATTTATAGTATATATATGAAAGTATATACCTTAAAGTAAATTATCAAATATTAAATATTATCATATATATAAATATGATATAATTATAATTATATTTAATTATAATATAATTATATTTATTATTTTTGCGCAAAAACATATTAAGAAATCATTATATATATAACTATTGTTATTATATTTATTAATAATATTGATCATTCGGTGTACTATTGCAATATTAGATCTAAATATTAAGTATAGTCGCTATAGTTAATATTTGTTATAATATATTATATATTACAAAATAATAACATATTCATTACTTAGTGAATTTTTATTATGACGAAGACAAATACATAATAATATTATTATAAAATTAATACATTATAAAATTTAATAAAATTAATATTTAATAATAATAATCTATTCATTTAGTGAAAATATTCATGGCATGAAAAAAAAGTTTAATTTAGATAACAAGTTTAGTAGGTAATAATATATATATATATTATGTAATATTGATAATTTAATTTTGCAATTACCCTTTTCTTGTTCATCTAATAGTAATGTATCCATTTTAATTCGTTTTAAGTGTAAGTTATATGCTAGAACTTATATTATAAATTTTAAAAGTTGAATATTAACTAAATTATAGATTGTAATATCGGTAACTATGTAAACAATAGCAAGTTCATAATTTGTGGTAAATAAACACCTGGTGATAAAATAATATTTTTATTCTAATAATAGATTCCTCACATAAAGAATAATATTAATAACACGCATTTATAATTTTTATACAACAATGTTACTACTTTTATATGAATTATTATAATCTAAATTAAATTATAAATTTCGTTATCATATTTTATAATTACATGTTAAGAAATATATATACATATATTCAAAGTAAGTAATATTCTAGGATATTTCTAGCGGCTTAGTTTAATTCATTTAATAAATACATTGGTTTAACTATAATATTAATTACAATTTTAATATCGATGAACTTTAGTAATATAAAATAAAGCTAATATTACCATATAAAGGTATTTTAAAATTGTGAAATAATTTAACAACCATTACTTCTAGGCGGTAGGTAATATGGGTAACGGTTCTAGTAAATTTCGAAAATATCTACGTAACGGCGACGAAGATGCTGCTCGTACACTGCTAAACAGTAATCAGGATCTGCGTAAATCACTCGATCCTAACATATCGTACGGCGAACACCACGGTCACAACACAGCCCTTCATTACGCTTCGAAACACTGCATGAAATACATGTTGCAGGTGTTTCTATCCATATATTCGGGTAATCCTAACAAACGAAATGATTTAAATGAAACTTCATTGCATTGTCTTGCGAAAGGAACATGGGTATGTATCTATAAAATACTAGTTAGAATGTTTTTTAAAACGATTACTTTCGAAGAATATCAATATGCAATATTATATTGCTTATTCACTCATACAATAAAACCTCTTAATCAATAAGACCTTTGATCTTTAATAATGGTTAATTGTAAAGCTTTGAAAGCATTTATATATTTATTTAAAATTAGTTAAATAATTTCAAATTAAATTTCTATTTTTCGATACTATAGCATCTTAAAAGATCATAATGATAGTTTATGTATGCAAATATATATATAGATATATATATATATATTTAGATATATCGCGAATGGTTTTGATATATAATAATATTATGTAATAACTGCTACTATTATTGTGACTTTTTATGTAAAGATATTATAAACATCTAGTATTGATCACAAGTGATATTTTGGTAATTGGATATACATACACAATGTATATTTAGAATATTTTATCTCACATCTATCAATTTATTATTTTTCAGTCTACCAATTAAGCCAAACTGTTAACTGAGTTAACCACGCCCCTTACCCCCCACCCCCCACCCACCCACCGTGTGACGTCCAGGCGCCCGGAGATACGGAACAAACTGCGTCTCGACACTACGAGCATCACCGTCGCGTGGAGTGCGCTCGTCTTCTGTTGTCGTGGCGAGGACCTCTGGTGACCTCCGCGACCGGCGACGATACCAACGACGGCGTCGTCGAGGTTCCGGAGAGAGTCGACCTCGCCGCCGTGGACTCGCATCGAAACACTCCGCTGCACTACGCGGCGAGATCTGGTACCAGAAGATTCGTCGAGGTTAGGTGCAACGGTCTTGAACGAGTGGTGAGTCACCATTGATACCTTTTATGTACATATACTATTGTAATTATTGCGTTACATTACTTATTGTTTATATGCGTAGAATTCTCTGGAACGGTATCAATAAAGGTAGTATTAGAGCGTATGTTTAATACCGATATATCGTATAGACTGTGCATATCGAATAGCCCATAGTAATCTAACCGACAATATTGTACTACGAAAACCCCGTGTAATTATTCAATTACCTAGAGGAGTAGTCGAGGAGTTGCCTCCCTGTTGATGTTGATACAATAGGGCTATTGTTGTCGGAAGTGCTTTATCTAGTACTCGCACGGTCCGTGGCTATCTACCGTGGAACTCGGTTTCGACGTGCCATTTGAAATTCTGAACGACATATAATTTATTTTCGTATAAACAATACGATTATGACTCATGACTTCGAGTGCAGAGTTAATGAATGCGGACGTCTCCGTTGACTGTACGCTTTTTAATGTAATGGTTACGCCGCGTCAACAACAATACGTATACGTCATTTCGACGCGTCGTTTATGACAACCGCGCCGACGTCGTTAACACCTAGCAACGCGCGTTACCCTTAGCAACGCGCGTTACCCCTAGCAACGCGCGTTACCCCTAGCAACGCGAGTTACCCCTAGCAACGCGCTTTACCCTTAACACACCTCAACCGACGTTTATCCCTTGCCGTAGATACTGATCGCGAACGAAGCGCCATTGTTTCTCGAAAACGACGAGGGTTTGACCCCCTGCGACCTCGCCGAAGCCTCGGGTCACAAGGACATCGCCCTCTACCTCGAGTCCAAGATGGTGTTCACGGTAAGCGCGTGCGGTTTCTACGGCCGTCGTAACAAAGCTATTGTAGTGCGTTTAGACCTCGAGGACGTGTTCGACCCACCCTGCTTGCTAATCAACGCATACCACTGAACTTTACTGGTAATTACAATATGGGCGCAATGCACGGGTTTATGTTATATTAGAATAGATATGCCAACCACTGTAGAAAACACCACCTGCCACCACCTGCCATTGACTATAACTCCATGAGCCTACATTGAACAAATTGAATGTTTTTATATATATATCATTCTCTTACCCTTATCTCTATGCACTTCTCCCTCTCCCTCTCCCTCTCCCTCTCCCTCTCCCTCTCCCTCTCCCTCTCCCTCTCCCTCTCCCTCTCCCTCTCCCTCTCCCTCTCCCTCTCCCTCTCCCTCTCCCTCTCCCTCTCCCTCTCCCTCTCCCTCTCCCTCTCCCTCTCCCTCTCCCTCTCCCTCTCCCTCTCCCTCTCCCTCTCCCTCTCCCTCTCCCTCTCCCTCTCCCTCTCCCTCTCCCTCTCCCTCTCCTTCTCCCTCACCATCTCCCTCTCCCTCTCCCTATCCCACGTCCTCTCCCTCTCCCTCACCATCTCCCTCACCATCTCCCTCTCCTTCTACCTCTACCTCTGTCTCTCACCCTCCCTCTCCTTCTCCTTCTACCTCTGCAACTGCCTCTACCTCTGCCTCTCACCCTCCCTCTCCTTCTCCTTCTCCCATTCCCTCTGCCTCTGCATCTGCCTCTCCCTCTGCCTCTCCCCGCCTCTACCTCTACCTCTCACCCTCCCTCTCCTTCTCCTTCTCCTTCTCCCATTCCCTCTGCCACTCCCTCTGCCTCTCCCTCTCCCTCTCCCTGCCTTTACCTCTATTATAGATTATCCGTACAATAGATTACATTACTCGGTGAGTGACCTTTGCAGGCATTATCGCTAGCGTCTCACCCGAAGCCTCATCTCCCCTGGGCATCTGCATAATAGTGACCATTGTACTTTAACCCGGTTCCTAGCATTTCGAAGGGTTTACATGCCGAGCTCATCTCGCCGCCATATTATTCTCTCTCTATAGCTCGATATCGTAGGCATAGAAAACTCTATCTAGTCGTTTACATCTCCGTAGCAACGTATCGTCTCCGTAGCAACGTGTCGTATCCTTAGCAACGTGTCGTATCCTTAGCAACGTGTCGTATCCACGCTGTCGTCGCGGGCAACCGTGTACTCCTCGTATATCGACGTCGCCTGTCATCGAACATTTCGACCTCCGAACCTTGAATGTAAACCAATGTTTTACGGGACCAATGTGCAGCTCCACAAACCATTTTCAAAATAACTAAATTTATTGAATAGATTCACTTCGTGCTCGAGTAACCCCATATTTAATTCTATATTTTGAACTTTGGCCTAGTGAAACAATCCACTCTGAACTATCGGATAATTTGTTATTTTAACCCTTCTCTTCATGCGTACAAATTTGACCCAACCACATTACTCATTGTCCCCTGATCCCACCGTTCCCCTAACCTCTGACCCCAACCACAGAACTACGAAGATAACGTTAATGAACTGGAGAACTGTCTTAACAAAATGAATGCCGAGGAGGTAAGGAAGAGTTTTGCACTCCTACACCCCAAAACCCTACACCCCAAAACCCTGAACTACCCTACCATCTACCTCTACATCACTATACCTCACACAATACATCTGCAATTCTATACCTTCCTCTACGTTTACAACCTCTAGTTCCTAGCTCTTGCCATGCTGCACCAACATCTCTACACGTTACACCAGTAAACACTACGTACACCAGTAACACTACGTACACCAGTAAACACTACGTACACCAGTAAACACTACGTACACCACAGTAACACTACATATATAAACACAAATACATACACATACTTACATACACATACTTACATACACATAACATAGTCAATAGTCAATTTCAAAGCATATTCAATAAAATCACATAGACATCGATGACTCATTTGTTTTCAATAGAAATAGATCATGAAAGATAATATACTTCCTTATATGCATATATATATATATATATATACATATATATATATATATATATATATAAAATAAAATGTTCTAACTTATGATATTTATATGGTAGTTTTCTAATTTAAGTGAAATTGTAAATCTCCACAGACATATGCTAATTCTCATAACAAAATATAATGATTAATATATAAAAAAGTGTAAAAATAGATACTTCAAATTCACATAGAGATATAGCACCCCGTAACTATTACGATGGTTCATTGTTAGCCTTGTTTGGATCTTTATATAATCGGATCCCATTCTGTTCTAGCAATGATAACATTCAACTCAATATAGCCATTGTTTGACTTTCTTTATATTATAACATTCATTATTAACAAACTCCATGTTAAGCCTCTATATTGAAACATAGCAACCAAACTAATAATGTAAGAATAATATTTATATAATCTGTATGATATTGAATTTAAAATGTTATCTATATATGTTGTTTGTTTATCGGTCTGTCTGTCTGTCTGTCTGCCTGTCTGTCTGCCTGTCTGTCTGTCTGTATGTCTGTCTGTTTGTCTGTATGTCTGTATGTATCTCTGTATGTCTGTATGTCTGTCTGTCGTTCTGTCTGTCTGTCTGTCTGTATGTCTGTCTAGCTGTCTGTCTGTCTGTCTGTTTGTCTGTCGTTCTGTTTGTCTGTCTGTCGTTCTGTCTGTCTGTCTGTCTGTATGTCTGTCTAGCTGTCTGTCTGTCTGTCTGTTTGTCTGTCGTTCTGTTTGTTTGTCTGTCGTTCTGTCTGTTTGTATGTATATAAAATGCATATATTGTATCAATCAATTTTTATATGGATAGAATTTCATTTGCACTAAGTTATGTAACATACATATATACCCCAGTTTTATCTCCACCTTTATTTAAGCACCACCTTTATTTAAGCACCTCCTTTATTTAAGCACCACCTTTATTTAAGCACCTCCTTTATTTAAGCACCTCCTTTATTTAAGCACCACCTTTATTTAAGCACCACCTTTATTTAAGCACCTCCTTTATTTAAGCACCACCTTTATTTAAGCACCACATTTATTTAAGCACCACCTTTATTTAAGCACCTCCTTTATTTAAGCACCACCTTTATTTAAGCACCTCCTTTATTTAAGCACCACCTTTATTTAAGCACCACCTTTATTTAAGCACCACCTTTATTTAAGCACCACCTTTATTTAAGCACCACCTTTATTTAAGCACCACCTTTATTTAAGCACCACCTTTATTTAAGCTCCACCTTTATTTAAGCTCCACCTTTATTTAAGCACCATCTTTATTTAAGTATCTCCCTGATGATACACATACTCTTGTTTGTTGATTCCCTTTCTTTAACCAATGTCCTTGTTCCTCTCCATCATCCTCTCCTTCATCCTCTCCTTCAACCTCTCCTTCAACCTCTCCTTGTTCCTCTCCATCAACCTCTCCATCAACCTCTCCATCAACCTCTCCTTGTTCCTCTCCATCAACCTCTCCATCAACCTCTCCATCAACCTCTCCTTGTTCCTCTCCATCATCCTCTCCTTCATCCTCTCCTTCAACCTCTCCTTCAACCTCTCCTTGTTCCTCTCCATCAACCTCTCCATCAACCTCTCCTTCAACCTCTCCTTCAACCTCACCTTCAACCTCTCCTTCAACCTCTCCATCAACCTCTCCTTCAACCTCTCCTTCAACCTCTCCTTCAACCTCTCCTTCAACCTCACCTTCAACCTCTCCTTCAACCTCTCCATCAACATCTCCTTCATCCTCTCCTTCATCCTCTTCTTCAACCTCTCCATCATCCTCTCCTTCAACCTCTCCTTCAACTTCTCCTTCAACCTCTCCTTCATCCTCTCCTTCAACCTCTCCATCAACCTCTCCTTCAACCTCTCCTTCAACCTCTCCTTCAACCTCACCTTCAACCTCTCCTTCAACCTCTCCATCAACCTCTCCTTCAACCTCTCCTTCAACCTCTCCTTCAACCTCTCCTTCAACCTCACCTTCAACCTCTCCTTCAACCTCTCCATCAACATCTCCTTCATCCTCTCCTTCATCCTCTTCTTCAACCTCTCCATCATCCTCTCCTTCAACCTCTCCTTCAACTTCTCCTTCAACCTCTCCTTCAACCTCTCCATCAACCTCTCCTTCAACCTCTCCTTCAACCTCTCCTTCAACCTCTCCTTCAACCTCACCTTCAACCTCTCCTTCAACCTCTCCATCAACATCTCCTTCAACTTCTCCATCATCCTCTCCTTCATCCTCTCCTTCAACCTCTCCTTCAACCTCTCCTTGTTCCTCTCCATCAACCTCTCCATCAACCTCTCCTTCAACCTCTCCTTCAACCTCACCTTCAACCTCTCCTTCAACCTCTCCATCAACCTCTCCTTCAACCTCTCCTTCAACCTCTCCTTCAACCTCTCCTTCAACCTCACCTTCAACCTCTCCTTCAACCTCTCCATCAACATCTCCTTCATCCTCTCCTTCATCCTCTTCTTCAACCTCTCCATCATCCTCTCCTTCAACCTCTCCTTCAACTTCTCCTTCAACCTCTCCTTCATCCTCTCCTTCAACCTCTCCATCATCCTCTCCTTCAACCTCTCCTTCAACCTCACCTTCAACCTCTCCTTCAACCTCTCCATCAACCTCTCCTTCAACCTCTCCTTCAACCTCTCCTTCAACCTCTCCTTCAACCTCACCTTCAACCTCTCCTTCAACCTCTCCATCAACATCTCCTTCATCCTCTCCTTCATCCTCTTCTTCAACCTCTCCATCATCCTCTCCTTCAACCTCTCCTTCAACTTCTCCTTCAACCTCTCCTTCAACCTCTCCATCAACCTCTCCTTCAACCTCTCCTTCAACCTCTCCTTCAACCTCTCCTTCAACCTCACCTTCAACCTCTCCTTCAACCTCTCCATCAACATCTCCTTCATCCTCTCCTTCATCCTCTTCTTCAACCTCTCCATCATCCTCTCCTTCAACCTCTCCTTCAACTTCTCCTTCAACCTCTCCTTCATCCTCTCCTTCAACCTCTCCATCATCCTCTCCTTCAACCTCTCCTTCAACCTCTCCTTCAACCTCTCCATCAACCTCTCCTTCAACCTCTCCTTCAACCTCTCCTTCAACCTCTCCTTCAACCTCACCTTCAACCTCTCCATCAACATCTCCTTCATCCTCTCCTTCATCCTCTTCTTCAACCTCTCCATCATCCTCTCCTTCAACCTCTCCTTCAACTTCTCCTTCAACCTCTCCTTCAACCTCTCCATCAACCTCTCCTTCAACCTCTCCTTCAACCTCTCCTTCAACCTCACCTTCAACCTCTCCTTCAACCTCTCCATCAACATCTCCTTCATCCTCTCCTTCATCCTCTTCTTCAACCTCTCCATCATCCTCTCCTTCAACCTCTCCTTCAACTTCTCCTTCAACCTCTCCTTCATCCTCTCCTTCAACCTCTCCTTCATCCTCTCCTTCATCCTCTTCTTCAACCTCTCCATCATCCTCTCCTTCAACCTCTCCTTCAACTTCTCCTTCAACCTCTCCTTCATCCTCTCCATCAACCTCTCCTTCATCCTCTCCTTCAACCTCTCCTTCAACCTCTCCTTCAACCTCTCCATCATCCTCTCCATCATCCTCTCCTTCATCCTCTCCTTCAACCTCTCCATCATCCTCTCCTTCATCCTCTCCGTCATCCTCTCCTTCATCCTCTCCTTCAACCTCTCCATCATCCTCTCCTTCATCCTCTCCATCATCCTCTCCTTCATCCTCTCCTTCAACCTCTCCATCATCCTTTCCATCATCCTCTCCATCATCCTCTCCATCATCCTCTCCTTCATCCTCTCCTTCATCCTCTCCTTCAACCTCTCCATCATCCTCTCCTTCATCCTCTCCTTCAACCTCTCCATCAACATCTCCATAATCCTCTCCATCATCCTCTCCTTCATCCTCTCCTTCAACCTCTCCATCATCCTCTCCATCATCCTCTCCATTATATTCTTCATCCACCTCTCCATCATCCTCTCCTTCAATCTCTCCATCATCCTCTCCATCATCCTCTCCATTATATTCTTCATCAACCTCTCCATCATCCTCTCCATCATCCTCTCCATCATCCTCTCCATCATCCTCTCCATTATATTCTTCATCAACCTCTCCATCAACCTCTCCATCATCCTCTCCATCTTCCTCTCCATTATATTCTTCATCAACATCTCCATAATCATCTCCATCATCCTCTCCTTCATCCTCTCCTTCATCCTCTCCTTCAACCTCTCCATCATCCTCTCCTTCATCCTCTCCTTCAACCTCTCCTTCATCCTCTCCATCATCCTCTTCTTCAACCTCTCCATCATCCTCTCCATCATCCTCTCCTTCAACCTCTCCATCAACATCTCCATAATCCTCTCCATCATCCTCTCCTTCATCCTCTCCTTCAACCTCTCCATCATCCTCTCCATCATCCTCTCCATTATATTCTTCATCAACCTCTCCATCATCCTCTCCATCAACCTCTCCTTCATCCTTCCATCATCCTCTCCTTCAACCTCTCCATCATCCTCTCCATCATCCTCTCCTTCAACCTCTCCATCATCCTCTCCTTTATCCTCTCCTTCAACCTCTCCATCAACATTTCCATAATCCTCTCCATCATCCTCTCCTTCATCCTCTCCTTCATCCTCTCCTTCAACCTCTCCATCATCCTCTCCTTCATCCTCTCCTTCAATCTCTCCATCAACATCTCCATAATCCTCTCCATCATCCTCTCCTTCATCCTCTCCTTCAACCTCTCCATCATCCTCTCCATCATCCTCTCCATTATATTCTTCATCAACCTCTCCATCATCCTCTCCTTCAATCTCTCCATCATCCTCTCCATTATATTCTTCATCAACCATTCATCTACCACTTTTTTTTCCAAGGGCATTAGACTCTCATGATTTTAATGCATTACTCATCCATCATTCTTGTATTACTCATCGATGTGTTCAAATCAATCTACATTTGCATGAGCCACGAGTGAGAAGAAGACTTATTGATTTATTTACAGAGAGATACAGATCATGCCTGGATATGTGTTAATACAGGTGTTGCCTCTATTCATACGGGAGACCTAACCGTGTGTTTGTTTACCGTGTCTGTCTGTGTGTTTGTATTTCTGTGTATGTATTTCTTTGTGTATGTCTGTCTGTGTCTGTCTGTGTATGCATTTGTTTATTTTGTGTATGTCTGGGTATCTGGGTATATTATTCCTAAATAACTGTATCCATCTTATAAATCACACATAATTATAAACATTATATATATAGACAAATATGGACAATAATTTCTTATGAAAATCCTATCACCACTCACTCACTCACTCACTCACTCACTCACTCACTTACTTACTCACTCACTCACTCACTCACTCACTCACTTACTCACTCACTTACTCACTCACTCACTTACTCACTCGCTCAGTCACTCGCTCAGTCACTCACTCACTCACTCACTCACTCACTCACTCACTCACTCACTCACTCACTCACTCACACAACTACCCACTAACCCCCGGCGTAGATTAGCCCCCCCCCCCCTCAGACAAACCCCTCTCTCAGATGGAGGCCAACGGGATGTGTAATCAGGATCTGCAGGAGAAGAAAGACCGACTGCTAATAGATACTGCGGACATGCTGCACATTGAACTCTCAACTGCCGAAGCCCTTCTCAGTTGCCACGGTAACCACTTTAACCTTTACCGCGCACGCCTCCGACTTCACTTCGCGAGACCGCTGTTTTCATTCCTACCGTATTCCCGCGACCCCTCGACGTTACCTTTAACCCCTTCCCTGGGCGTTACCTTTAACCCCTCCCATCAGCGTTACCTTTAACCCCTCCCATCAGCGTTACCTTTAACCCCTCCCCTCGGCGTTACCTTTAACCCCTCCCCTCGTCGTTACCTTTAACCCCTCCTTTCGGCGTTACCTTTAACCCCTCCCCACGGCATTACCTTTAACACCTCCCCTCTACATTACCTTTAACCCCTCCCCTCGGCTTACCTTTAACCCATCCCTTCAACGTTACCGTTAACCCCTCCCCTCGGCTTACCTTTAACCCCTCCCCTCGGCGTTACCTTTAACCCATCCCTTCAACGTTACCTTTAACCCCTCCCCTCAGCTTAACTTTAACCCCTCCCCTCGGCGTTACCTTTAACCCCTCCCCTCGGTGTTACCTTTAATCCCTCCCCTCAACGTTAACTTTAACCCCTCTCCTCGGCGTTACCTTTAACCCCTCCCCTCAGCTTAACTTTAACCCCTCCCCTCGGCTTAACTTTAACCCCTCCCTTCAACGTTACCGTTAACCCCTCCCCTCAACGTTACCTTTAACCCCTCCCTTCAACGTTACCTTTAACCCCTCCCCTCAACGTTACCTTTAACCCCTCCCTTCAACGTTACCTTTAACCCTCCCCTCAACGTTACCTTTAACCCCTCTCCTCAACGTTACCTTTAACCCCTCCGCTCAACGTTACCTTTAACCCCTCCCTTCAACGTTACCTTTAACCCCTCCCCTCAACGTTACCTTTAACCCCTCCGCTCAGCGTGGTCGCGCGAGAAACTGCTTGACAAATGGATTGAGAACTCAGAAGAATGTTGTACTCGCAGTGGCGTGTGTTCTCCGACGAGTGACGCCCTCCCCGGCACCTCCCCTTTCGTCGTGCCTGTCGTCGTGCCGTCGACGGACACGCAGCTCGCCCCGCCCACCGCCGCCGCCGCTAACGCCCCGCCCACTAACGCCCCGCCCACCGCCGCCGCTAACGCCGCCAGCCGAGAAGAGCCCGTACCCGGAACTTCTCGGCAAGCCATCCTCGAACAACGGGCCCTGTACACGAAACACGATCCGGAAGCGAAGATGGTAACGGAAGCAGCTTCAGGCACCGATGAAGCCAACGCCGGTGAAAGTCCGCCGAACGTGGAATCTGAGGTTCGATGTAATCTAAGGCAAAGAGATATCAACTTCACCTTAATCTAGGTCATATGATTTATAATTCCTGAATTATCTCCTACACCTCCTACACCTACTAACTACACCTCCTACACTTACTAACTACACCTCCTACACCTACTAACTACACCACCTACACCTACTAACTACACCCCCTACTCCTACTAACTACACCTCCTACACCTACT
Source organism: Osedax frankpressi (assembly GCA_964035775.1). Classification (NCBI taxonomy): domain Eukaryota; kingdom Metazoa; phylum Annelida; class Polychaeta; order Sabellida; family Siboglinidae; genus Osedax; species Osedax frankpressi. The sequence continues at coordinate 8,953,222 of OZ038316.1, forward strand.
AACTACACCCCTACAACTACTAACTACACCCCCTACACCTACTAACTACACCACCTACACCTACTAACTACACCCCCTACACCTACTAATTACACCCCCTACACCTACTAACTACACCTCTACACCTACTAACTACACCCCCTACTCCTACTAACTACACCTACTAACTACACCTCCTACTCCTACTAACTACACCTACTAACTACACCTCCTACACCTACTAACTACACCTACTAATTACACCCCCCTACACCTACTAACTACACCCCCTACTCCTACTAACTACACCTACTAACTACACCTCCTACTCCTACTAACTACACCTACTAACTACACCTCCTACACCTACTAACTACACCCCTACACCTACTAACTACACCCCCTACTCCTACTAACTACACCTACTAACTACACCTCCTACTCCTACTAACTACACCTACTAACTACACCTCCTACACCTACTAACTACACCTACTAATTACACCCCCCTACACCTACTAACTACACCCCCTACTCCTACTAACTACACCCCCTACTCCTACTAACTACACCCCCTACACATAACTCACTTAACACTCATATTACATTTACAGGAGATGGAATGTGAAATTTGCGCCCTCGAATTTGGAGATGGAGGTTCATTGAGCATTGAATGCGGTCATTTGTTTTGTAGACAGTGTTGGACAAGGTTAATACACTAGATATAGGGAGGGAGAGAGGAGGAGAGGGGTGGAGAGAGGAGATGGAGAGAGGGAGGAAGAGGAAGGGAGGATAGAGAGGGAGGGATAATGGAGAGGGAGTGAGAATAGGGAGATATGAGAGGAGAGGGAGGGAGGGAAGAAGAGTTACAGAGGGAGGGAATGAGGAAAGGGAGGGAGGAAGAGGAAGGGAGGATGGAGACGGAGGGAGGATGGAGAGAGAGTGAGAATAGGGAGATATGAGAGGAGAGGAAGGTAGGGAAGAAGAGTTACAGAGGGAGGGAAGGAGGAAAGGGAGGGAGAGAGGAGAGGAAGATATAAATAGCCGGTATTCTATTTGGTATTTAAATAGCCTGAATTATTGGTTTATTGTTGTCATATTGCCGTGAATATGTATAATTTTGGGTTATCGATGATGTAGTGTTACGGAAGATGTAGGGTGGATGTAGGGTGGGTGTAGGGTGGGTGTAGGGTGGGTATAGGGTAAGCCTTATTAACACACTGCAATGTTATGTAAGCATATGTAAGTTGATTATTTATTATAATAATTTGAGAAAATAAATTTGATGCATTGATTGCAAATGTCCCGAAATTTAAATTTCATTAAATTTTATACGAATGCAGAAATTTCATATTTTTATTAAGATTTTTAACAAATGTCCATTATAAAGACTATTTTATTTACAATTTTATTAAAAGTAATTTATATATCTTAACATTTCTCTGTAAATTCTAGCAGCATTGAATATGTAACAATTTCGATTGGTTAATAATTAATAAAATTAATTCTAAAAACTATAGGAGAAATTATTTAATTGTTACCAAACCCAATGAAAAATGGAAAGATAAAGTAGTGTGGGTTAAGTGTAGAACATGAATGTGTGTAATTGGAACATTAGTTTGGGTTATGTGTAAAGGTAAGCGAAGGACATGGTGAATTGGGCGTGGATTATATATAGCTGATTAGAGACCCTGCCATGAATAAAAACATCATTGAATTATTAATTTTTAATTATAATAAAGGCGACATTTCAGTCTTGAGATCTCATGACTTACCTGTTTCAGTATGAGTGTGTGTGTGTGAGTGTGTGAGTGTGTGTGTGTGTGTGTTTATGTGTGGATATTTACATGTGTTGTCTTATCTACTATATCATCATTATTCACATTTTAATTTAATTCATTATTATATTATCATTATATAATAATGTTGTAGACTAATTAATTCACATAAGCATATTATATAATAATGATGTCAGACCAAGGTTATATAATTAGATGCACAGGTGTTTTAATATTAGATTGACATGGCATTATCCCTAGAGTGTTAATGATTTCTTTAACAACTGTATGATATATATATTTGTATAATAATAACATTGCATAATAACTTCATATTGTAGTAATTGCAACCCTGGAAACCATCCAGGTCATTTTAGTTTTTTAGTTATGTAATAAAAGTGAAAATATATTTTATTTTTTATTTAAATTAATTATTTAAGTTTCTTAAGAATGTACAATGTTAACTTTACATTGTAAATTTCACAATGTAAATTTCACAATGTAAATTGCACAATGTAAATTGCACATTGTATAGATTGCACAACCAAATATTAGTTTTATTTTTACATTTTCCTAAATAACTATATTTTATCAGAAATGAAATTTCAATTAAAATAAAAATTACTCAAACATTTATGTGATTATTTCTGTAAACATAATATTATATTATATATATTATTAAATAGAGATCAATTAGCAGCATTACAAAATCTGAAGAATAATAGAATATTATTTACAATATCAAGGAATTCTATTTTTAACTCTTATATAACATAAAAAGTGGAGTATCTATTTTTTAGAGTTATTGTAAATGCAAAATTTAGTAATTCCATATGTATTTTATAAATATATCAAAGTAAATATTCTATTAATAACATCCCTTCTCTGAAATGATTTGAATAACTCACTACCACTATCTCCACTACCACTGCCTCCACTACCACTACCTCCACTACCTCACTACCACTACCTCCACTACCACTACCTCCACTACCACTACCTCCACTACCACTGCCTCCACTACCACTGCCTCCACTACCACTACCCCCACTACCACTACCCCCACTACCACTACCCCCACTACCACTACCACTACAACTACCTCCACTACCACTACCTCCACTACCACTGCCTACACTACCACTACCCCCACTACCACTACCACTACCCCCACTACCACTACCACTACAACTACCTCCACTACCACTGCCTCCACTACCACTACCCCCACTACCACTACCCCCACTAACACTACACCCACTACCACTACCACTACAACTACCTCCACTACCACTACCTCCACTACCTCACTACCACTACCTCCACTACCACTGCCTCCACTACCACTGCCTCCACTACCACTACCTCCACTACCACTACCTCCACTACCACTACCACTACCACTACCTCCACTACCACTACCTCCACTACCACTACCACTACCACTACCTCCACTACCACTGCCTCCACTACCACTACCCCCACTACCACTACCTCCACTACCACTACCTCCACTACCACTACCCCCACTTATACTACCTCCACTACCACTACCTCCACTACCACTACCCCCACTACCACTACCTCCACTATCACTACCCCCACTACCACTACCTCCACTACCACTACCTCCACTACCACTACCTCCACTACCACTACCCCCACTACCACTACCTCCACTATCACTACCCCCACTACCACTACCTCCACTACCACTACCACTACCACTACCCCCACTACCACTACCACTACCACTACCTCCACTACCACTACCTCCACTACCACTACCTCCGCTACCACTACCTCCGCTACCACTACCCCCACTACCACCACTACCACTACCACTGCCTCCACCACCACTACCTCCACTACCACTACCTCCACTACCACTACCTCCACTACCACTACCTCCACTACCACTGCCTCCACTACCACTGCCTCCACTACCACTGCCTCCACTACCACCACCACTACCTCCACTACCACTGCCTCCACTACCACTGCCTCCACTACCACTACCTCCATTACCTCCACTACCATTGCCTCCACTACCACTATCTCCACTACCACTACCTCCACTACCACTACCTACACTACCACTACCTCTATTACTATTTCTCGTGTATATACTCATTAGGCCACGCCCATCTGATATACGCCCATCTGCAGGTATCTATGTGGTCGTATAGACTGCGGTGAGACCAATCAGATTGAATGTCCGGCCTATAATTGTTGTATTCGAGTTCCTGTCCAGTTCATTGAATCTCTGATTGACTTAAACACCGCAAAACGCTACCTACATTTTGACATTAAGGTACAATATCTCATATTTATGGCCCGTATCTCATGCCTCATATCTCAACCCCATATCTCAACCCCATATCTCAACCCCATATCTCAACCCCATTTCAACCCCATATCTAAACCCCATATCAAACCCCATATCTCAACCCCATATCTAAACCCCATATATCGCGCTCACCTCAGCTCCATATCTCAACCCCATATCTCAACCCCATATCTCAACCCCATATCTCAACCCCATATCAAACCCCATATCTCAACCCCATATCAAACCCCATATCTCAACCCCATATCTAAACCCCATATATCGCCCTCACCTCACCTCAGCTCCAATCGCACTTCTTTATCAGGCGTTTGTCGATACCAACCCAACAATGAAATGGTGTCCGTTCACTGACTGCGGAAAAGCCGTCACAAAACCCAGAATGCACCTGACTTCGTCATCGGTCGACGGTCGGTCCGATGTTATGTAACAATGAGATATAAACCGCAAATGATGTAATATCTCACTTATTATTCTGAATGTAAACCTCAATTCAATGTTTAAACCCCTTAACCTATATGACCTAATCACCCATTGACCAAACATTCTCTCCTAAGTTAATAGTACAATTTCTGGTATAGAACTTTAGCGTCAGTTATGTAATACAACAACTGTTATATAATAGCAGAAAATGTTCATTACATAATCATTTTTATGATCAAAATATTATAGTTTTAACATGGTGCTTGTTAGTCTGGAATATTTGTATTCAATTTAGCCCTGTCTAGTCCTGTGTTAGTCATAATATGTTAGTCATAATATGTTAGTCATAATGTGTTAGTCATAATGTATTAGTCATAATGTGTTAGTCATAATGTGTTAGTCATAATGTGTTAGTCATAATGTGTTAGTCATAATGTGTTAGTCATAATGTGTTAGTCATAATGTGTTAGTCATAATATGTTAGTCATAATGTGTTAATCATAATGTGTTGGTCATAATGTGTTAGTCATAATGTGTTAGTCATAATATGTTAGTCATAATGTATTAGAAATGTCTTCCAAGTAATTAGATTTAGTGTTTGGAGGATACCTAATAATATCATTTGATGTCGTTTAGAGTTACTATCAATTGATTATTGGTGATCTTTGTTTCAGAGTCTTCGAAAACCTCTTCCAACGATAATAAGGAGTATTCGAGAGCAGTAGATTGTGGCTCAGGTCATCTGTTCTGTTGGTTAGCGTATAGTGGTCTCTGGAGAGGTTTGGGGATTGTGGGGGGGGGGGGTAAAGGGTGTTGTGGGGGTGGTAGGGTATTGTGGGGGTGGTAGGGTGTTGTGGGGGTGGTAGGGTGTTGTGGGGGGTGGTAGGGTATTGTGGGGGGTGGTAGGGTATTGTGGGGGTAGTAGGGTATTATGAGGGCGGTAGGGTATTATGAGGGGGGTAGGGTGTTATGGGGGGGGAGGGGGGGTAGGGTAGTGTGAGTGTGGTAGGGTAGTAGGGTATTGTGAGGGTGGCTGGGTGTTGTGGGGGTGGCTGGGTGTTGTCGGTGAGGTAGGGTGTGAGTGAGGTATTGTGAGTTTATCACATCCCCTCACAACTCCACTCGCCCCCTCACCATCCCTAACTCCTTCCCATCCCGTGCATTTGCAGGGAGTGCCTGGGAGAGCCCCATGAACCATGCAGCTGTGAGAACTGGAGGAAATGGTACAAAAAAATTGCCGAGATTAAACCAGACCAATGTTAGTAGCTCCATCTACAGTCGACTTATTAAATACTTTCTAAATCATTCATTCACAAGTACTAGTTTTATAAATTATACCCAAAATCAAAGTATCCAAATTGTATCAAAAGCTAAAATCAAAGTTTCGAAATAGTATCAAAAGCTAAAACTATATATTTAAATATCATTGCAAATAATTTTGTATACTTTAAAATTATTTTCTATTATAATATTGCAATTAATAAATTAGAAAATAATTAATCAGTAAATCACAAAGAAACTTTATTAAATTTAATATAAAACGATGATACAATTTCATATAACATTTATAAAAATACAATTCATAATGATGAGTTAGCGAATATGTTATCATCGTCTAGAAAGTGATGGGGGGTGACGAAAACCTAGATATGTTTACATTTTTAATAATATAAATAAGCTATCATTTTATTTTTTATTTACATACAAAATGTAATCAAATCTAAGTTTTCGTCGCTCAATTTATTTCTAGGCGAAGATAAATATTCATTCTCTTGAGATGAATTTACCCTGGATTTCTAAATGCTGACATTGCAGTCTAAATAATATTAACATATTAGTTTTTTTGCACAAAATGAGAGGACTCAAATGATATCAACGACATTCTCTCATCTTCTTTTAATTCTTCTGTAATCTGTCAATAGTAATTATGTAATATTATAACGAACCCAAATTAATACTTTTACATATTATTAATGTTAATATTATTTTTTAAATTGATACGAATATAAAGAGATATTTGCTTTGGACGTTTATTTTGCATCCCTAGAAATATGTCCATTTCACTTAATTCATTTTGATTGTCCTCCTTTATTTTCAATACACATTCGTCCTAATTTAATATAATTTTCATATTATAGAACATCGGAGAATATTAAAGATATAATATCTAGGAAATTACAATGATATATATTTAACTGTTCTTCGTCGCGGTCCAGTGCACGACACAAATGACGCTCTCGAGTCTGTGGCTAATTGTCTTTGGCTGGTAACCAACTCGAAACCCTGTCCCAACTGCAAAAGTCCAATAGAGAAGGAGGAGGGTTGTAATCATGTAAAGTGCAGCAAGGTATGAAGTGTAGATAGTATTATTTAGACAGGTTTAGTGTAGATAGTATTATTTAGATAGGTTTAGTGTAGATAGTATTATTTAGACAGGTTTAGTGTAGATAGTATTATTTAGATAGGTTTAGTGTAGATAGTATTATTTAGACAGGTTTAGTGTAGATAGTATTATTTAGACAGGTTTAGTGTAGATAGTATTATTTAGACAGGTTTAGTGTAGATAGTATTATTTAGATAGGTTTAGTGTAGATAGTATTATTTAGACAGGTTTAGTGTAGATAGTATTATTTAGACAGGTTTAGTGTAGATAGTATTATTTAGACAGGTTTAGTGTAGATGGGTTTAGTATAAATGGGTTTATTTAGCTTTATTTTAGTTTTAATTGAATTAATTCTAAATTATTTAGGTGCAGTTTTTTTCGAATTAACAATTTTTATAAATAATTTTAAAATAAAAAATCACAATTAATTAATATATTCTTAATTAATTAATATATTCTTAATTAATTAATATATTCTTAATTAATTAATAATAAGCCCTTTATTATATTTTAGAAAAAAACTTTTTTACATCATAATACATATTAATCATATGTACATATATCACTTTATCATTTTTTTCCACACTTCCCTCATATCGCTCTCTCCCAACATGCTGTTCCCAATATCACCCTCCCCGCCCCCATCCTCGCACCCGTGTCCACCTACTCTCGCTTATCATTCCCCCGGCGACCCCTCGCCCCCCCCGCAGTGTAAACACGACTTCTGTTGGGTGTGCCTGGAGGTGTGGCGCAAGCATTCGTCATCGACGGGCGGCTATTTCCGTTGCAATCGGTTCGAAGCCGCCGGCAAGGTCTCTCGACACCAGAAGACGCTGACGGAGAGCGCTGAATCTCGCAGCGGCCAACTGCAGGCGTTGAACCGTTTCGTGCACTACTACACGCGCTTCAAGAACCACGAAAACAGCCTCAAGGTCAACGCCGGATGCTCGTTTGGCTACTCCGTTGCTCGGTCGCCACTCGCCGGAGTGTTCCTAACCACTCGAGTATTTACTACGTACATTACTGAGTACTCTACCATGTAATATATTCACAAATATCTACTGTTCAAGATTGAATTGTTCAAGATTTATCTGACATTTAATTTAGCTTTGATTTTTAACTAAATATTTTCTAATTAATCTAAAATTCACCCACACACTTTTCTATTATCTGTGGAAATCACTCCACAATTTTCTTTATTCCCATTTGCAGATAAAATTGCCATTTATAGATAGAATTGCCATTTACAGATAGAATTCCCACTTCTGGATTCAGCAAAACAGAAAATGCAAACCCTTGCTTCAGCAGCTACCAACAACACGAATGGTCTGCTATTAAATCTAGTGTGAAATCTAGTGTGAAATCTAGTGTATATTCTAGTGTGAAATCTAGTGTGAAATCTAGTGTGAAATCTAGTGTATATTCTAGTGTGAAATCTAGTGTGAAATCTAGTGTGAAATCTAGTGTGAAATCTAGTGTATATTCTAGTGTGAAATCTAGTGTGAAATCTAGTGTGAAATCTAGTGTATATTCTAGTGTGAAATCTAGTGTGAAATCTAGTGTGAAATCTAGTGTGAAATCTAGTGTGAAATCTAGTGTGAAATCTAGTGTGAAATCTAGTGTGAAATCTAGTTTATATTCTAGTGTGAAATCTAGTGTGAAATCTAGTGTGAAATCTAGTGTGAAATCTAGTGTGAAATCTAGTGTATATTCTAGTGTGAAATCTAGTGTGAAATCTAGTGTGAAATCTAGTGTGAAATCTAGTGTATATTCTAGTGTGAAATCTAGTGTGAAATCTAGTGTGAAATCTAGTGTGAAATCTAGTGTATATTCTAGTGTGAAATCTAGTGTGAAATCTAGTGTATATTCTAGTGTGAAATCTAGTGTATATTCTAGTGTGAAATCTAGTGTGAAATCTAGTGTATATTCTAGTGTGAAATCTAGTGTGAAATCTAGTGTGAAATCTAGTGTATATTCTAGTGTGAAATCTAGTGTGAAATCTAGTGTATATTCTAGTGTGAAATCTAGTGTATATTCTAGTGTGAAATCTAGTGTGAAATCTAGTGTATATTCTAGTGTGAAATCTAGTGTGAAATCTAGTGTGAAATCTAGTGTATATTCTAGTGTGAAATCTAGTGTGAAATCTAGTGTGAAATCTAGTGTATATTCTAGTGTGAAATCTAGTGTATATTCTAGTGTGAAATCTAGTGTGAAATCTAGTGTGAAATCTAGTGTATATTCTAGTGTGAAATCTAGTGTGAAATCTAGTGTGAAATCTAGTGTGAAATCTAGTGTATATTCTAGTGTGAAATCTAGTGTGAAATCTAGTGTGAAATCTAGTGTATATTCTAGTGTGAAATCTAGTTTATATTCTAGTGTGAAATCTAGTGTGAAATCTAGTGTGAAATCTAGTATATATTCTAGTGTGAAATCTAGTGTGAAATCTAGTGTGAAATCTAGTGTATATTCTAGTGTGAAATCTAGTGTGAAATCTAATGTGAAATCTAGTGTGAAATCTAGTGTGAAATCTAGTTTATATTCTAGTGTGAAATCTAGTGTATATTCTAGTGTGAAATCTAGTGTATATTCTAGTGTGAAATCTAATGTGAAATCTAGTGTGAAATCTAGTGTGAAATCTAGTGTATATTCTAGTATAGAATGTAGAATCTAGTGCAGTATATAATTTAGAATATATTGTAATATCTAGTGTAGAATCCGTTTTATTATCTGGACTAATTTCTATTGTAGTAAATCAATTAATCTATTAGTTAATTAAATTAATAATACCCGACATCAATTTTCATTAAATATTTCAGAAATTAGTTTTAAAAACTGAATTATTTTTACACTTTAGTAAATATTTTATTTAATTTTTCTCGAATAACTACTTTCGATATCGGCCTCCCTTTAAGAATCGCCTTGCTTCGACAGCTCTGTCTCCGGACACCTCCTTCATCGAGAACTCGGTGCGACAGCTTCGCAAGGCCCGCCTGGTCCTCAAGTGTTCGCACGTCTACGGATTCTACCTCGAGGACGGCGGATATAAGAAACACATTTTCGAGTTCATGCAGGTCCCCACCGCGCGGGAACCCTCTTCCCTACTCTTCGGGCCCCCACTCCTCGCGTCCTGCCCCCACTCCTCGCGTCCTGCCCCCGCTACTCCGCTTCTCGCCCTCCGACCCCGCACCCCTCTCCGACCCCTCTCCGAGCCGTATCGCAGAACGCCTCCCCATTCCTTACACCGCGCACCACATGCCACGCCCCTCCCCCAGACTGAACTCGAAGAGGTCACCGAACAGCTCTCCGAGCAGGTAGCTCGGGCCTACCTCAGAACTCCCCGCGCCACCATCATCCAAACGGCAGCGCAAGCTCAACGCAAACGCCAAGAACTGCTGGCCGCCATCGAGAAGGGTCTGGTACCCCAGGACACCTCCCCGTTGTCGAGGCGACGTTTACGAATCACTATTGACGACCATGTCAGTGTTAATTAAACAGAAACTTTAATTTTTGCTGCATTTTTGTTTAATTCATTTTTTAAATTGAATAAATAAAACTCTTTACATTTTAATACATTAATTATATTTGTTACTACTTGATAACGAGGCTGTATTACTTTTTATCGTGAGTTGCGAATAAGAAACCGCTCAATGAAGTGATTGTTCCCCGCCAGGAGGAGCTGTTGCAGTCAATGCACGACCTCGACCCCGCGAATCCATGGATTAAGGCCCCCAGCGGTCGGCACACCAATCTGTCCGCGTTGTTGGATTGGCCGTACGCCAGCGATGAAAGCGACGAAGCCGAAACGCTCTTCACCTCCGGCAAGAATTACGGTTGGCGTCCGTAACGACGATTGCGGGTCTCGGCGGGTTCTGCTGGGGCTTATTTTCGGTCTGCGGCGTTTTCGAGGGGTCGCGATAACTGGTTGCATTAAATTCGATGAGTCGTACGGAATGTAATCAAAGTTACGAGGTTGTCGTTTGCGCATTACATGAGTACGATACTTTACTAGGTAAACAGAAACCATCGCAGAATGAAACTCCCGAATCCCCAACTGTTCCTGCATTCGATCTTAGTTCGTTTTTCAAGTTCATTTATCGCGAAACTATTAAAACTAATGCTCGGATAACTGAAATTTGTTAATTGTTCAAATATGTTTAAAATACTCATTAAAAAACAGAAGTACAACTAAATTGTGCTTCGCGAATTTGGATATTTTAAATATCCAATCTTGGTGGAAATTAATATCGTTTACTGTAAATTCACCTCCTCGTATTATATACTTACAACCACGATATAGTAGACTACCAGGACTTCAATCTGGGCAGCAACGCCGACATAGAACTACAAAGAGCCCTGGAGATGTCGCGTCTTCAATACAGACTCGAACAACGCAGTTACAGGTTCATCTGCACCTCGACATCACTACCTGTCAATCACATCTCGCACGCGCCGCCATCGTTGTTATTATTACTACTGCCAACCGACCCCGTCATTTCTTGATTGCATTTCACAATTTCTTTAATATCATTTATAGAAATTTCGATTACTACTTAATATTAATATTAATATACCATCCCAGTTTGATAAAGAATGCAACATCTAGTGATCAAATAAATGAGGATATCAATACACCGTCAACTGTGTTTAATTCTATTGAAGATTCCGACAAAGGTTTTTGTGGATGACATCGTCGATACTCGATTTTAGACTTTTTGATATTCGCTCGCTAGATTTCATCTTTACTTTCTCTTTCCTCCGGCAGCAGAAATGGAATCGATCGAAATTTCCAGCGTGAAAGTTCCGCGGGCCAATCAATTAATTCGCGACCTCGACGTGAAATCTCACGACGACGAAGATCTTCGGCCAATTTGCCGCAGTCTAAATTCGTTGACCTCTGACCCCGACATCGGCTATTACATCATCGACCACGAGGACATAGACTCGACTAGTTCGACGGCTGCTAAAATCGCTACACCTGTCGTCGCGGACAACGGCGTCGTGGAATCGCATGCCTAGAGATAACCTCTGACCCCACCATTGCTACTTTATTGACCCCACCATTGCTACTTTGACTATTTATTTTTATTTCGATAATGACTTTGTAATTTGAACTGTGATCGAAAGAGCATATTTTTATATCACGTTACTTTTGTCTAGGTATGTAAGTATCTATCTGTTAGGTCATTCACATACAAGCGATGCTTTTTACTTGTAATTTTTACCATAATAAAACACATTTCAACTTGTATGCGACTTTTGGATATGTATATATATTGTATGTATTGTATGTATATATATATTGTATGTATTGTATGTATATACATGTGTAAATATATTGATATGTAAATATGTAAATGTAAATAAAGTAAAATGTAAATAAAGAAATTATTGAATAAAGTTATTATTGTATAAAGAAATTGAAAATATGTCATAAAATGAGTTAGATTCGATATAGATATACAATATAATAATAGTATATAGACAATGAGATAATAATGTGGTATTCTAAGATAAAAGTATAGAAAATTAAGCCTTGATGGGTAGAGTTTTATAAAAAATAGTATAGGGGAATGTAATTCGGGAATCTATGGCATTATTCAGATTCCTGTTGTGTCATTTCAGATTTCACAGCCAATAAGGCATGGTAGCATTTCAACGTAAGATTTACGTAGCCAATCACAATGCTGCTGTCTTCAATATCATAGACTGTAAATTAAATTTAGATTTTTTTAATAAATGACAACTTTTATTTTTTTATCATATTAAACAAAATAGTTACGGATCATTGAAAAATTATAGATTCATAATCTTCTAGGCGTAACAGATCATACAGATCTTCTAGGCATAACAGATCCTACAGATCTTCTAGGCATAACAGATCGTAGAAATATTTGATAAATCTTTTAATCGCTACTCATCTCATAAATAAATATCTTAAAATGATCTTAAATGTATTAATCTTATAAACAAAACATTGTTTATTTACGAATCTCCCATTACATAAGACCTGGCATATCACGGTCGATGACGTCGGCTCGTTTCTCGATTATATCGTGCACGCTAATAAAGGCTTGACCGATGTCATGACATTCCCCCTTGTTGTCGTCGGGTTCGCTGACCAGCGTGAATCGGACTCTACGGAGGTCGTAAGGTCAATGGTTGCGTTCCGGCGAAACTCGATTGTAAAATACAAAATAGAGCAATTCAAACTTTTTCTACAATTACACGATTCCGTTAGAAATGATTTAACGTTGAAATAAAATTCATATTCCTTCGATATTCCGTTTTGGTTGAAGATTAATTGAATAGCAAACATAACTCACAGCAGTTGATCCAATAGGAACACATCAAAGAACATTGGGACATTGTTGGAGATATGGTATCATCCTGCAAGCTATACAAACCTGCCCTTATCTGGGTCTCCGGGTAAAAGCATGCCAGCTAGGTATTGTCTTCGTTCGTAGTTTGAGTCATAGTCTACATGAAACACTGCAAACATAATTTAGACTGATGTAATCTATTGTTATCTTAATTCTATTACATTTACATTATATCCACATTATATCCACATTATATCCACATTATATCCACATTACATCCACATTACATCCACATTACATCCATATTACATCCACATTACATCCACATTATATCCACATTACATTCACATTATATCCACATTATATCCACATTACATTCACATTACATTCACATTACATCCACATTACATCCACATTACATCCACATTACATCCACATTACATCCACATTACATCCACATTACATCCACATTACATCCACATTACATCCACATTACATCCACATTATACCACATTTAATACTATATATTATAGCACTACATATTATTAAAGATCTTACCTTTCGTGAAATTGAAGGAAATGTTTTGGTGCGGTTGGGTGGGTTTCGGAAGCGAAAATGGAGTCTCTGTTTCATCGGGTGAAACACCCAAGAAACTGGATAGAATTGGAGATGGAGAAGAAAGGAAGAGGGAGGGAAGAGATAGACAGGAATGGAGATGAAGAAAAAGGGAGAGGAAGATAGAGGACTGGGATATGGAAGTGTGAGGGATAAAGAAAGGAAAAAGGAATGATAAGGAGAGAATAGTGAGAGGGAGAGGAAGAAGGAGAAGGATAGGGAAAGGAAGAGGGAGAGGGAGGGAGAGGAAGGGAGGGGGAGATAGAGGGAAAGGAATAAGGAGAAGGACAGTGAGAGGGAGGTGGAGGGAGAAGGATGGAGGGGGAGAAGGAGAAGGACAGGGAGTAGGGTGGGATAGGAAGAAGGAGAAGGACATGTAGTAGGGTGGGAGAGGAAGAGGGAGACGGACAGGGAGTAGGGTGGGATAGGAAGAAGGAGAAGGACATGGAGTAGGGTGGGAGAGGAAGAAGGAGAAGGACAGGGAGTAGGGTGGGAGAGGAAGAAGGAGAAGGACAGGGAGTAGGGTGGGATAGGAAGAAGGAGAAGGACATGGAGTAGGGTGGGATAGGAAGAAGGAGAAGGACAGGGAGTAGGGTGGGAGAGGAAGAAGGAGAAGGACAGGGAGTAGGGTGGGATAGGAAGAAGGAGAAGGACAGGGAGTAGGGTGGGATAGGAAGAAGGAGAAGGACATGGAGTAGGGTGGGAGAGGAAGAAGGAGAAGGACAGGGAGTAGGGTGGGATAGGAAGAGGGAGAAGGACAGGGAGAAGGGTGGGAGAGGAAGAAGGAGAAGGACAGGGAGTAGGGTGGGATAGGAAGAAGGAGAAGGACAGGGAGTAGGGTGGGAGAGGGAGAGGGAGAAGGACAGGGAGTAGGGTGGGATAGGAAGAGGGAGAAGGACAGGGAGTAGGGTGGGAGAGGAAGAAGGAGAAGGACATGGAGTAGGGTGGGAGAGGAAGAAGGAGAAGGACAGGGAGTAGGGTGGGATAGGAAGAAGGAGAAGGACAGGGAGTAGGGTGGGATAGGAAGAAGGAGAAGGACATGGAGTAGGGTGGGAGAGGAAGAAGGAGAAGGACAGGGAGTAGGGTGGGATAGAAAGAAGGAGAAGGACAGGGAGAAGGGTGGGAGAGGAAGAAGGAGAAGGACAGGGAGTAGGGTGGGATAGGAAGAGGGAGAAGGACAGGGAGTAGGGTGGGAGAGGAAGAGGGAGAAGGACATGGAGTAGGGTGGGAGAGGAAGAAGGAGAAGGACAGGGAGTAGGGTGGGAGAGGAAGAAGGAGAAGGACATGGAGGGGGAGAGGGAGGGAGAGGATGAGGGAGGTAGAGGGAGGTGGAGGGTGAGTGAGGGAGGGGGAGAAGAAGAAGGACAGGGAGTAGGGTGGGATAGGAAGAGGGAGAAGGACAGGGAGTAGGGTGGGAGAGGAAGAGGGAGAAGGGTGGGATAGGAAGAAGGAGAAGGGCATGGAGGGGGAGAGGGAGGGAGAGGATGAGGGAGGTAGAGGGAGGTGGAGGGTGAGTGAGGGAGGGGGAGAAGGAGAAGTTCAGGGAGTAGGGTGGGATAGGAAGAGGGAGAAGGACAGTGAGTAGGGTGGGAGAGGAAGAGGGAGAAGGACAGGGAGTAGGGTGGGAGAGGAAGAAGGAGAAGGACATGGAGTAGGGTGGGATAGGAAGAAGGAGAAGGTGACTCACCGATAAGCGACATAAAGCATCTCAATGGATTTGTCCTTTAGCACTTTACATTCTTCTGTTAGGTAAAGGTGTGAGACAGACACCTCGGTGATGTCACTCTTCTCCTGTGTGGAGAGGTAAGGTCACGGGGTTATTTAAGCTTTAGATTTAGACCATATCCAGTCAATGAGGATGCTGTAAAAGGCTGTAAAAGGCTGTAAAAGGCTGTAAAAGGCTGTAAAAGGCTGTAAAAGGCTGTAAAAGGCTGTAAAAGGCTGTAAAAGGCTGTAAAAGGCTGTAAAAGGCTGTAAAAGGCTGTAAAAGGCTGTAAAAGGCTGTAAAAGGCTGTAAAAGGCTGTAAAAGGCTATAAAAGGCTATAAAAGGCTATAAAAGGCTGTAAAAGGCTATAAAAGGCTATAAAAGGCTATAAAAGGCTATAAAAGGCTATAAAAGGCTATAAAAGGCTATAAAAGGCTATAAAAGGCTATAAAAGGCTATAAAAGGCTATAAAAGGCTATAAAAGGCTATAAAAGGCTATAGAAGGCTATAAAAGGCTATAAAAGGCTATAAAAGGCTATAAAAGGCTATAAAAGGCTATAAAAGGCTATAAAAGGCTATAAAAGGCTATAAAAGGCTATAAAAGGCTATAAAAGGCTATAAAAGGCTATAAAAGGTTATAAAAGTCTATAAAAGGCTATAAAAGGCTATAAAAGGCTATAAAAGGCTAACCAAGGCTATAAAAGGCTATAAAAGGCTATAAAAGGTTATAAAAGTCTATAAAAGGCTATAAAAGGCTATAAAAGGCTATAAAAGGCTATAAAAGGCTATAAAAGGCTAACCAAGGCTATAAAAGGCTATAAAAGGCTATAAAAGGTTATAAAAGTCTATAAAAGGCTATAAAAGGCTATAAAAGGCTATAAAAGGCTATAAAAGGCTATAAAAGGCTAACCAAGGCTGCATGTTTATTGATGGCGTAGTCGGTTGCCACGACGACGTCATCGCTGCTGCTCTGTATGTCTGTACTAGCGTCTGTAATTGCAGGATAGAGAGAGAGAGGTGAAAGGTGAAAGGGGTGTAGATAGGTAATGAGTGAATGCAATTAGGGTAGAGTATAAAACAACAGTGAAATGTGCACCCAGTGAAAATTTAATAAATTTGAATTTTATAAAATATTTTATTTTACTTTTAATTTGACCAATTAGAAATTTTCACACTAAATAAATATTACATAATATTATTCAATAAATACATTCGGAAAAATGTTATTTTACTGATATCACTGATATCACTGATATAACTGATATAACTGATATAACTGATATAACTGATATAACTGATATAACTGATATAACTGATATAACTGATATCACTGATATAACTGATATAACTGATATATCTGATATAACTGATATAACTTGATATAACTGATACATCTGATATAACTGATATAACTGATATAATGGATATAACTGATATATCTGATATAACTGATATAACTGATATAACTGATATAATGGATATAACTTATATAACTGATATAACTGATATAAATGATATAACTGATATAACTGATATAATGGATATAACTTATATAACTGATATAACTGATATAACTGATATAATGGATATAACTTATATAACTGATATAACTGATATAACTGATATAACTGATATAACTTATATAACGTATTTATTAAATCGATTAGCGCAATGTCCTTATTACAAACCGGGCTCGTCGAACATTGTATCTTCCAACTCATTATCGGATTGCTGGAACACGGGTGAAAGGAGAATATAAAAGGTCAATGTATTGAAATTGCGGGTGTAAAATAAGAACAATAAGATTGTGGTTTGCTGACAAACAAGAGTCGAGAAAATAATTGCAATTTACATTGAAAAATAATAAAGTAAGATTATGCGAATCAAGAAATACGTAAATACCTCGATTTCCGAAATCTGCTCCGTTATATCTGTAAGTAAAATTAATAAAAAACAAGTTAACAATGGAGCGAAACAATAAATACATTTCTAATAATATACAATATTTGTTATAAATAAAAATAAGAATTCATAAAGAAATTTAATAACCATTTTCGGATTTTTCTGACAATGAATTATCTAAATGAAATAGAAAATTAAATTATATATTAAATATATAATAAATATTAATATAAATTAATAATTAAATATATTTTCTCAAATTAATTTACATAATAGAATAATCTCCTGCGATATACAAACAAATGAAACATAGATAGGAATCCGGAAATAAGCAATAATAAACCTGTCAGAGTGGCAGTGGATCCTGAAACATCTTCATCTTTACTTTCCTCAGTATAGGACTCCTTTAAAGAACGATCGAATGTTTATATTCAGTTCACGTTTACGATAAGCTAAGCGCATTCTAGTCGAAAAGAGATCTTTTTAAACTTTAGAAGGAATTAATTGGAAGACATTCAAGTTACCATTTTGTATCGCAAGTTTTGTTTACAAACCTTTAGTATTGAAAGCTCCTCAGTTTGTAGTTTATTTTCCAACTCACCTAACCACCGTAATTTTACAATATCAATATGAGATATATAATAACATTAAGATATATAATAACATTAAGATATATAATAACATTAAGATATATAATAACATTAAGATATATAATAACATTAAGATATATAATAACATTAAGATATATAATAATATTAAGATATATAATAACATTAAGATATATAATAATATTAAGATATATAATAATATTAAGATATATAATAATATTAAGATATATAATAACATTAAGATATATAATAATATTAAGATATATAATAATATTAAGATATATAATAATATTAAGATATATAATAATATTAAGATATATAATAATATTAAGATATATAATAATATTAAATGTAAACAAGGCAAATACAAAATAAATGTATTTAAAAATTCCCTATTTAGATATAAATTTTATTTTTAGAACAATAATTACATCACCTATTTGCTTTGTTATGTATATACATGTTATGTCATTACTAAAGCTATTGATGTTAGGCAATGTGAAATACTGCGGGAAACCTTTGAAGGTCACATTCTTACGCATCTGAACGCCGGGCGCCGACGCCAGGGGTGGAGAAATCGAAGCCAGGCGATGAGGAGACGAGGATATGGCGGGAGTGGCGGAAGGGATGGCTTCCAGAACAATAGGAGCCTCCCTTCGAGTTGGCAACGACGGTTGTCCTTTCGCCTCCACAGTTCTGGTGTTCGGCGTAGGCATCGATAGGGTCGAAGGCGTTTCGGAAGTGGACCGTAGTTCAGGCGAATTACGTTGCGACACAATCTCCCCGTCGCTGTCTTCCAAAGTCGACAGAGCGGAACGAGGTTGAGCAAGAGGCGTGGCCGATATATGACCTTCCGTGGTGTTCCCGTCGCCGTTCCTCGGAGCATCGGGGTCCGACTCTACGGGGGCGGGTTCCGACGGTAAAGGGGTGGGGTCTGGTATTACGGTCGAAGATGGCAGTCTATCCGTTGATTTGTTCTGTTCATTTTCAATGGCCTATTGGAAGTGAATAAATGAGTGAGTGAGAGATTGAGTGAGTGAAATAATGAGTAAGTGAGAAAATTAGTAAGATAATATTATATAATAGGGGAAATATTAATTGAAGAAATGAAATATCAAAAAATAATGATATTGGAAAGATATGTTACTTATGAATTATTAATAAAACGTGCAACAACATTATCAAAGTAACATTGCTTGGTCTGATACAATTTAGTCTGAACATATTTGACCTGTACAATGTTCAAACATCCTATATACTCGTAGGTGAACTTCCACTTGATCTTAAGGTCAATGATTCCCACCTTTGACCCCTCAACCTGCCAAGTGAGTACAAGGATATAGAAGGGAGGGAGGGATGGAGGGATGGAGGGATGGAGGGATGGAGGGATGGAGGGATGGAGGGATGGAGGGATGGAGGGATGGAGGGATGGAGGGATGGAGGGATGGAGGGATGGAGGGATGGAGGGATGGAGGGATGGAGGGATGGAGGGATGGAGGGATGGAGGGATGGAGGGAGGGAGGGAGGGAGGGAGGGAGGGAGGGAGGGAGGGAGGGAGGGAGGGAGGGAGGGAGGGAGGGAGGGAGGGAGGGAGGGAGGGAGGGAGGGAGGGAGAGAGAGAGAGAGAGAGAGAGAGAGAGAGAGAGAGAGAGAGAGAGAGAGAGAGAGAGAGAGAGAGAGTGCAGCTAACATCACTCAGTTCAAAGCCTCCAATAATCTCCTTGCCATGAGCCAATGGGATCAAAGGAACTTGAACAATTCCAATGTAAGCGGTATCAGTTGGATTGAGGTCATCAAAAACATAAATAGTCAACATCTATAAAATTGTAGCAGTAATTATAGTTCAGGAATATCAGATTTTAAAATAAGCATATTATATTTATACATCTATTAATATGATATGATAATATATTAATAAAATAAGTTTAGTAAATAATATTATAAAATATATTATTAAGTATTATTTATGAAAGCTGACATTTCGTAAATCACAATATAAAATATAAAGTCTATCCGAGGAAATTCATTGAAATCTTGAAACTATTGACCAATCACCTCTTCCCAAACCTCAGCCAATTCTTCCTATCGGCTCTTACTTCCCACGCAACCGAGGCAAGGTCTTTACAGGTCGCCCGTTCCCCGTTGACCCCAACCGAGGCAAGGTCTTTACAGGTCGCCCGTTCCCCG
This sequence comes from Osedax frankpressi, assembly GCA_964035775.1. NCBI lineage: Eukaryota > Metazoa > Annelida > Polychaeta > Sabellida > Siboglinidae > Osedax > Osedax frankpressi. The sequence continues at coordinate 8,973,470 of OZ038316.1, forward strand.
TTGACCCCAACCTTGCTGGTCAGGTAGGAGTGCAGTTCGTTGCTGGGGCTCATTGGAAACTGCTTGAAATCGTTGAAGCCGGGCGTAAGGCTACCGGATACCGTCGGCGTCACGTGATCGGAGAAGTCGTATAATTTGTAAGCGCAGTAAGACGAAGGTAGCATGTCTGTGGGAACGTTGTAAAGATTCCATAAGGCCGTGGAGTGTGCCTGGATTCAGGGCAATACTCCGATAGATCAAGGCGAACATAACTATTGCAGGGGTTTGAATATTGGCAAATATCATTGGTTCAAAAGTGTAAAAATGACTTCGTCGCCAATATTAATTGTACTAATAAAATGCAGGTATTATGCGAAAATCCGAAGTGATCCGAGTCTTAGCCTACTTATAATTGGAAATCACTACAAAGGCTTGAAATAATACATAATACAATGTTACCATTGAGTAGAGGTCGTATGCTATTTATAGAACTTGTCTAATGAGGAATTCATTACGTCGAAATAGCGCCCGTTTACAAAATATATCTATTCGGTGATTTTAGGATAGAGACCTGGATACAAAGATTTCTCGATGCCGATGGATGTGATTGTGACGGAGAGTTCGTTGAGGTCGTCGTGGCCCAGAACCTGCGAGGTCGGAGGTGAGGGCTGAAGCATTACGCAATTGATAAACGAGTAGCAGCCTTCGAGGTTCGGCGTACAGAGTCGTAAAGAATTACATTCGGCATACTCGACGATACTATTTAGGTAAGATTGCCACGAATACAAATGCAGATGTTTAAATTGAGAAATGAGCTGACCACTCAACTGAATCACTCCACCTCCTCCTTTGTAAACCTTTGTTTCCTCGGATTTCGTTTGGTTAGCGGTGATGAAGCCCCTTGCCACGGATCTCTCCTGTAAATCACAAATATAGAGTTACAGTTGGATTAGCTGTGTTGGATTAGCTGTGTTGACGGTGTAGATATGCTGATGTAGATATGCTGATGTAGATATGCTGATGTAGATATGCTGATGTAAATATGCTGATGTAGATATGCTGATGTAAATATGCTGATGTAAATATGCTGATGTAGATATGCTGATGTAGATATGCTGATGTAAATATGCTGATGTAAATATGCTGATGTAGATATGCTGATGTAGATATGCTGATGTAAATATGCTGATGTAGATATGCTGATGTAGATATGCTGATGTAGATATGCTGATGTAAATATGCTGATGTAAATATGCTGATGTAAATATGCTGATGTAGATATGCTGATGTAGATATGCTGATGTAAATATGCTGATGTAAATATGCTGATGTAGATATGCTGATGTAGATATGCTGATGTAAATATGCTGATGTAGATATGCTGATGTAGATATGCTGATGTAAATATGCTGATGTAGATATGCTGATGTAGATATGCTGATGTAGATATGCTGATGTAGATATGCTGATGTCAGTGAGTCAGTGGTAGTGGAGGTAGTGGTAGTGGAGGCAGTGGTAGTGAGATAGTGGTAGTGAGGTAGTGGTAGTGGTAGATAAGGTACAAATTGAGTTCATCTTACCTGGTAAAGTCGCATTGCTTGCGGCATTGGTATACGCATACGTATCCAATAGTTGAGAGTACCGAATATACAGCCGGAGTCTGCAACTCCTGAAACGTCGAGGTTCGAAGTAAAGTTAGCATCGTCGAGTTATATATTGAGAGGGAAAGACGCGTGGGAGATGACGTGAACGGGATAAATAAAAGAGTTATGAGGTCAGAGGTTAGATTCAGTTTGGGATACGTGAAGAGATATTTACTGAGGAATGTGTATAGTGAAAGCGGGAACAATTAAAGAAGGAGGTTGAAGACGGGAAGGGAAGGGAAAGGAAGCGAGAGATCAGAAAAACGAGGGATCGAATCACCCTACCGGTCAATATTGCGGAGCTGTGTATTCTAGTCTGAGATTCATGTAATAGGTCGGATAGTTTCAAGGTCGTCTCCGCTATCGTCTGGTATTCGACTCCGTATGAAGTGTGCAGCTCGAGTTTACAGACATTCTAATGATTTGGCCGGAGTGAGCGTGGAGCGGGGGTGTAGGCTGGAGTGTGAGGGCTGGAGTGCAAGAGCTGGGTGTGAGGGCTGGGTGTGAGGGCTGGGTGTGAGGGCTAGGTGTGAGGGCTGGAGTGCGAGGGCTGGGTGTGAGGGCTGGAGTGCGAGGGCTGGGTGTGAGGGCTGGGTGTGAGGGCAGGGTACGAGGGCTGGGTGTGAGGGCTGGAGTGTGAGGGCTGGGTGTGAGGGCTGGAGTGCGAGGGCTGGGTGTGAGGGCTGGAGTGCGAGGGCTGGGTGCGAGGGCTGGGTGTGAGGGCTGGAGTATGAGGGCTGGGTGTAGGCTGGGTGTGAGGGCAGGGTGTGAGGGCTGGGTGTAGGCTGGAGTGTGAGGGCTGGGTGCGAGGGCTGGGTGTAGGCTGGAGTGTGAGGGCTGGGTGTGAGGGCTGGGTGCAGGCTGGAGTGTGAGGGCTGGGTGTGAGGGCTGGGTGTAGGCTGGGTGTGAGGGCAGGGTGTGAGGGCTGGGTGTAGGCTGGAGTGTGAGGGCTGGGTGTGAGGGCTGGGTGTAGGCTGGAGTGTGAGGGATGGGTGTAGGCTGGAGTGTGAGGGCTGGAGTGTGAGGGCTGGAGTGTGAGGGCTGGTGTAGGCTGGAGTGTGAGGGCTGGGTGTAGGCTGGGTGTGAGGGCAAGGTGTGAGGGCTGAGTGCGAGGGCTGGGTGTGAGGGCTGGGTGTAGGCTGGAGTGTGAGGGCTGGAGTGTGAGGGCTGGGTGTAGGCTGGAGTGTGAGGGCTGGGTGCGAGGGCTGGGTGTAGGCTGGAGTGTGAGGGCTGGGTGCGAGGGCTGGGTGTAGGCTGGAGTGTGAGGGCTGGGTGTGAGGGCTGGGTGTAGTCTGGAGTGTGAGGGCTGGGTGTGAGGGCTGGGTGTATGCTGGAGTGTGAGGGCTGGATGTAGGCTGGAGTGTGAGGGCTGGGTGCGAGGGCTGGGTGTAGGCTGGAGTGTGAGGGCTGGGTGTGAGGGCTGGGTGTATACTGGAGTGTGAGGGCTGGATGTAGGCTGGAGTGTGAGGGCTGGAGTGTGAGGGCTGGGTGTAGGCTGGAGTGTGAGGGCTGGGTGTGAGGGCTGGGTGTAGGCTGGAGTGTGAGGGCTGGGTGTGAGGGCTGGGTGTAGGCTGGAGTGTGAGGGCTGGGTGTGAGGGCTGGGTGTAGGCTGGGTGTGAGGGCAGGGTGTGAGGGCTGGGTGTAGGCTGGGTGTAGGCTGGAGTGTGAGGGCTGGGTGTGAGGGCTGGGTGTAGGCTGGAGTGTGAGGGCTGGGTGTGAGGGCTGGGTGTAGGCTGGAGTGTGAGGGCTAGGTGTGAGGGATGGGTGTATGCTGGAGTGTGAGGGCTGGATGTAGGCTGGAGTGTGAGGGCTGGGTGCGAGGGCTGGGTGTAGGCTGGAGTGTGAGGGCTGGGTGTGAGGGATGGGTGTAGGCTGGAGTGTGAGGGCTGGGTGTGAGGGCTGGGTGTAGGCTGGGTGTGAGGGCAGGGTGTGAGGGCTGAGTGCGAGGGCTGGGTGCGAGGGCTGGGTGTAGGTTGGAGTGTGAGGGCTGGGTGTGAGGGCTGGATACACCCACATATGAATATAATTTATAAATGCAATATAATAATATATTTAAATTTCACATAAATCTTTTACATTACATGATAATTGTACGATTTATTACTAATCTTCAGGTATATATTATATTTTATAATCATTTGTTATCATATAGTTACAAAGAAAATAGTCTTAATCAGGAACCCCATACAAATTACGCAATAGTACACATTTCATACATGTCTTATTATGTCTACAAACTGTATTGGGTATAAATAATAAACTTTTCCGTTTGTATTATAGGTATATTATAAATATGTTATAGTATGAATACCTTTTATATTGTATTGTATGTATGATATATATATATAGTAGCTGTAATAGTATAGGGTTTAATCTAACTATCGTAATAATATATAGTTTTTAACATAATTAATATTAAACTTTATAATTATTTTTTTGATATCAAAGATTGAATATAAACATATATGTGATTTTATATACTATTTGTATTCAATACATACTCTATGGTAGATAATGCATTATGTCAATCCTTAGCCTAGGGTGTATATTGTAATATATTCAGTAATACTGTATAGTATTACCTGGATTAGACATATTTATGTTGATTTTACAAAATTATTATATGCGAAAATATTCTAGTAATAATGATAACTGTAAATCATAGCAAATTATTCTATCGCATGTAATTTACTCATTGTTATTCTTCACTATAAGGTATACTATAGTTACAGCTATAACTATATAACAATGAACTAGGACAATACGAAAGGCGTACATTCCACTATGATGTCGCTAGGTGGCAAGCGAGAGATGTAGATTACGATTAATTCTCACAGTAGAGTTTACTTTCTGCGATAGATCAATGATTATATTATCTGTAAATTAATAATTATAAGTTACATTTTGTAATCATCGTCAAATCGGTCTGATACCCAACACAACACTGAGTAATAGAAATATATGAATTGCAAAGTGCAATACATACCTAGTTATTCACTCATTGGTAACATGATATTAACAATAGTAGTTTATTCAATGGGAAATAATAGTTGGCTACATAATAGTTAACTACATCTTATAGTAGGAATTCAATTTTATAAAACTAGAACATGTTTAGTAGACTATATTATTTTATACCAATGAATATACTACATGTATATATAAACTATATATAAACTATATATAAACTATATATAAACTATATATAAACTATATATAAACTATATATAAACTATATATAAACTATATATAAACTATATATAAACTATATATAAACTATATATAAACTATATATAAACTATATATAAACTATATATAAACTATATATAAACTATATATAAACTATATATAAACTATATATAAACTATATATAAACTATATATAAACTATATATAAACTATATATAAAATATATATAAACTATATATAAACTATATATAAACTATATATAAACTATATATAAACTATATATAAACTATATATAAACTATATATAAACTATATATAAACTATATATAAACTATATATAAACTATATATAAACTATATATAAACTATATATAAACTATATATAAACTATATATAAACTATATATAAACTATATATAAACTATATATAAACTATATATAAACTATATATAAACTATATATAAACTATATATAAACTATATATAAACTATATATAAACTATATATAAACTATATATAAACTATATATAAACTATATATAAACTATATATAAACTATATATAAACTATATATAAACTATATATAAACTATATATAAACTATATATAAACTATATATAAACTATATATAAACTATATATAAACTATATATAAACTATATATAAACTATATATAAACTATATATAAACTATATATAAACTATATATAAACTATATATAAACTATATATAAACTATATATAAACTATATATAAACTATATATAAACTATATATAAACTATATATAAACTATATATAAACTATATATAAACTATATATAAACTATATATAAACTATATATAAACTATATATAAACTATATATAAACTATATATAAACTATATATAAACTATATATAAACTATATATAAACTATATATAAACTATATATAAACTATATATAAACTATATATAAACTATATATAAACTATATATAAACTATATATAAACTATATATAAACTATATATAAACTATATATAAACTATATATAAACTATATATAAACTATATATAAACTATATATAAACTATATATAAACTATATATAAACTATATATAAACTATATATAAACTATATATAAACTATATATAAACTATATATAAACTATATATAAACTATATATAAACTATATATAAACTATATATAAACTATATATAAACTATATATAAACTATATATAAACTATATATAAACTATATATAAACTATATATAAACTATATATAAACTATATATAAACTATATATAAACTATATATAAACTATATATAAACTATATATAAACTATATATAAACTATATATAAACTATATATAAACTATATATAAACTATATATAAACTATATATAAACTATATATAAACTATATATAAACTATATATAAACTATATATAAACTATATATAAACTATATATAAACTATATATAAACTATATATAAACTATATATAAACTATATATAAACTATATATAAACTATATATAAACTATATATAAACTATATATAAACTATATATAAACTATATATAAACTATATATAAACTATATATAAACTATATATAAACTATATATAAACTATATATAAACTATATATAAACTATATATAAACTATATATAAACTATATATAAACTATATATAAACTATATATAAACTATATATAAACTATATATAAACTATATATAAACTATATATAAACTATATATAAACTATATATAAACTATATATAAACTATATATAAACTATATATAAACTATATATAAACTATATATAAACTATATATAAACTATATATAAACTATATATAAACTATATATAAACTATATATAAACTATATATAAACTATATATAAACTATATATAAACTATATATAAACTATATATAAACTATATATAAACTATATATAAACTATATATAAACTATATATAAACTATATATAAACTATATATAAACTATATATAAACTATATATAAACTATATATAAACTATATATAAACTATATATAAACTATATATAAACTATATATAAACTATATATAAACTATATATAAACTATATATAAACTATATATAAACTATATATAAACTATATATAAACTATATATAAACTATATATAAACTATATATAAACTATATATAAACTATATATAAACTATATATAAACTATATATAAACTATATATAAACTATATATAAACTATATATAAACTATATATAAACTATATATAAACTATATATAAACTATATATAAACTATATATAAACTATATATAAACTATATATAAACTATATATAAACTATATATAAACTATATATAAACTATATATAAACTATATATAAACTATATATAAACTATATATAAACTATATATAAACTATATATAAACTATATATAAACTATATATAAACTATATATAAACTATATATAAACTATATATAAACTATATATAAACTATATATAAACTATATATAAACTATATATAAACTATATATAAACTATATATAAACTATATATAAACTATATATAAACTATATATATATATATCAATATGTTATAAGCATAGTATTAACTGTATATGCATATTATATAGGTATAATATATGATGTATACAGTATACGTTATTTACTCCGTATATAGTACAGTATACAGTATATACAGTATATATAGTATATATATGTCACACAACTTCCAATTCATCAGATATAGTAATTAGTAAACCAGTATTCATATTCAAAAAAGACAACAATGTAAACGTATAAGTTCTTATGAAAGTAACTGACTACCAGGCACGTGCACAGTAAGTTAACAAGTAGTGGTTATCTATATATGACATAAGCTATAGTTAATCAAGAGCGTATCGATATCAAATGGCATATTTCTATTGAAATTTATGATTGCGATGAAAGCTATCCATCATTTTGCTCTACGACTGATGCTCATCTCTTGGATACGGCGTCTAATTATTTGTAGTTGTAGAGCAAATGGCTATGGTGGTATTGCCAGTTACTATTTCCAGTTACTATTGCCAGTTACTATTTCCAGTTACTATTACCAGTTACTATTACCAGTTAATATTGCCAGTTACTATTTCCAGTTAATATTACCAGTTAATATTACCAGTAACTATTGCCAGTTACTATTACCAGTTACTATTACTAGTTACTATTACTAGTTACTATTGCCAGTTACTATTACCAGTTACTATTACCAGTTACTATTGCCAGTAACTATTGTCAGTTACTATTACCAGTTACTATTGCCAGTTACTATTGCCAGTTACTATTTCCAGTTACTATTACCAGTTACTATTACCTGTTAATATTGCCAGTTACTATTTCCAGTTAATATTACCAGTTAATATTACCAGTAACTATTGCCAGTTACTATTACCAGTTACTATTACTAGTTACTATTACTAGTTACTATTGCCAGTTACTATTACCAGTTACTATTACCAGTTACTATTGCCAGTAACTATTGTCAGTTACTATTACCAGTTACTATTGCCAGTTACTATTGCCAGTTACTATTACCAGTTACTATTGCCAGTTACTATTACCAGTTACTATTACCAGTTACTATTACCAGTAACTATTGCCAGTTACTACTACCAGTTACTATTACCAGTTACTATTGTCAGTTACTATTACTAGTTACTATTACCAGTTACTATTGCCAGTTACTATTACCAGTTACTATTGCCAGTAACTATTGACAGTTACTATTGCCAGTTACTATTACCAGTTACTATTACCAGTTACTATTACCAGTTACTATTGTCAGTTACTATTACTAGTTACTATTACCAGTTACTATTACCAGTTACTATTGCCAGTTACTATTGCCAGTTACTATTACCAGTTACTATTACCAGTTACTATTACCAGTTACTATTGCCAGTTACTATTGCCAGTAACTATTGCCAGTTACTATTACCAGTTACTATTACCAGTTACTATTGCCAGTTACTATTACCAGTTACTATTGCCAGTAACTATTGCCAATTACTATTGCCAGTTACTATTACCAGTTACTATTGCCAGTTACTATTTCCAGTTAATATTACCAGTTAATATTACCAGTTAATATTGCCAGTTACTATTACCAGTTACTATTACCAGTTACTATTGCCAGTTACTATTGCCAGTAACTATTGACAGTTACTATTGCCAGTTACTATTACCAGTTACTATTACCAGTAACTATTGACAGTTACTATTGCCAGTTACTATTACCAGTTACTATTACCAGTTACTATTACCAGTTACTATTACCAGTTACTATTACCAGTTACTATTGCCAGTTACTATTACCAGTTACTATTACCAGTTACTATTACCAGTAACTATTGCCAGTTACTATTACCAGTTACTATTACCAGTTACTATTGTCAGTTACTATTGCCAGTTACTACTACCAGTTACTATTACCAGTTACTATTGTCAGTTACTATTACTAGTTACTATTACCAGTTACTATTGCCAGTTACTATTACCAGTTACTATTGCCAGTAACTATTGACAGTTACTATTGCCAGTTACTATTACCAGTTACTATTACCAGTTACTATTACCAGTTACTATTACCAGTTACTATTGTCAGTTACTATTACTAGTTACTATTACCAGTTACTATTACCAGTTACTATTGCCAGTTACTATTGCCAGTTACTATTACCAGTTACTATTACCAGTTACTATTACCAGTTACTATTGCCAGTTACTATTGCCAGTAACTATTGCCAGTTACTATTACCAGTTACTATTACCAGTTACTATTGCCAGTTACTATTACCAGTTACTATTGCCAGTAACTATTGCCAGTAACTATTGCCAATTACTATTGCCAGTTACTATTACCAGTTACTATTGCCAGTTACTATTTCCAGTTAATATTACCAGTTAATATTACCAGTTAATATTGCCAGTTACTATTACCAGTTACTATTGCCAGTTACTATTACCAGTTACTATTGCCAGTTACTATTACCAGTTACTATTACCAGTTACTATTACCAGTAACTATTGCCAGTTACTATTACCAGTTACTATTACCAGTTACTATTGTCAGTTACTATTGCCAGTTACTACTACCAGTTACTATTACCAGTTACTATTGTCAGTTACTATTACTAGTTACTATTACCAGTTACTATTGCCAGTTACTATTACCAGTTACTATTGCCAGTAACTATTGACAGTTACTATTGCCAGTTACTATTACCAGTTACTATTACCAGTTACTATTACCAGTTACTATTGTCAGTTACTATTACTAGTTACTATTACCAGTTACTATTACCAGTTACTATTGCCAGTTACTATTGCCAGTTACTATTACCAGTTACTATTACCAGTTACTATTACCAGTTACTATTGCCAGTTACTATTGCCAGTAACTATTGCCAGTTACTATTACCAGTTACTATTACCAGTTAATATTGCCAGTTACTATTACCAGTTACTATTACCAGTTACTATTACTAGTTACTATTGCTAGTTACTATTGCTATTTACTATTGCTAATTACTATTGCCAGTTACTATTGCCAGTTACTATTGCCAGTTACTATTGCCAGTTACTATTACCAGTTACTATTGCCAGTTACTATTGCCAGTTACTATTGCCAGTTACTATTGCCAGTTACTATTGCCAGTTACTATTGCCAGTAACTATTGTCAGTTACTATTACTATTTACTATTGCCAGTTACTATTACCAGTAACTATTGCCAGTTACTATTGCCAGTTACTATTACTAGTTACTATTGCCAGTTACTATTACCAGTTACTATTACCAGTTACTATTGCTAGTTACTATTGCCAGTTACTATTGCCAGTTACTATTGCCAGTAACTATTGACAGTTACTATTGCCAGTTACTATTACCAGTTACTATTACCAGTTACTATTACCAGTTACTATTACCAGTTACTATTGTCA
>OZ038316.1:8984432-9024432 GCA_964035775.1 Osedax frankpressi
ATTGCTATTCATTTTCTATTCATTTTAATCTTTATAATGAGAATTACCTTTAAGTGAATTACAGAATTTCTTTAGATATTCAATTCAAAAATATTATATTTTTAAGATAGCGAAATGTTGATCTTATTATAATAAAATTTACTTTTCCATATCAATTGATTTTAGTTTACATCACTAAACCATAGTAATGTTATGTTATTATTATATAATGTTATTGAATTAATAAATTACACAATCGTAACAACATGTGAATAATATTTAATTATGATCAATTATTTTACCAATGTTTGTTAAAATGTTTACTATTGTTTATTTTATGTTACATATATATTATACATATAAATGTACTAGTTATAATATATTTAATATAAATACTGTATATTATATAGTTATCATAAACTTATATTTTATTTGAATATTTTAAAAAGTTACCTGTATACACAATTGAATATTTTAAACTAGGATTCTGAATTCTTTTACCAAATATTGATGACATATTTACTTTTGTTTATTTTATGTTACGGATATGTTATACATACAAATGTACAGTATTAATATATTTAATATAAATACTCTTTAAATACAAATCATAAACTCTTATTTTATTTAAATAATTTTTAAAAATTAGTTACCTGTATGCACACAATTGTATTGTATGTTGAACATTAATTTAATTGTATGTCAATAGTTACAACGTCTATCTAAGTGGTATATTTGATATTATAGACTATTATGATAATAGCATAATATATAAAATTTGAATCATCAATAATTAATGGTATACTAGTAAACTATGAGTAGCAGTAACTAATTATATCGGTTATAAAAGCTATTAAATAACTTAATTAGGGCAATTAATTATTAGTTATTAACTTTAAGCTAATAATTAAGTTGCGAGGATTAAGCTAATATTTTAAATATTATTAAACTTATATCTGTAGTTAAACATTGTACAATTCGTGTTTAATACAGTAAATATAATTAAAATATTCTTCCAAACATTTTATTATATTATTAAAATATATGTAATTTTCTTACATAATATATATACTAAGAATACTAACGATAATTTAGCAGAAATATGATTATAATTTAATATAAGAAATAATTCATTTTTGTTTACATTCATTGACAACGAAATTTTGATTGACATTTGTATATATAATTTCTATCGTCATTGTTTTTTAATAGAATACATTTAAATTAAATAATATAATTTTCATATATTAATATACTTTCTTAATACAAATATTAAAATATGAGACCTCTTACTGCAGAAGAAACTAAAGTACTATTCGAAAAATTATCTAAATTGTTAGTATATTGCGTATATTTCCGTCTAAATTATATTATTCAAATTATCGCTCGAAATGTAAGTAAATTATTCTTGTAATTATTTACATAAAACACATATAATTAATCAATCTTAAATTCAATAACAGCCGCATTGGTATAACACATTCAAATACACAACTCATCACTTGTATAGTCTGTATTACTATTTGGTTGATCCTAATTTACTATTATTGTTTAATGTAAAATATGTAATTAAAATAATGTTTTATACGATAAATAACTGAGATGATCAATATATCATATACAAATATAACATATACAATTATTTAAATAGAATCTAAATAAATAAGTTTTTGTATTGATATGAAATGTATTATATATCTGAATATTATTTGTATGTCTTACTATATGAAATAGGTGAATTAACCACACATGGAATCTTGATATAAACTAATACTAATTTATATTTTATAGAATATTTATAAAGTGATTTCTATATGAATTCATCCCAAGTAAGGGAGTTGATAAATATAATTAAATATAATATCAACATATTCAATGTGAAAAATATCAAAATCTATACACTAAATAGTTAACCTAGTAGATTTAAATATCGGTAATTGTGGGTCATTCACATGGAAAATATTTTAAAGTCACCTTAAATCATATAAAATGTATTAGATTTATGTTTAAGATTTATATATATATATATATGATACATAATTATTTTGAAATTACAAGGCATAATAACATCATATTATATTTACAGTGATATTAAATCGAGTCAACTTCCATACATGTAATGAATTTATGATTTTATATACTCAAATCTAAAAATAATATTCACATATATAAGAATAATAAATTTCAGTTCAAGTGTTGTATAGGTTAATGTGTATGCTTTTGTTACTTATTCTGCTTTCACACCTCATCTCAATTCATCTGTATTGACAGTCATATTTATAATTATTTTTTTTTATGTTAAATTATTTAAAATTAACCGATCAATGATGACGAATTAAAAATATAAATAAATAACTCAGCTAGGCTATTAATGAATAATAGCAACCCTTATCTTGCTAATTCCTACTTGACACACAAAAATCTTTAGTAAATCTATTTCTTACCGTATTGCCCTAATATTTGTAAATATTTGCTAAATATAATTGAAATGTGTTATTGTATTATAAAGTGTACACACCTAGCCAATTTTATAGTAAAATACCATGTATTTTATTTTTAAAGAGCTATATTTTCCTTTTATTAAATATAGATTAATTTTTAGAAATTTAATTTTAAACATTTACTCCAAAAAACTAATTTTATTATAGGGATCAGATTATAGATCACTTATTATTTAATTTTTCATACCCAATTTTATATATGCATACTATATATTACGCATTGATAGAATTTAACTAACTATGTATTATTATAGATAATAAGTTGAATTCATAATGGAATAAGTTTCAATATTAAAACAATATTTTATTATTGATATTTGATTAAAACTCAATAATAACATATTTAAAATTACAATTCATAAAATAATAACATTTAATTTTTTATAAACTTTTTTAAACTTTGTACCAAATAAATTGTAAAATATGAACTAATTCTGAATTTAAATCATAATATATTTTGTATACCTAGATTATAATCTACATACATCATTATAATGATTAATAATCAATATTGTAGTTTTATTGAGTTCTTTATTGCATAACTTCAAATTTAATAGATCTTCTAAATCTATAACAAATATGAAATGCTTTTAAATTATTTATTATAATGGTAATATAATAAAGAATTTTTTTGTAAGTTAATATGATAGTAATATATAATTTTAATACAAATTTATTTTACTATTGAATATAAATGGTGTTTTGATGAATTATATTTTGAAATTAATTAAATATTTATTCTAAATTTACTAAAAAATGTATACTATTTGTATTGTGTTAATTATATATAATAATCGGCGTAAGTATTTACAATGATACAAATCTAATTGCAAATATGTGCAAACTTGTAACCTGTTAACATTTTACAGTATTGGGAATAATATAAAATTATTAATTGACCGAGCTGATTCCACATACTGTTTCCGCCTACATTATGACCGAGTCTATTATATAAGGTTTATAATATCATTTATAATAAATATTAAAAATGTATATAATAAATAATCAAATATTATGTTATATATTAAATTCACTTATACTTCACTTATTTAGTGAGAATTTAATGAAGCAAGCCTCTACACTGTCGAAGGATCAATTGATTTCATTTGGAACATGTTTTGGAAAGATGACAAAAACTTTAAAATTCAGATTACACATTACAGCTCTGGAATTCCTCTCTCCTTATGCTAAGGTATGCTAAGGTACGCTAATATATGCCAAGGTATGCCAAGGTACGCTAATATATGCCAAGGTATGTTAAGGTATGCCAAGGTATGCCAAGGTATGCTAAGGTACGCTAATATATGCCAAGGTATGTTAAGGTATGCTAAGATATGTTAAGGTACGCTAAGGTATGTTAAGGTATGCCAAGGTATGCCAAGGTACGCCAAGGTATGCCAAGGTATGTTAAGATATGCCAAGGTACGCCAAGGTACACTAAGATATGCCAAGGTATGTTAAGGTATGCCAAGGTATATTAAGGTATTCCAAGGTATGCCAAGGTATGCCAAGGTATGCTAAGGTACGCTAAAGTATGCCAAGGTATGTTAAGGTATGCCGAGGTACGCTAATGTATGCCAAGGTATGTTAAGGTATGCTAAGATATGTTAAGGTACGCTAAGGTATGTTAAGATATGCCAAGGTATGTTAAGGTATGCTAAGATATGCCAAGGTACGCCAAGGTATGCCAAGGTATGTTAAGATATGCCAAGGTACGCCAAGGTACACTAAGATATGCCAAGGTATGTTAAGGTATGCCAAGGTATGTTAAGGTATTCCAAGGTATGCCAAGGTATGCCAAGGTACGCTAAGGTATGCCAAGGTATGTTAAGGTATGCCGAGGTACGCTAATATATGCCAAGGTATGTTAAGGTATGCCAAGGTATGTTAAGGTATGCCAAGGTATGCTAAGGTACGCTAATGTATGCTAAGGTATGCCAATGTACGCTAAGATAAGCTAAGGTATGCTAAGATATGCCAAGGTATGCCAAGGTACGCTAAGGTATGCCAAGGTATGCTAAGATATGTTAAGGTACGCTAAGGTATGTTAAGATATGCCAAGGTATGTTAAGGTATGCTAAGATATGCCAAGGTACGCCAAGGTATGCCAAGGTATGTTAAGATATGCCAAGGTACGCCAAGGTACACTAAGATATGCCAAGGTATGTTAAGGTATGCCAAGGTATGTTAAGGTATTCCAAGGTATGCTAAGGTATACCAAGGTACGCTAAGGTATGTCAAGGTATGCTAAGATATGCCAAGGTATGTTAAGGTACGCTAAGGTATATTAAGGTATGTTAAGGTACGCTAAGGTATGTTAAGGTACGCTAAGGTATGCTAAGGTATATTAAGATATGCTAAGGTATGCCAAGGTATGTTAAGGTATGCTAAGATATGCCAAGGTATGCCAAGGTATGTTAAGGTATGCTAAGGTATGCCAAGGTATGTTAATGTATGCCAAGGTATGTTAATGTATGCCAAGGTATGTTAAGGTATGCCAAGGTATGCTAAGGTATGCTAAGGTACGCTAAGGTATGTTAAGGTACACTAAGGTATGTTAAGGTACGCTAAGATATGCCAAGGTATGTTAAGGTATGCTAAGGTATGCTAAGGTACAACAGTGCTTTAACCTAACACTTGTAATTTAAATTGGATAATTTTATATTTCAATTTGGAAATATTTATTTAATTCTATACTCCGTGTTTATATGTTTATATCTGTCTCAGGCGTATTAAATAACATTATAATTAACTCTTATCACACATCTCTGCATTTGTTGTCAAGAAACAATTTTTTTCACTTGCGAACACGATTTTTTTTCAATTTTTGGCAAAATAAAAATATATTGAAATTTCACTCGGACTGCTTGACCGACTTTAACTCTCGTCCCCAGTACAAGTTGTGGCTGAAGCCAGTGGCGGAACAACAGTTTTTATACGGCCATCACGTCATGAAGTCTGGTCTCGGTCGTATCACCGAAGGCACTACACAATACCAAGGAGTTATCGTCTATTCAATGAATGATCTTCCTCTTGTTCGTTCTTATCATCTAGTAAATAGGTATCCATTTATTGTCTTCTATATAATACACTTTTCTCTTAATTGTTAGATCACAATTTCTTTGTCATCATTATGATTTTGAAAGTGATATGAATTATTTTGGACTATATTTTTTGTAAAGGCAAAGTTAATATTTGATTAAAATTCATGTAATTTTAATAAAATATTAAATTATAGTTATTTAAAATAATCTCCGATTTACCATTCTTTAATATTCCACGATTAGGGATTTGGAGTGGCAGCTAAATCGACGACTGAGTGTAAGAGTATGGATCCTATGGGTGTGGTTTGTTTTCACCAGGCAGATGTTGGCGAATACATTAGAGATGAAGAAGCTTTTTCTAAATTATAATAAACGATATTTTATTACATATATTGTGATCGGTAAAACAATTGATTTCATATTTATCTACCATCAAAGAATAAATGGTATCACAGCTTTTCGATTAGACGGGTAATTTTCGAACTTTTTTATGTACCACCTAAAATGTGAGTATAATAAAAAATAAAGCCATTAATTAATAGTTTCCAAACTGTAATATATATTTATCGTATCGATTCTATAAAATGTTTTATTACTCATTGGAACCTGTGGTAGTCTAAAGCTCTCGGTATCAAATTACATGCAGAACAAATTAGCATCGTTAAAGATTCTAGCGATGTGTGACAAATAAAAAAACCAGTCCATTCGACGAGTTCCCCGAAATAGTTTGCACACGACACATATTCAAATAACATGCCTGCGTTTTAAGACAATGTGAAAAGATATATACAATTTATATGTGAAACAGGATTAGGTGGATTTTATAATAATCCTATATTGAAATGTTATTTCGATTATAAATTGCCATTATAACCTGTTGGGATTCTATATGTGTTGTCGATTTCTTTTAATGAAATCAATTTATTATCAGACGTGATATTAATATACATACCCAAGTAATATATTAATAATCCTGTATTTATATTGTAATTTACTGATTTAGAAATGTGATGGTTAAAATAAAATATCATTTTATGTAAATGAAAATTATTATTTTTACTTACCATAAACATTTATTTGATTGTGACATGAATGACATAATGAATATGCTTGCAAATATCCATTAACTGAACAGAAAATGAATCCAAATAATAAAATAATTAGATTAGTTTCAGACTTTTTAGTTCCCCGGAATGGAAATATAAATGACCTTGTAGGATGATTTGTTATCAAATATCCATAGAAAATAATAATTCTTACTCTGACAAAAATGCATATAGTAGGAAAATGACACCATATCAAATGATGATGATCTACTAATAATAAATATGATTATATCATATTTATATATAATTTGTAAACCATCATTTATGTAATTTTATATGTATTTATTATAATATATATTTAAAACAATTAATATAAAAAATATATACCTTTTTTTTACCAATATTCTTTTATTTAACTATACTTAAAGTATTTAATTAAATAACAATTGGTAGAGTTTATTCTTATAATATTTATAGAATCAAAATTAATATTACAATTCCTATTTTGAATGTGAAATTTAAGAATGAAATACCTGTTAAAATAGTGTATAATAAATGATAGTAGAATAATTTGTTCTCGAATTCCTATATCGCCAAAATATCTGTATAATATAAATACTGGGATAAAGAAAGAAGGGCATTCTTGGATACACCAACATACATCTCCACGTATTTTAAATTTTGAGTTATTTATTGGTTTTAATAATAAAGTAATATATGTATTACTCGTTTTAGCGCAACATAAAAATCTACCATATGGGGCTTTAATAAAACTCAAGATAATGCTTAATATACTAAATATGCATAATAAGCTAATAGAAAATGATTTTAAAGATTTACATTCATCTTGATAATTCATGTTAAGAAATTATATTTTATAATTATGTATAAGGCATTGGCTAGATAGGCTGTGAAACATGCTACATTGTTTACAAATAATTTTATTTTTATAATTTTCATGTCTGTGTTCATGCATTGTTAATTATTAAATATAGATATTGCATTGATATCAATAGAACTTCTACTAGTTACCGTAAATAGAAAATATGTGTAAAATGTATATTTATTTTCAATATCAAATTTTTTCATACCATATATACGGAATAAACTTGAAATAACTAACTATACTAGATATATTAATAGTTAATAAGATATATTACTTAAAATTTATCTTTTGAATTTAGCCATAACTAGAATTTGAGCATATATGCCGTAGTAAAACTATAGTTTATTTCAAAATTATTTACAAAAATGATTTCATATCAATATAAATAAATGGTATATAAATAAATATATATTTTTTAGTGTATTATATTGGTTAGACTCTATATATAGAATAATTCGTAAATCGTGTTTATATAATATAATTATTACATATAAAATATATGTTTATTCAATATTATAATATATAATTATAAAATTATTTGAACTATGTATTAAAATTTGAAACTTTATAGGAGCGCGAAGTTTAAATAATTTATAAAATTTCGAAAAATATATTTTAATTTAGATTCCTATATATCGGCATACAATATCTAATATCATGTTTATTAATATAAATATTATAGATAGTGAATACATTAATTAATACAGATAATATAAATAATATAGATACATTAATACAGATAATAATACTATTTTAATATAAAAAATAACCAATGGGGAGGATTTTTTATTATATAAAGAAGCTATAAAGGAATATGAAGTTTAAACTGATCAACATTATTTATTAAAAGAGACTTATAAATATAGCGCAATTCCAAAATGTATCATATTTGAAATTTGTAAAGGGTTAAAAATAATTAAATTATCATGTTACCATTGGCAACAAATTGAAATATATATATACAATGTTGAATATACATAATAAAATTATTTTATAATCGATGAAAACTTAAAAAATAGATATATCAAATATAATAAAGTTTAAATGTTTATATTATAAATTTTACCAATTACGAGGACAAATTTTAATTTAAATAAATATGCATTTTTCCACATTCTTTTATTTATTTATTTACATCGGTAACTCGTAGAAATTATATTGATATCTATGCAATATATATATTTAATAATTAAACATGTATAAACCACAAAGACAAGAAAATCATAGCATTATTTGTAAACAATATAGCACAGTTAACAGCATATCTAGCCAATGCCTAAATGCAATTATTTTTAAACAATGTTTCACAGCCAATGCCTATTTATAAAAAGCATAAAAAGTATGAAAATATATTTTAAAAATTATTATTTAGCACAGATAATATTTTTATATTCATGTATAGATATTGATATAATAATGATATAATAATACCTTATATTCTTTATTCTATATAATAATATATAATGTAAATTATAAACAATAATTAGTTTATAGTTTCAAACAAGATTATGTTATACGTTAATCTCTACGCCGATTACAATCAATTTATCTATATTAACAATATTCCTATTTAATTCATTATTGCTACATTTTGAATTAAATAATTTATAAATTTAATATAGAATGTATATATAAATAAATTCCATAATAGTAGTACGAGTAGATTTTAAAAGTGATATAAAGTTACAAGCAGATATCAAATTTTCATAACAAATGATTATGTATTCAACGTTCAATATTATAATTTATAGGGTAAATTTGTTTTGTATAAACTAGTTAGAGTATTGAAAGTAGTTGGTATGAGATAGAATTTCTATTTAGTAAATTAATCAAAGTGTAATCAGAAACCTGTCAGATCGTTCACTAATTAACACATACTAAATTTCACTTATCAACGCTTTATTAATTTTTCTACTAGATAAAGATTTAAATATATAGTATATACTATTGATATTGTTCTCCATTGATTATGTAATATATGAACCGTATTATTTAATATTGTGATGTATGTATTATGTATGTATAATCCAAAATTTTAAACTACACTTATTGATTTTATATTTATACTATATATAGATGTAATTGTAAATATTAATAGTTTGAATTCAATTATTTTATTATTATTATGAATTATATTCTATATATGTTTATATATATATTATATATTTATAATATTTAACAATATAATAAAACTGAATACAATAATCTAAAATAAAAATTTAAATAAAATATAGATCGAAGACATAACAATATAAATAAAATGAGATTAAAATGAGTTCTAAATCAAGTGGAACTGTACATCATTTATAACTATCGTATATAAGTTAAACTATATGTATATGTATAGGTATACTATAAAAGAGAGGGATAAAGCAAAAGTGGTTGTATTGTGATACTAAAACGAAATGGAAATAAATAAAAAAAAAACGTCGTACAAAGGAACGCGAGGACTCCGATGCAGGTTGCAGATGAATCACGAGTTACCGCGAGTGGATTGCACGAGAGCAAACTCAGAACGATTCGGCGATTGAAGATCTCTGTTCGTCGATGCGGTCGGACTGCATGCGTTGAATCAACTGGAGAAAAGCGTCGTTGCCGTGGGCACCAGACAACAGTTCGTCGCTGGAACTCTCCGGCAGAGAGGACCGTTGGTCCTCAATTCGCGAACTCTGCGAATGTAACAAACGCCAACGTTAATGTTGTTATTGCTACGCGCATACTGCAGACTCGTACCCTCGTACCCAACAGCACAAACACATACGCAACCGACCGCTTGCTTGAGCAGACTAAATGTTAAACAATCGACATTTGATCGAAAATTAATCGTAAAATAAAACAAATCTAGATAAAGTTTATAAAAAACAGTTGCCTTATCTAAATACAAGTTGAAGTAATGGCTTGTTAAAAGATAAGTAATGGCTTGTTCTAAAAAGTGACTTCGTGCAAACCTGGCAACGAATTATCATGTCGACGAAGGATTCGTGGCCAATAGAACGCATGCTCAGCATGTTCGGAGTGTCTTGATCCGAAGGCTCCTCTAGTCCTGATGAGTCAGCGTTAAAGTATTTCTTTTAGATATATTTCATTAAAAACCATAATGTAAAGCTGAAATGTAAATTTCTCGCGACTAATCAATGTAATAGTACCGCAATGATATCGAGGAGCTTTATTTAGGATCTATGGACGTATTACCTGGGAAGTCAGTTCTCTGATCGTCCATGCGCGATCCTTGCATACCCTCCAACATATCCATGAGGTCGTTCAGTTCACGGTTATCGCTATTTCCTGCAATGTATTGAAGATGACACGGGATGAGGAGATGGGAAGATGGAGTTGGGAAATATGCAACGAAGTTGAAAAGAATAAGAAAAGAAGTTATCAAGAAAGAACAAAAGGATGAATATGAAGTTAAGAAACAGAAGAAATTGTAAGGAGTTGTAAGGAGTTGTAAGGAGTTGAAAGGAGTTGTAAGGAGTTGTAAGGAGTTGTAAGGAGTTGTAAGGAGTTGCAAGGAGTTGTAAGGAGTTGTAAGGAGTTGTGAGGAGTTGTAAAGAGTTGTAAGGAGTTGTGAGGAGTTGTAAAGAGTTGTAAGGAGTTGTAAGGAGTTGTAAGGTGTTGTAAGGAGTTGTAATGAGTTGTAAGGTGTTGTAATGAGTTGTAAGGAGTTGCAAGGAGTTGTAAGGAGTTGTAAGGAGTTGTAAGGAGTTGTAAGGAGTTGTAAGGTGTTGTAAGGAGGTGTAAGGAGTTGTGAGGAGTTGTAAGGAGTTGTAAGGTGTTGTAATGAGTTGCAAGGAGTTGCAAGGAGTTGTAAGGAGTTGTAAGGAGTTGTGAGGAGTTGTAAGGAGTTGTAAGGTGTTGTAATGAGTTGCAAGGAGTTGTAAGGAGTTGTAAGGAGTTGTAAGGAGTTGTAAGGTGTTGTAATGAGTTGTAAGGAGTTGTAAGGAGTTGTAAGGAGTTGCAAGGAGTTGCAAGGAGTTGCAAGGAGTTGCAAGGAGTTGTAAGGAGTTGTAAGGAGTTGTAAGGAGTTGTAAGGTGTTGTAATGAGTTGTAAGGAGTTGCAAGGAGTTGTAAGGAGTTGTAAGGAGTTGTAAGGAGTTGTAAGGAGTTGTAAGGAGTTGTAAGGAGTTGCAAGGAGTTGCAAGGAGTTGCAAGGAGTTGCAAGGAGTTGCAAGGAGTTGTAAGGAGTTGTAAGGAGTTGTAAGGAGTTGTAAGGAGTTGTAAGGAGTTGTGAGGAGTTGTGAGGAGTTGTGAGGAGTTGTGAGGAGTTGTGAGGAGTTGTGAGGAGTTGTGAGGAGTTGTGAGGAGTTGTAAGGAGTTGTAAGGAGTTGTAAGGAGGTGTAAGGAGTTGTAAGGAGTTGTAAGGAGTTGTAATGAGTTGTAAGGAGTTGTAAGGAGTTGTAAGGAGTTGTGAGGAGGTGTAAGGAGTTGTAAGGAGTTGTAAGGAGTTGTAAGGAGTTGTGAGGAGGTGTAAGGAGTTGTAAGGAGTTGTAAGGAGTTGTAAGGAGTTGTAAGGAGGTGTAAGGAGTTGTAAGGAGTTGTAAGGAGTTGTAAGGAGTTGTAAGGAGTTGTAAGGAGGTGTAAGGAGTTGTAAGGAGTTGTAAGGAGTTGTAAGGAGGTGTAAGGAGTTGTAAGGAGTTGTAAGGAGTTGTAAGGAGTTGTAAGGAGTTGTAATGAGTTGTAAGGAGTTGTGAGGAGTTGTAAGGAGTTGTAAGGAGTTGTAAAGAGTTGTAAAGAGTTGTAAAGAGTTGTAAGGAGGTGTAAGGAGTTGTAAGGAGGTGTAAGGAGTTGTAAGGAGGTGTAAGGAGGTGTAAGGAGTTGCGAGCAGGTGTAAGGTGTTGTCAGGTGTTGTAAGGAGTTGTAATGAGTTGTAAGGTGTTGTAATGAGTTGTAAGGAGTTGCAAGGAGTTGTAAGGAGTTGTAAGGAGTTGCAAGGAGTTGCAAGGAGTTGCAAGGAGTTGCAAGGAGTTGTAAGGAGTTGTAAGGAGTTGTAAGGAGTTGTGAGGAGTTGTAAGGAGTTGTAAGGTGTTGTAATGAGTTGCAAGGAGTTGTAAGGAGTTGTAAGGAGTTGTAAGGAGTTGTAAGGAGTTGTGAGGAGTTGTAAGGAGTTGTAAGGTGTTGTAATGAGTTGTAAGGAGTTGTAAAGAGTTGTAAGGAGTTGTAAAGAGTTGTAAGGAGGTGTAAGGAGTTGTAAGGAGGTGTAAGGAGTTGTAAGGATGTGTAAGGAGGTGTAAGGAGTTGCGAGCAGGTGTAAGGAGGTGTAAGGAGGTGTAAGGAGGTGTAAGGAGGTGTAAGGAGTTGTAAGGAGGTGTAAGGAGGTGTAAGGAGGTGTAAGGAGTTGCAAGGAGTTGTAAGGAGTTGTAAGGAGTTGCAAGGAGTTGCAAGGAGTTGCAAGGAGTTGCAAGGAGTTGTAAGGAGTTGTAAGGAGTTGTAAGGAGTTGTGAGGAGTTGTAAGGAGTTGTAAGGTGTTGTAATGAGTTGCAAGGAGTTGTAAGGAGTTGTAAGGAGTTGTAAGGAGTTGTAAGGAGTTGTGAGGAGTTGTAAGGAGTTGTAAGGTGTTGTAATGAGTTGTAAGGAGTTGTAAAGAGTTGTAAGGAGTTGTAAAGAGTTGTAAGGAGGTGTAAGGAGTTGTAAGGAGGTGTAAGGAGTTGTAAGGATGTGTAAGGAGGTGTAAGGAGTTGCGAGCAGGTGTAAGGAGGTGTAAGGAGGTGTAAGGAGGTGTAAGGAGGTGTAAGGAGTTGTAAGGAGGTGTAAGGAGGTGTAAGGAGGTGTAAGGAGGTGTAAGGAGGTGTAAGGAGTTGTAAGGAGGTGTAAGGAGTTAAGAAGAAGGCAAACCTCCGCTGTTGCGTTTACTGCGTTGAATCGGTTCTCCGTTATTGTCGTAGAGGCAGGTTTGATCGTCGAAGCGACGCGATTGGTTAATACTGAGTTGTTCAAAGAAACGATCGTCTTCTCCGTTATGCGAAGTCACAGTCATAGGACGCTTCTCTTCGTCTGGAAAGCGAGTCGGGGTAAAGGAATAGTTTTGGAGACGTCGAGAGTTGATAGTGGGAATACAGTTTGCCCGAAACTCGTAAATAGAGAGCGTTCAGAGCAATGGGCACTCGAAACACCTGCTACGAACGGAGAGGCGCAACGCGACCAACCGTTCATCGGCTTCTTCTCGTGTTTATCCGTGGAAAGGTTGGCGGTGACGCTGGTGGATTTGCGAATCTTGAAAAGTGGCCGGAGTTTCTGTCCGGTGAGTTTGAACGACCGCGATTTCAACTGGTGGAACAGCGTGTTCTGCTTCGGGGTCATCTTCATCAGGTTCAGGTTCTCCATGGAGGTGCGTCGATGTGCACGAGTGCTCTTCTCCTATAGGAGGCGTGGCGAGGTGTGGCGAGGTGTGGCGAGGCTATTTAGTCATTGCATAAAGTCAAGGCACAAACAATAGATTTATAAATGTAGTTTTAATATTTTATATTTTGTTTATGTTGTTTATAAATGTAGTTTTTTAAGGATACGATTTTATTTCACAATAGTTCACGAAAGGTTAGAATTGATAATAAATATTATTTTAAATTACAAATCTGGTTGAATAATCTAACTATCATTATGTTCAAAGAATTATACTGTAATTGATAAACAATTTATAAAATCAGTACAATATTGAATATAATATTTTACTCATAAATATTTGAAATTCCCAAGTTGTATAAAATAAAATTCTAAAAACTCCGTTTTTCTGAATTGATCATGTGAATGGCAACTGTCACTCATTATCAGAATGTAAACATTGATATTTTGTATCAAATTTTATTATGATTTAACTCTGTATGCCCTTTAATGACCTTTAATGTATTTAATTTCATAACACGTAATTACCTCAACATGTCTTTACAAAATACTTGCTTAATTAGGAAAATAACAAATGATGTAAAATACTGACATATAAATAAATATTACAAATTATTTATTAAATAAACTTAACTAACTGTTACAGAATTAAAAAAATTCATTTAGTTGATGGCTAGATGATAATTCAAGAATTATAGCTAAAGCATAAACCAAAGATAATAAAATATAATTTGTTAACAATCATATATGTTTATATAGGCATTGAATTGACACAATCTATTATATATTATTTAAAATCAATTTTAACAAATTTTAAATGAGTAAATATATGTATCAACTATTATTTGATTCATATATTTAAAGTTTATTACAGATGTTTTAACTATGGTTTTATTAATATTATTATAATATTCATTTTTGATAATCTATAACCATTTAAATAATCATTTAACTAATTAATATTACAAAATAATCATTAGGAATTCACCATTTCCAATAATTTGATATATAATATTGAATGAAATAAAAATAGTATTCGACTTTTTAAAAATAAATATGTTTGCGAACATTAAATCTATTCATTTGTTATTGAAATGCAACTAAAGCAATGAACAGCTACTTTAGTTTAGTACGAGATAAACTGCAACCCTCGGGCGATTTCAACACACCTAACCAATTCAACTTTACGCCGGTTCATAATGCGGGAGGCTTCGACCGCCTCGCCGGAGAGGTCTTCGGAGAGGTCGCCAGAGGTCAGCGAAGCCGAAGACGCCGACGAAATGCTCTGCAAAGTGCTGTTGAGGTCGGCAATATTCTTCTGGGCGGTCAGAATGCCCGTTGCGTCATTGATCTCCTTCGAAATGATCAGGTGCTCGACGGCAAACTCGTGCGCCACCTAGGGTCGATGTCGAAATCAAGACTAACGTAAATACGATGGAGTGTAGGTCAGGATTAAGAGTCGAGTGATTCGGATTGTAAAAATGTTATGTAAAAAGCGACGTTAAAAATTAATGATAGATTATTAAAATTGCTTGTTGTCAAAATTTCTTATTAAATAATAAATAGTGAAAATAAAACTAAACATAGACACTAATAAATAGTGTAAAATAAACCTAAACATAGATAATAGACAAAATATTATAGAGGTAATGATATGTTACTTACGCCCTGTAGATTATGAAACTCTATGGTACGTTTCATATCAGCAATAGATGGAGATGGAATGAGAAAGAGATAATGCACGAGAGACAAAGAAATTGAATTAATATGCGGGGTCATTAATCATAAAGAGCGTAACGACATGAAATGACGTACAATCTAGACAGACAGACAAAGCAAATAACATTTCTTTGACAATAAACAATGAGAAATAAATAAATTTACGAGCTGAATATGCAGAGGTGTTAGCGTGGGTAGGATTGTTTATGTGTGTGTGTGTGTGTGTGTGGGTGTGTGTGTGTGTAGATGAGAGTGGGTTTATGTGTGTGTGTGTAGATGAGAGTGGGTTTATGTGTGTGTGTGTAGATGAGAGTGGGTTTATGTGTGTGTGTGTAGATGAGAGTGGGTTTATGTGTGTGTGTGTAGATGAGAGTGGGTTTATGTGTGTGTGTGTGTGGGTGTAGATGAGAGTGGGTTTGTGTGTGTGTGTAGATGAGAGTGGGTTTATGGGTGTGTGTGTAGGTGTAAATGAGAGATGGTTTATGTGTGTGCGTATATGTGTGTAGACTAGAGTGGGTTTATGTGTGTGTGTGTGTGAGTGAGGATAAGAGTGGGTTTACGTGTGCATGTGTATGTGGGTGTGTGGGTGTGTATGTGTGTGTGTGTGTGTATGTGTATGGGTGTGTGTGTGTGTATGTGTATGGGTGTGTGTGTGTGTGTGTGTGTGTGTGTGTATATTTCTAGTAGATAAATCCTCATGTGACAGTTCATAATAATTGATGCCTGTGAGGGGTATAATAGCATGATAGGAATTACTAGATATTATATGGTTGGAATGGTTAGTGGGTGTGGGGTTTAACTGACTACCTTGAACTCGCCATTGGCTGTAAATGCGGCGCCAAGACTCCAGCACGCCCTCGCTTGACCACTGCGGTCATTGAGCTCCTGCACAATTTTCAAGTGCATGATATGGTAGTTTATTGATTCTTCGTAGTTTTTCAGTAGAGTAAAAGTGTTGCCTAGATTGTAACAGGCCTGTCAGAGATGGGGTCGGAGTTCAAAGCCGGATAAGAAGTTGATAGCGGAGTTCATATTATACATTGCACGAGGCAAGGGGAAAGATAGGGGTAAGGGGTTCTGGCGGGGGTATTGTGAGGAAATAGCTGTACAAGGGATACTCTAAAGTGGATGGAAGAATGAGAATAGATAATGGCCGAATGTGTGGTCAATCAAAAATGTTTAATTTAATTAAAGTCTATAAAAAAAGACTATTAATAGAAGTATTTCAATATTTATTATACGGGTTCAATATTTAATAATGATGTATTATGATAAGATATCATAACTTCTTTAAAACCATTACGTTATCTTAATTATATTCTAATGATTAATTTGAAAAGCTATTGTTATGTATATGATTTGAATCATGAGTTTTATAAGTATTGATATATTTTATAGATTCGGTATTCAATCACTTCCTGAAAACTAATATAAAATAAAACATAATTTATAGAATTTACATTCAAAAGAGTAATAAAATAGGCAAAAATCAAATGGCAAATAAATATTATAAAATGGTACAATATTATGGATTAATTAATTTGATTGTTTTGCTTTCACATTTTAAAATGATGTCCTATTTATTGTGTATTTGGTCATAGGTCTGATATAATCTAAAGAGGTGATCGAAGAACTGTAACGGTAAAGCAGAACACTCAGATATCAGATAAGTCCAGACAATGTATGGTTACAGATAGTGCAGGGTAAATAAACCCTTCGAAATAAGAAACAATAGACATTTTAATTTCTCGAGGTAATTAATAGAAAATAGATAATTAATTAGAGAAAAGACTAATTTAAAAATAGTTTTCTTGTAAATCCTCTTAATTAACTGAATGATTAAAAGATGCAAATGCTTTGATTAAATAACTGTAGTTTGTATGACGATAATAGTAAATGTGAACATTACCTCAATGCAGTTAAAGGTATTGCCGTGGAAAACAAATTTCAACCATTAACATTATAATAATGAATTATTAAGTATTCTATTTACATGTAATCGAAAGGTTATTACATAGAAGTAATATTAATTATTGAATATGATATTTTTAGATGTAATTTGTAATGAATTATTAAATGATATGTCACAAGAATGTGAACTAAATTGAGCCCAGAATATTTATAAAGAGGAATTAATAAAAAAATATTGATTAGTAAAATTGTACTTAGTTTTATAAAAACCCCGATTGCGATATTATATAATATTATTGATATGCATATTTATAGAAATGAGTCTGAGAGAAATGAAAGATAGTAGAAATGAAAGATAATGGAAATTTGTTTACAAAGTGAAATACTAGCAAATGAAAAGGAAAGCTTTTATAAATGGTTTGCAATCCTAAAGCAATAATGTTTGCTAATGTTTGCGAAAAAATGGATGACAATTTTTATTGGATTTAAAATGTTTAAAATGGTTTTATTTGAATAAATTAAAATAATTTCCTGTGCACTTATTTGCAGAATATAATGTTCTACACACCACACACCACTCTACACACCACACACCACTCTACACACCACACACCACTCTACACACCACACACCACTCTACACACCACACACCACTCTACACACCACACACCACTCTACACACCACACACCACTCTACACACCACACACCACTCTACACACCACACACCACTCTACACACCACACACCACTCTACACACCACACACCACTCTACACACCACACACCACTCTACACACCACACACCACTCTACACACCACACACCACTCTACACACCACACACCACTCTACACACCACACACCACTCTACACACCACACACCACTCTACACACCACACACCACTCTACACACCACACACCACTCTACACACCACACACCACTCTACACACCACACACCACTCTACACACCACACACCACTCTACACACCACACACCACTCTACACACCACACACCACTCTACACACCACACACCACTCTACACACCACACACCACTCTACACACACCTTTACATAACGTTCCACACACCACTCTACACACCACACACCACTCTACACACACCTTTACATAACGTTCTACACACCACTCTACACACCACACTACACACCACTCTACACACCACACTACACACCACTCTACACACCACACTACACACTACTCTACACACCACTCTACACACACCTTTACACACACCTTTACATAACATTCTACACACTAGTGACATCTAATTTGAATAATGCATAAAGGTCACTATATTCAAAAGAACAAGGTGATTATTAAATATGTGTGTTATTAAAAATTATTGATTCCCTATTGCACGAAATGTTACCAAAATATAATGTACATTAGTTTTACATGTACATTAGTCGGGAGCAGGGGGCATGTAGTGGGTAAGTGTGTGTAAGTGTGTGTAAGTGTGTGATAGTGTGTGTAAGTGTGTGTAGGTGTGTGCAAGTATGTATAAGTGTGTATAAGTGTGTGTAAGTGTGTGATAGTGTGTGATAGTGTGTGTAAGTGTGTGTAAGTGTGTGCAAGTATGTGTAAGTGTGTGTAAGTGTGTGTAAGTATGTGTAAGTATGTGTAAGTGTGTGTAAGTGTGTGTAAGTGTGTGTAAGTGTGTGTAAGTATGTGTAAGTGTGTGTAGGTGTGTGCAAGTATGTATAAGTGTGTGTAAGTGTGTGTAAGTGTGTGATAGTGTGTGTAAGTGTGTGTAGGTGTGTGCAAGTATGTATAAGTGTGTATAAGTGTGTGTAAGTGTGTGATAGTGTGTGATAGTGTGTGTAAGTGTGTGTAAGTGTGTGTAAGTGTGTGTAAGTATGTGTAAGTGTGTGTAAGTGTGTGATAGTGTGTGTAAGTGTGTGTAGGTGTGTGCAAGTATGTATAAGTGTGTATAAGTGTGTGTAAGTGTGTGATAGTGTGTGATAGTGTGTGTAAGTGTGTGTAAGTGTGTGTAAGTGTGTGTAAGTATGTGTAAGTGTGTGTAAGTGTGTGATAGTGTGTGTAAGTGTGTGCAAGTATGTGCAAGTATGTGTAAGTATGTGTAAGTATGTGTAAGTATGTGATAGTGTGTGTAAGTGTGTGTAGGTGTGTGCAAGTATGTATAAGTGTGTGTAAGTGTGTGTAAGTGTGTGATAGTGTGTGTAAGTGTGTGTAAGTATGTGTAAGTGTGTGTAAGTGTGTGTAAGTGTGTGTAGGTGTGTGTAAGTATGTGTAAGTGTGTGTAAGTGTGTGTAAGTGTGTGATAGTGTGTGTAAGTGTGTGTAAGTGTGTGTAAGTGTGTGTAAGTGTGTGTAAGTGTGTGTAAGTGTGTGTAAGTATGTGTAAGTATGTGTAAGTATGTGATAGTGTGTGTAAGTGTGTGTAGGTGTGTGCAAGTATGTATAAGTGTGTGTAAGTGTGTGTAAGTGTGTGATAGTGTGTGTAAGTGTGTGTAAGTATGTGTAAGTGTGTGTAAGTGTGTGTAAGTGTGTGATAGTGTGTGTAAGTGTGTGTAAGTATGTGTAAGTATGTGTAAGTGTGTGTAAGTGTGTGTAAGTGTGTGTAAGTGTGTGTAAGTGTGTGATAGTGTGTGTAAGTATGTGATAGTGTGTGTAAGTGTGTGTAGGTGTGTGCAAGTATGTATAAGTGTGTGTAAGTGTGTGATAGTGTGTGTAAGTGTGTGTAAGTATGTGTAAGTGTGTGTAAGTGTGTGTAAGTGTGTGATAGTGTGTGTAAGTGTGTGTAAGTATGTGTAAGTATGTGTAAGTGTGTGTAAGTGTGTGTAAGTGTGTGTAAGTGTGTGATAGTGTGTGTAAGTGTGTGATAGTGTGTGTAAGTGTGTGTAAGTATGTGTAAGTGTGTGTAAGTGTGTGTAAGTGTGTGTAAGTATGTGTAAGTGTGTGATAGTGTGTGTAAGTGTGTGATAGTGTGTGTAGGTGTGTGTAAGTATGTGTAAGTGTGTGTAAGTGTGTGTAAGTGTGTGATAGTGTGTGTAAGTGTGTGTAAGTATGTGTAAGTGTGTGTAAGTGTGTGTAAGTGTGTGTAAGTGTGTGTAAGTGTGTGTAAGTATGTGTAAGTATGTGTAAGTATGTGATAGTGTGTGTAAGTGTGTGTAGGTGTGTGCAAGTATGTATAAGTGTGTGTAAGTGTGTGTAAGTGTGTGATAGTGTGTGTAAGTGTGTGTAAGTATGTGTAAGTGTGTGTAAGTGTGTGTAAGTGTGTGATAGTGTGTGTAAGTGTGTGTAAGTGTGTGTAAGTATGTGTAAGTATGTGTAAGTGTGTGTAAGTGTGTGTAAGTGTGTGTAAGTGTGTGATAGTGTGTGTAAGTGTGTGATAGTGTGTGTAAGTGTGTGTAAGTATGTGTAAGTGTGTGTAAGTGTGTGTAAGTGTGTGTAAGTATGTGTAAGTGTGTGATAGTGTGTGTAAGTGTGTGATAGTGTGTGTAGGTGTGTGTAAGTATGTGTAAGTGTGTGTAAGTGTGTGTAAGTGTGTGCAAGTGTGTGCAAGTGTGTGTAAGTATGTGTAAGTGTGTGTAAGTGTGTGTAAGTGTGTGATAGTGTGTGTAAGTGTGTGATAGTGTGTGTAGGTGTGTGTAAGTATGTGTAAGTGTGTGTAAGTGTGTGTAAGTGTGTGTAAGTGTGTGTAAGTGTGTGTAAGTGTGTGTAAGTATGTGTAAGTGTGTGTAAGTGTGTGTAAGTATGTGTAAGTGTGTGATAGTGATAGTGTGTTCAGGTTAGTGATTATAACACATTATCAGTTATTCTTTTGTGTTGTAAATATGGGATTATTTTGAGTTTTTATTCTATGATCATATATATAGATACTATATTAATATACCTATATAAATAAACATGTTCATAGATACTACTATTAACATGTACATTTAACACCCAATAAGAGATACTTAATAGAGCGATTTCAAAATATATTCATCAATAATATAAAAAGAACATTAATTAAGAATTATATCGAACCACATATTTATTAAAAAAGAAAAAACACTACATATGGATATTTAATTAAAATATATGTGATATTAGTTTAGAATATATTTAATAAAAAACTATAAACGTAAATTAATCGACAATTGAGCTTAAGTTATTTATGATGACAATTATAAGAATGATTTTATTACATTGCATATATATATATATATATATATATATTTATATAGGTATATTAATATAGTATCTATATTTATGATCATAGAATAAAAACTCAAAATAATCCCATATTTACAACACAAAAGAATAACTGCTAATTTGTTATAATCACTAACCTGAACACAAAGAAATGTAAGACTTATAAAATACTTTTAGAACAATTATTGGCCAACATAAAAGAAAATACGAAATACAAAAAAATGAAATTACATTGATAGAAAATAAAGAACATATAAAATATTCAAATTAATAAATATCCATAATTTAATTTATGAGAAAAATCATTATTAATCATAAAAAACATTATTATATTTAATTATAATCAACACTATAAATACATAATGTATATCTAAATAGAACTTTATAAGATATATTGAAAGGGAATGGTAGATGTAATATTATAGAACATAGGTTAAATAGATGAAGTTAAAATTGTAATACCATGGTTAGTAATTCATAATAGATATTAGAGGAGTAGAGGTTGATAGATAGAAGAAGAATAACAAAATAACAAAGGAATTAAGAGATAATCAGAATTAGAAGATAAGATGAAAATAATTGGATAGATAGAAATGAAAATAGGTTAAAGGAAGTAGGAAAATTGAGAAAGGGGACTTGCAGATGGAAAGAGATGTTGGTGCGAAGGTATTTCAGGGTAAAGAGGGGGTAATGTTTACGTAGAGTGAAAGGGAGTATGTCTAACCACAGCCTCGAGTATCAATTCCTCAAGCTCCTTTGCCAACTCAAGACATCTCTTGTAATGGTTCAGAGCTTTTGTGTAATTTCCTGAACAAAATCAATTTAGAATAAATCATAAAAATGATATAAATAATCAAAAATGTTAAAAACATATATATAAATATATATATTTATATATATATTTATATTTAAACAGTATGAATATCAAATTATTACAAATATTAATTATTATGTAATTGGTAAAAACCTTAAAAGTCAAATAATGTCTATGTTTACCAATTCTATTCCTTTACCTACTGCCATTTATATTATACAAACAATATTCTTCTTTCTTTGTTTGCATTACTATA
Source organism: Osedax frankpressi (assembly GCA_964035775.1). Lineage (NCBI taxonomy): Eukaryota > Metazoa > Annelida > Polychaeta > Sabellida > Siboglinidae > Osedax > Osedax frankpressi. The sequence goes on from OZ038316.1 coordinate 9,007,103, forward strand.
AAAATAAGCCATATACCATTATACTATTTCACACTGCACAAATCTCCACTAGCACACATTCTCTACTACCCCTTAACTAATCTACAGTAACCTCAGTCAATTACATTAACAATCCACTAATCTCTGCTAACCTCCACTAATTCTCCACTAACCTCCACTAACCTCCACTAACCTCCACTAATTCTCTACTTATTCTCCACTAACCTCTACTTATTCTATGCTAACCTCCACTAACCTCTACTTATTCTCCACTAACCTCCACTACCCTCCGCCAACCTCCACTAACCTCCACTAACCTCTACTTATTATCCACTAATCTCTACTTATTCTCCACTAACCTCTACTTATTCTATGCTAACCTCCACTAACATCCACTAACCTCTACTTATTCTCCACTAACCTCCATTACCCTCCACTACCCTCCGCCAACCTCCACTAACCTCTACTTATTATCCACTAATCTCTACTTATTCTCCACTAACCTCTACTTATTCTATGCTAACCTCCACTAACATCCACTAACCTCTAGTTATTCTACACTAACCTACACTAACCTCTACTTATTCTACACTAATCTCTACTTATTCTCCACTAACCTACACTAACCTCCACTACCCTCTACTTATTCTCCACTAACCTATACTAACCTCCACTACCCTCCGCCAACCTCCACTAACCTCCACTAACCTCTACTTATTATCCACTAATCTCTACTTATTCTCCACTAATCTCTACTTATTCTCCACTAACCTACACTAACCTCCACTACCCTCCGCCAACCTCCACTAACCTCCACTGACCTCTACTTATTATCCACTAATCTCTGCTTATTCTCCACTAACCTCCACTAACCTCTGCCAACTTCCGCTAACCTCCGTTAACCTCCAACTAACCTCCGCTAACCTCTACTTATTCTCCACTAACCTACACTAACCTCCACTACCCTCTACTTATTCTCCACTAACCTACACTAACCTCTGCCAACCTCCGTTAACCTCCAACTAACCTCCAACTAACCTCCGCTAACCTCTACTTATCATCCACTAACCAAGAAAGATGTTGGAATTTCCAAGGTTAGTGTGGGCGCGACGCTCGGCCTGGATGTCTTTCGTTGTCAAAGCAATCTCTAGACGTTTTTCGTGGTTTTGTATGGCTAGCTGGAAGTTGCAGAGGAGATAGTGGGTGTTTCCCAGGTTACCATAGGTACGACCTGGCATGGGAGCAACGAAGGCATATGTCAAACTCATGTCAAACACGATGTACAGAAATTCTATAATATTAAATTAAAATATATTAATTACAAATTTATCCTATATTTAATTTTATATATAATGATATATAGTGATATCTATTAAATATAACGATATATAGTGATATCTATTAAATATAACAATATATAGTGATATCTATTAAATATAACGATATATAGTGTTATCTATTAAATATAATGATATATAGTGATATCTATTAAATATAACGATATATAGTAATATCTATTAAATATAACGATATATAGTGTTATCTATTAAATATAATGATATATAGTGATATCTATTAAATATAATGATATATAGTGATATCTATTAAATATAATGATATATAGTGATATCTATTAAATATAACGATATATAGTGATATCTATTAAATATAACGATATATAGTGTTATCTATTAAATATAACGATATATAGTGATATCTATTAAATATAACGATATATAATGATATCTATTAAATATAACGCTATATAGTGTTATCTATTAAATATAACGATATATAGTGATATCTATTAAATATAACGATATATAGTGATATCTATTAAATATAACGATATATAGTGATATCTATTAAATGTAACGATATATAGTGATATCTATTAAATATAACGATATATAGTGATATCTATTAAATATAACGATATATAGTAATATCTATTAAATATAACGATATATAGTGATATCTATTAAATATAACGATATATAGTGATATCTATTAAATATAACGATATATAGTGATATCTATTAAATATAACGATATATAGTTATATCTATTAAATATAACGATATATAGTGATATCTATTAAATATAACGATATATAGAGATATCTATTAAATATAACGATATATAGTGTTATCTATTAAATATAACGATATATAGTGATATCTATTAAATATAACAATATATAGTGATATCTATTAAATATAACGATATATAGTGATATCTATTAAATATAACGATATATAGTGATATCTATTAAATATAACGATATATAGAGATATTATTAAATATAACGATATATAGTGATATCTATTAAATATAACGATATATAGTGATATCTATTAAATATAACGATATATAGTGATATCTATTAAATATAACGATATATAGAGATATTATTAAATATAACGATATATAGTGATATCTATTAAATATAACGATATATAGTGATATCTATTAAATATAATGATAAATGGTAATATTGTTATTAGAGTATAGGATTATTTATGATAAATTTATAACTGTACTTATTTCTAGGCACTTAAATACAAAAAGATAATTTGCAAGGGAGTATAAAAGCGGGTGATTCATCAAATGCTTTAAATAGATTAGCAATTATGTCACGTGAATCAATCATATCCTTCTGTAGTGCCCGTAATGTAGCAGACAGCTCTTATAATATCATAATTTGCAATGGATACGTCCAAGAAACCAGATGAATTGATTATTATTATAAATCGAATAATTAATTTCATTTCTTTTGCATAGAAAGGAAACGTATGGAATATGTGTTAGTATATGTTATCCAGGCATCTTAAACGTGAGTATTGCGGTGCATCCAGTGCACCGAACCCTTGATGTACCAATGGTTTTATATAAAAAATAATAACTGATGATTTTGTTACTTTTTTAATACCCACAACATGTGAGTGAATGTAAATCAATAAACACCTTAAACATATACCTTAGAATTGTAGACTGTAGAGTGATGTAATAGCCTGTCTATTATATATATATATATATATATATATATATATATATATATATATATATATGTGTATATGTATATATATAATAGCCTGTTTATTACATATATATATGTGTGTGTGTGTGTGTGCGTTTGTGTGTGTGTATGTGTGCTTGCATGTGTCTGTGTGTGTGAATGTGTGTGTGTGTGAATGCGCGCTTGAGTGTGGGTGCGTGTGTATGTATATATATGTGTGTGTGTGTGTGTATGTATATATATGTGTGTGTGCTTGTATGTGTGTGTGTGTGTGTGTGTGTGTGGGTGTTCAAATTCAAATAATTCTCTGTTAATTAATAGAATAGCAAAGAAACCAGAAATATAATTATCATATCAATTATTTTAAATACTTATTAATGTATATTTATTCAATCAAAAGTAATTCATTTTAAATTTTGTAACATAGAAAACATAATATCCTGGGTAGTGTTTTACTTTAACTTTACTTTACTTTACTTTACTTTTACTTTAACCTGTTCTAAGTTTTTAGATGTTATTGTTATAAATAAGTGAAATTATATTTTTTATATAAAATAATTATAAGAATTAAATAGTTATATTATTTAGTTTCTTTGGTTATATCTATTGTTTATATAGTTGATATTTGTATACAATCATGAACATATCTTACAAAGTAATTCCATTTGATAGGTTGCCCATAGAAATATATTTAGATATATTTTATTATTTTACTAGAAAATATACCAATATATTTGTTGGCAATTAGATGTTTTTATAGAATATCTGCATTCATCCAACTATATATTATCTAACTATATATTATCTAACTATATATTATATGACTATATATTATATATTATATAACTATATATTATCTAACTATATATTATCTAACTATATATTATATGACTATATATTATATATTATATAACTATATATTATCTAACTATATATTATCTAACTATATATTATCTAACTATATATTATATAACTATATATTATATATTATATAACTATATATTATATAACTATATATTATCTAACTATATATTATCTAACTATATATTATATAACTATATATTATCTAACTATATATTATCTAACTATATATTATCTAACTATATATTATCTAACTATATATTATTTAACTATATATTATCTAACTAAATATTATCTAACTATATATTATCTAACTATATATTATCTAACTATATATTATCTAACTATATATTATATAACTATATATTATCTAACTATATATTATCCAACTATATATTATCTAACTATATATTATCTAACTATATATTATCTAACTATATATTATATAACTATATATTATCTAACTATATATTATATAACTATATATTATCTAACTATATATTATCTAACTATATATTATCTAACTATATATTATCTAACTATATATTATCTAACTATATATTATATATAATTACAATCTCAATAACAATGACAAAGTTTATCACTCGAAATAGAATAAATATTAAAATATATGTTTAGTATCATGTAAAATAGAATCAATACATATGTTTATAAGTTATATAATATATGATAGTTTTTATATTGGTTACTCATCAAATTGATATTTCAAACACTTGGAAAACAACTATATATAATTACATATATATACATATTTATATATAATTACATATATATACATATATATACATATTTACATATATTTGGATCAATACATAACAAGACTGTTATGCAATACCATTGTTTCATATGTAATCAACAGAGAAGGATAACAATTGTCTACATTGATTTGCTTTGTTATAGTTTATAACAGTTATATAAACATTACTGGTTATTATTTAGAAGCCAGGATTATAAAATCAATTAAGAAAATATTTAAGTAAAAAAAATAATACTATTCTATTATAGTATTTATTTTTTTTATTTGAAATATTTAAAAAAACTAAAACCCAAAATATATGATATATGATATGATATATTAATATCATAATTATAAATATATTATATATAAGATTAATATATTATATATATAATTAATACATTATGTATTCTGTAATTATAATAATTTTCAACATCTGTATATGTATATCAATTTTCAAATAATTATATTTGCATAGATTTGTTAGAGTATATCGTTTATTATTTATTTATAAATAAGAATGTAGACAAATCCTACATAATACAGTTAACATGGTTTACATTTTATTAGTAATTGAGAAAACATCAAATTTATGGAATCAACTGAAAAATAATATTTTTATATTCATTCAAGGAAAATGCAATTTTTAGAAAAGAAATACTATATTATAAAACAACTATAAAACAACTATAAAACAACTATAAAACAACTATAAAACAACTATAAAACAACTATAAAAAAACTATAAAACAACTATAAAACAACTATAAAACAACTATAATAATATGAACAATTATTTATCACATTACATGTTATCTATCGAAGAACCACTTAACTCTAATCTATGAAACAAACACAAGAACTAGTACATTCTACAAAGTAACCAATAATATTAACTTCATTCTATTTCCACAGAATACAAGCAGAAAATTGTACCCTAAGTAGAAAATAGATTTGGAGTTTTTGGTGATAAAAAAAATAATTTTGAAAAGATTAGAATGAATTTGTCAGTGTTTATATAAATAGTATCAAATTAATATTAATTATTAATATTAATTATTAATTATTATAAATATGATTTCCAGCAATTTAGTCTTTATACATTATTATAATGTAAATTAGAATATTATTTTCTGGAAAACACTTTCTATTGCAATCTTCTTTCTAATAAGTTTATTATTTGTATTTACTATTAAATAACTCAATGTTACGATATCTAATTGTTTAATATTAAATAAACTTATATTTTAACAATAACTTGTAGTAATACTAACATTTTTAAAATACAAAAACATATATTCTAAGTTTTATATATTAAAGTGGATATACATTACATTATTCATTTCTTACATCTGTACATAATTCATAAAGAAACTTTATATATTAGTTATTCTTTAAGCATTTCTACATCGATACGAATTTCGAAGCACGAAAAATGGACTCGAAATCAAAATTAAGCAAATATTTTACAGGAAAATAGTTCCGAAGCCTTAGTATCGTTGTAATCGACAAAAGGTCGCAACCTTTTGTGATGTTGTTGTCGCTGTTGATGAGGCTGTTGAGTTCGTCGAGGTTGGCCTCGTAGAAGTTCACGGCGTTTTCGAGGATGCCGATCACTTGGTCGCCGAGGTGGCTCTGCGAGGTCGCTGTCCGTTGGTCTTTGCGAATCAACAGTTTGCCCTTCTCGTGGTACGCGTTGCCTGTCGGTACGAGTTGCCCCCCCCCCCGGGGGGGCGACGATGAGTTGCAAATGCGTTCGCGGTACGCGGACAACGAACGCTTAATCTGTACGCGCCGCGCCGGCGGCTGAAGCCGATGGTTAAATACGAATCCGACCTATGACCTACGACCTATTGCGTAGCGCATAGCGTACCTAGATTGTAGAGGGCGCGGGATTCGCCGATTTTGTTTGAAATTTGTCGGGAGATGTCGAGTTGGCGTTTAAAACTGATCACGGCTTCGTCGTACTTACCGATAAGCTTCAGCGTATGGCCTACGGGGGCGAAGAGGCATTAGGGCGGGAGGTTTGTTTAAAGTAGGGCGGGAGGTTTGTTTAAAGTAGGGCGGGAGGTTTGTTTAAAGTAGGGCGGGAGGTTTGTTTAAAGTAGGGCGGGAGGTTTGTTTAAAGTAGGGCGGGAGGTTTGTTTAAAGTAGGGCGGGAGGTTTGTTTAAAGTAGGGCGGGAGGTTTGTTTAAAGTAGGGCGGGAGGTTTGTTTAAAGTAGGGCGGGAGGTTTGTTTAAAGTAGGGCGGGAGGTTTGTTTAAAGTAGGGCGGGAGGTTTGTTTAAAGTAGGGCGGGAGGTTTGTTTAAAGTAGGGCGGGAGGTTTGTTTAAAGTAGGGCGGGAGGTTTGTTTAAAGTAGGGCGGGAGGTTTGTTTAAAGTAGGGCGGGAGGTTTGTTTAAAGTAGGGCGGGAGGTTTGTTTAAAGTAGGGCGGGAGGTTTGTTTAAAGTAGGGCGGGAGGTTTGTTTAAAGTAGGGCGGGAGGTTTGTTTAAAGTAGGGCGGGAGGTTTGTTTAAAGTAGGGCGGGAGGTTTGTTTAAAGTAGGGCGGGAGGTTTGTTTAAAGTAGGGCGGGAGGTTTGTTTAAAGTAGGGCGGGAGGTTTGTTTAAAGTAGGGCGGGAGGTTTGTTTAAAGTAGGGCGGGAGGTTTGTTTAAAGTAGGGCGGGAGGTTTGTTTAAAGTAGGGCGGGAGGTTTGTTTAAAGTAGGGCGGGAGGTTTGTTTAAAGTAGGGCGGGAGGTTTGTTTAAAGTAGGGCGGGAGGTTTGTTTAAATAGGGCGGGAGGTTTGTTTAAAGTAGGGCGGGAGGTTTGTTTAAAGTAGGGCGGGAGGTTTGTTTAAAGTAGGGCGGGAGGTTTGTTTAAAGTAGGGCGGGAGGTTTGTTTAAAGTAGGGCGGGAGGTTTGTTTAAAGTAGGGCGGGAGGTTTGTTTAAAGTAGGGCGGGAGGTTTGTTTAAAGTAGGTCGGGAGGTTCGTTTAAAGTAGGGCGGGAGGTTCGTTTAAAGTAGGGCGGGAGGTTCGTTTAAAGTAGGGCGGGAGGTTTGTTTAAAGTAGGCAGGAGGTTTGTTTAAAGTACGGCGGGAGGTTTGTTTAAAGTAGGGCAGGAGGTTTGTTTAAAGTAGGGCAGGAGGTTTGTTTAAAGTAGGGCAGGAGGTTTGTTTAAAGTAGGGCAGGAGGTTTGTTTAAAGTAGGGCAGGAGGTTTGTTTAAAGTAGGGCAGGAGCTTTGTTTACACCGGGGGGGGGGTAGTTATATTAGGGGAAGTGTCATATTTTTACAATTTGTTATGAATGATAATTTGAATAATTTATATATAACATGATATACATTCGTTAGAAATAATACAATATTATTGGGTTTGGTCAAGATCCTCCCCGAGTTTCCTATATAGTATATGCTAGAATAAAGGAGACCTTGATAATATGTATTAATAATGCTATGAAAATTGAATGATAGTATAGTAAGGTGGATCAATTTGTTCAGAATTAACTGGCTCACTCAGCATATAAAGTAAAGTTTTTTTAAGGCATATAAAAATTAATCATATAATTAAAAAAAATTATTTGCAATATTTAGGTAGCGCCAGAATTCTGAATTTATCAACTGATTAAAAATTATAAAGTATTTTTTAAAAAAATTTCCCATTAAAAATAAATAAATACTTGTTTACCCTATTATTTCCGCCATTTTATGATTCTTTATTGGGTGTATACTATATTATATTATAGATTAAGTTATTTCATAACTAGAAATACAATTTTTAATTTTGTTTAAATAATTTTTGTAAATTATTATTGTAAAAAGTGTAATATATATTTATGTATACATCTTAATTAATGATTACTCATTAACTACTGATTTAGTATTATTTCTAGGTTTAATATTAATTATTAATATTTATATTTTAAATTCTGAATTTCCAGGAATAATTTTTAATATTCTAATATTAATAAATTATCAATACTACTACTATAAGATGTTCAAATTAAGTTATATTTACTATTAACTATATTCAATGATAGCTAATATTACATAGTTATAACTATTAAAAAATAAATTATATTTAGTAAAAATTGACATTGTGCATTATTACATTGACATTGACATTATTACATTTCTGCATATAATTTAATAAGTTTTACTCTTTTTATCTAAACGGTGTAAACAGCATTACATATAGTTTATTTTATCGCATAGTAAGTATATATTTTAAAAGAAATTATTTCTAAATCAAATATTTTGATTATTTGAAATTGTATTTTTTTATGAAAAACACTCAGAAATCCAAATTAAATTTAAATTTTTAATATTTTTTTATCATTACCCATTTCATAGGGAACAAATATAACTAATGTAACAAATATAACTGATGTAATATTGCTTATAAATTGTTCAATATCTTAAGAAAAAATTTCAAAATATATACAACAAATTATTAAATTTTATTTTCCTGGAATTTTCTGGTAATAATTAAAAAAAAAATTTTTAAATATATTTTTATTCAATAATATAACATATAAAGCTTTTAGCCATTTTTCATTATTAAAAAATCATTATTACCATTTTATAATTTTAATATCCCATGTTAAATTTGGCGCTCAACCATAATTTAAAAAAAAAATTAAAATTTATATATATTCATTATAACTCATATCTTTACTATATATAATTGATGAGCCAATAAATATTATTGAAAAATGTATCAAAGTGATCCACCCTATTGTTTAGGGTATATTATACAATAATTGTAAAGAATATAATTATTTTAGCATTTATATATGTTAACATATTTTTATTTATTATTTAAAAAAACTGATTATTTTGATCTTATCCCACTACATTATAATTAATTATTTAATATCACATATGTAGTCTCTGTTGGACTTAAGTTACTTTACACTAAGTAAATCATTACAGATTATTATTATTAAATATGATATCAATTTCTAAGTCATTACCATATGGAGTGGATTACTTAACTTATGTTCACTGTATTTAATATTGTATATATATTGTATATATATTTATATATATTTATATATTTATATATATATTTATATATATATTTATATATGTAGAGGCATATGATGTTACTCTACCATGATATTTATTAAGGTTATATTATAGAAGTTGTATTTACTGATTGCTTAATATTATTAAAAATCAACATATTAAGGAGGTTATTATATTATAAAGATCACACTTTTATAAAGTTCATTGCCCATTGTTAGTTTTAACAGATGGTATGATTTCTATTTAATATATACATATACATATATATATATACATATATAATATATATTAAATCCAATATGTATAATATTCTAATATGTCAGAGTATATATTGATATACTTTTATGTAATGAAAATTTTATTTTCTTTGATAATTTACATTTTAATCATTTTATACAACAAAGTAAAGGAACATGATATCTATCAAGTGTTAAGATGAAATATAAATACATTGTTTTTATATACAAATATAATATTTATTAGCACACCAATTTAAATATAATTTGAAATGTATACTTGAAATAATTAAAATATTATATTATATTGTAGTGTTATTATAAAACATATTATAATGCGGATTGCGTGGGCTTCACACTGAAATAAAGGTATTCATAAAGAGAAAAAATGTAATTTTGGGGCTTAATAAATATATATTCAAATGAATAGAGATTAATATAGATTTATGTTGTATTTCACTTGTGCAGAATAGGCATGCTTCAGTAAAGAGAGAGAATAGGTCAGTTATTAAGGAGGTAGAGGGAGAGGGAGAGGGAGAGGGAGAGGGAGAGGGAGAGGGAGAGGGAGAGGGAGAGGGAGAGGGAGAGGGAGAGGGAGAGGGAGAGGGAGAGGGAGAGGGAGAGGGAGAGGGAGAGGGAGAGGGAGAGGGAGAGGGAGAGGGAGAGGGAGAGGGAGAGGGAGAGGGAGAGGGAGAGGGAGAGGGAGAGGGAGAGGGAGAGGGAGAGGGAGAGGGAGAGGGAGAGGGAGAGGGAGAGGCTTATCAACGTATATTAGAATGTCTGCATACATACACAATTGTCTAAACTTCTATAGCAAAAGGTTTAATTCTAGAGCCAAAACAAAACAATGTATCTATGATTTGATAGATTGGTCAAATAAAAATATCAGACAGTAATACATTAGTAAATAGCCTATATTTATATGCCTTTCATATGTGACATATATTTATATATATATATATATATTTATATATATTTATATATATTTATATATATTTAGATTTATTTAGATAATAGGGGTTCAAATAATGCAGTAAAAAATCAAAGAAAGATTGATTAGTAGCATATCCGATTTGAACACAACTGTAATATAGATATTTATTGCTCCCTAGTGTCACTATATTTTAATGAAATACTTATAAAAAGTTATAAAAACTTCACATATATATATATAGGGTAAGACTTACAATGTTATATAAAAACATATTTAACTAAGATTAATGTAGGCTCTTTCGAATAGTTGATTATATAAATATTTTATATATTATTACCATTTTTATATAATTTAACATTACAAATACAATATTTTAACTTATATTTTTTCCATCGCATTTATTTTATTAAATATATATTTTTATATTTGTCACATAGAAAACATAAATTTAATATGAAATCAATAAAAAAAAAGAAATAACCACGAATAACAAAATTCACGATTTCGTTATAGAAATTGATGCTGGTTTTGCCATTGTTACCTTAGTACCTAAATACATTGTTACCTTAGAATAAGTATTTATATTATTAATATTGTTATCTAGATATCTATATAACACTATTAATGATAATAAACATGTAGGGAACGCAATATCTGCCTTTTTATCATGTTGCACTGTAAACAATACATATTCATACATTCATTTATTACCAAAGGTGTCATACCTAAAGGTGTCATACAATTATGTAAGCAAATTATTAAAATGAAAAATCTTGTTATAATCAATAATCTAATGTAAATTCCTTAGTAAATTTCGAATGCTTGACGCTACTCCTTTAATAGATAATATATATAACTGACTAAATTGTAATATTATACTGATAATAGTGATCTAATTAAGCTTAGAACTATCATATGTGTATAACGATAAGATAAGTGTTTATAACCAATATAAAAGTGGATACGATAAGTGTTTATAACCGATATAAAGATAAATAAGAAAAGTGTGTTGATCCAATATAACAGTAGATAGAGTAACTGAATTAAAGTATAAACCAATGTCATATTCAAATGAAATAGTAATTACCAATTGAAATACATGAGATACATTGCTATTCAATTTCTACGTGTTACACATATTTGAGTTTAGAAAAATACAAATTACAGACCATACCAAAGTTTAATGAAAATGTTACAAATAATTAGCGCAACCAAGCGATCCGACCGAACCCTTCGAACCTATGTTTCCACTGGCTTTGGCTTCGGCGAGGAAATTGCCGACCTTCTGGTTGAGGTTGAGGTCGAGTCGATGGTACAGAAGTGCGTGTTTGTAATCGCCGACGTAGAAATACGCATTGCCTAGCTGGCTGTATATGGCGCTCAACATGTAGACGTCGGCGGTTCCGATTGCCACCGCCTCTTCGAAATACTCGATGCCCTCCTTGATGTCACCGATCTTACACCTGGCCCGAAAAAAGTATACGTGTGCACGCCAAAAACGCGCTTGAGATATGCGTGAGCGATGAAATGGAATAGTATTTCGCATATCAATATGAGTCAAGAAATGAATTAGAAAATCAATAATTAATATTGTAGTATTAGTTTATTATGCATAGAACTTGGGTAGATCACATGTATTCATGCATCATTATATAATGAAATTCTTAAATTTAAGATTGGTATATATTATTTTAATTAAAAAAACTATCTAATTCAGAAATATATTATATTCATATAATATTTAAAACATTATAATTCAGGTATTTATATTTAAGCATCTTAAAGAAATAATTAATTTTATATCAATTAAAAAACTTAATTACTTAGAATACTATTTAATGATCTTCGTAAATATAGTGATTCATATGAAAATCACATATAAAAAGTAAGCAATTATATTAAGTGATATATAGGTGTGGATAATTTATAATATTGATTTCGTGATAAGTTTGCTTATGCGATCACATAGATTTAAATTTAAAAATTAGTATTTTTAAAATTTATTTCATAAATTTTATAATTAAATCTTAGTACATTATAAGACAAAAGGTAAAATGATACAGTATACATACTATGCAAATTTAATATTCGAGATATTTATCAAATGCAGACTAACAATCGTTCTGCTTTTAACACTAATTCAATAATAGTCGATGATTCTTTTTCTTGTTTATCAAGTTCGTCATTTGATTTCTCCATATTACTTATGAATACAATATTAGTATAGTGTATATAGTAATACTTATATTTAATATAGATATAATACAGAATGAAAACTAATACAAATTAAATATATCCTATAAAAAGTAATTAAAATATGAAAAATCATAAGAAGTAATATTATTATTTGTGATAAATCAATCAACAGCTAAAGGTTAGAGTTCAGATTAAAACCATAGAATATCTATCTATATTTCTATTGGTCTTCTTTTTTAGTATCAAATATAAACAATTTTAAATATTTTTATTTACAATTTATATATTTATTAGAAATATTTTTGTTATTACATATCATTACTAAAAAATATCATGTTGGTAAAACATAAAATAGCATTGTCTGTTTTGACTTCAATACTCATACCATATCTTATCTGTGATGTACTAGTGGTTTCTTATTTAATTGGAAGAGGTTCATTTTTGAATTTTTGTGATCAAATATTAAATGATATCGAAAATTATAATTTTATTGATTCTTATATTGAATTTTTTTGTTTTTCTTTATATCGTCTATCTTTTACCATGGGAATTTTCATAGGATACTGTGTCGGCGGCAGCATGGGAAAATACACACTTCGAATACATAATATTATAATCGTATTGCTATTAGTTTTTCCGATGACAAAATTGTTAGCTTATTCGGAAAGAGAACTAATGAATGATATCTACTTTTGGCTACTGTTTACTTGGTCTTCATTAACGTCAATAATATTCTATGCTCAAAAGGATTTTTTAATGTATATGTTACGATTAATTGGCGTCATTACGATGCCAAATCGCGAGCAAGGCAATTACAGTCGGATGGCCGACGAAACCAAGAACAAAATGAATAGCCTATTACACTTGTTGTCTTACACAAAACCCGACATACTGTATATCGCGACAGCAATCATTTTCATGGTGATTGCCTCCGTATGTTAGTATAATATTAATTTATTTTATTTGCAATATCATGTTTAGTCTCCTGCATACTTATATACTGTTCACCCAGATTAAAATTGTCCACATCTTCGATGATTCGACGATTTTGGCATATTATCGGCTAGATTACAACGTCTCATACATTCACTTCGCGTTAATAAACTCAGATGGCTTTCTTTATATTTAAACTCTATTCTCATTTTTATTAATGTTGTTGAATCTCCGAATCAAAAGATTTCATCTCAATTCAGGTGAAGTTGTCATAGCGTCGAATCATCAACATTTTAAATGATTTTAATCTATTTCGAACGTCTTTAAAGACCTACGTATTGATTTCAGTGAGCTTGGCAGAACTCCATTAATGTATAAATTGCATATTTATATAGTTGAGTGTTAGCCTATTTTTATATATACAACGCATATTATTATAATTTACATAATGCTATATTATATAGATTTGTATTTTAAATTTAAATCGTAGTTTTTATGAGATCTTATCATGAATACTTTAATTGAAAAATTACTAAAGGTCACATTTATTTAATGAACAATAGAATAATAGAAAGGGATTGTTATATAATTCAATTTCTAGTTATTATTGCCTTTGAACTATAAATTCAAAACTATATTCGATAAATAACAATACAAATATTGCGAGTGGATTATAATATTAAAAAATTAGAATAATCGTTTATGTTCGAATAAATAAACTATTTATAATGTTGATGTATTAAATCATTCACCGTAATAATATATATGTTTTAAATGAATTTGCATGTGACCTCTCACATTGTAATTCAATAATTATTTACTCCCATAGTGCATGCCTAGAGTTTCAGTGAGTCTCGATGGTAATAATCAATAATTCTTAATAGTTCTGTTTTCAGCGGAATTTACTTTTAAATGTGCACTATACAACAATGAATTTCTATCCCTTCCAGCCCAGATTTTCATTCCCTATTATACCGGATTGGTGATCCAGGGTATTGCCATTGACAAAGATCATGAGAAGTTCACGCATGCAATCGTATACATGGTATTATTTTCTTGCGCAAGGTTTAACTCAAGATCTAGACATCGTTGAAAATAAATGTTTGCAAACTTAAATATTAGCATAAGAATAGTAAGTCATATATTCATTCGTAATATTATATTAATAGTATTTAGACATTTTTTTAATTCCATATATAGTAACTAATACTGTAATATTATACACTGTATATTGTATATCGAAGAGTTAAAAAAAAGTAAATAGGGTCATTTGATAATAGTTCTAAGTTTACAGTAACTTCCTCCTATGCCATGAGACGCTAGCCTCCATCAAATCTATGCGATCGAATATAAACCCATACCGACTTCTCTAGCAATTTCCCAACGTACTGGAAACACTATCTTGTCGCAGAAATCTTCTTCGAATACCTTCTTACTTCTCCAGCTCTACAATCATCTATGCTCTACCACGTGTACGGACGTTCTGGGCTTTTTCGCTAATCCACTACCAAATAGCTCCACTAACTCTAGTAATACTATCCATAGGTCCTATGGTTTAAGGTTTGCCCTGCCTTCCATTCTAGTCCTAATATAGATTCCGTCGCCAATTCCTAACGCTGCACTTTTGTTTCCAGCGCTTTCGCTGCCGGTATACGCGGCGGTTTTTTCAAGGTGTCCGTAATTCGACTAAATATTCGCATTCGACAAGCACTGTTCGACTCCGTCGTGAAGCAAGACGTTGCTTTCTTCGATTGCGTTCGCACAGGTCAGAGTTCGCCGGCGTCGCGCAATACCAATTGTAAACGCACCCCGTCTTCCTTATAGCGATTTCAATGGTTTTTCTTACTCTCGACGACACTCTTGCGATTAATTTGATCTACTAGATGATGATAGCCAAATGTAATACAACTTATCGGATTACGGTATTTAGTATTTAGTAATGGCGGAATAGATCATTTCGTTGTCATTGCCATTGACGGGTACTGGTGACACTAGCTGGTATTAACGAAAATTATCGATTATAATACAATAGTATGCATAGCCTGACATCTCTACAACTAGTTTTCCAATATCGTGTGAATATCTGAAGGTGATTTGACGTCTCGGTTGACATCTGACACTACGACGATGTCCAATGTGCTGTCGATGAATGCCAACTTCTTCCTCCGGAACCTTATCAAAGCCAGTTAGTGCTCCTCGATATTGGTTTTATATTATTTCGTTTAAATCCTTTCTTCTGATCTCCTTTGTCTCTGCCCCAAGTTCGACAACATATTTAGATATTTTTTATAATAATAAGTATAATAATAAGTAATAATAAGTATGATAAGTAATAATAAGTAATAATAAGTATAATAATAAGTAATAATAAGTATAATAATAAGTAATAATAAGTAATAATAAGTATAATAATAAGTAATAATAATAAGTAATAATAAGTATAATAATAAGTAATAATAAGTATAATAATAAGTAATAATAAGTACACAGACGTATGATAATTTTTATAATAATTTAATAATTTATTTAAAATAATCGATAAAATAAATCATAGATCATCATTAACATTTCAATTTAATTAATTATTATTGAAACTTAATCATTATAATTAATTATATATTTGACTAGTTTTACCGAGTAATCTACTGTATTTTAGTTGGTGTATGCATATTCATGTTTACGTTGTCTTGGAGATTAAGTCTCGTAAGTTTTATTTCTCTACCAATCATCCTCATCGTTTCTAAAGTTTATGGAACATTTTATAAGGTTTATTGAGTGGTATAATATATTTTATTAAAGTTTTTAGTCATTTTAATATATTATTAATATTACATTATTATAATAATATTATATTACCTTTGAGTTTGGCATCCCTAATTGGCAATATCCATAATATATTATTTTATCTTTATTTTACCACATTTGACTACATTCTGAATCAAAATATATTTATGGGTATTACTAATTTTATAGTTGGTATTTAATTTCATATTCTAATAACCATTTAAATGTATCATCTTATTAATAAAAACACCAACATTAATATCAATTGCATCCTTTAAATAACATTGATGTTATTAGATTTAGATATAATTCTAATTTTAAACAAATTTTAAATGTAAATATATTTACATTTATAAATAATATAATATATTGGTTTTAATATACCAGTGATTTTCTCCAATTTAAGTCATATATTTTTGATATAGCATACTAATAAATATATAATTCAAAAGTATTAACTAATTATTTAAATTTGACATTAGTTTTATAAATCTATTAGTTTCATCCCATTAATATAATTTACGTATAAAAATCCCATTATCACAGCAAGACGAGCTGATAACAAATATTAATATATAAAAAATATCGCGATGCTCGCTTACATTAACGGACGCTTAAAAAAT
>OZ038316.1:9030998-9043498 GCA_964035775.1 Osedax frankpressi
GAGAGGGAGAGGGAGAGGGAGAGGGAGAGGGAGAGGGAGAGGCTTATCAACGTATATTAGAATGTCTGCATACATACACAATTGTCTAAACTTCTATAGCAAAAGGTTTAATTCTAGAGCCAAAACAAAACAATGTAGCTATGATTTGATAGATTGGTCAAATAAAAATATCAGACAGTAATACATTAGTAAATAGCCTATATTTATATGCTTTTCATATGTGACATATATATTTATATATATTTATATAT
Source organism: Osedax frankpressi (assembly GCA_964035775.1). Classification (NCBI taxonomy): domain Eukaryota; kingdom Metazoa; phylum Annelida; class Polychaeta; order Sabellida; family Siboglinidae; genus Osedax; species Osedax frankpressi. The sequence continues at coordinate 9,031,250 of OZ038316.1, forward strand.
ATTTATATATATTTATATATATTTATATATATTTATATATATTTATATATATTTATATATATTTATATCTATTTAGATTTATTTAGATAATCGGGGTTCAAATAATGCAGTAAAAAATCAAAGAAAGATTGATTAGTAGCATATCCGATTTGAACACAACTGTAATATAGATATTTATTGCTCCCTTGTGTCACTATATTTTAATGAAATACTTATAAAAAGTTATAAAAACTTCATATATATATATAGGGTAAGACTTACAATGTTATATAAAAACATATTTAACTAGGATTAATGTAGGCTCTTTCGAATAGTTGATTATATAAATATTTTATATATTATTACCATTTTTATATAATTTAACATTACAAATACAATATTTTAACTTATATTTTTTCCATCGCATTTATTTTATTAAATATATATTTTTATATTTGTCACATAGAAAACATAAATTTAATATGAAATCAATAAAAAAAAGAAATAACCACGAATAACAAAATTCACGATTTCGTTATAGAAATTGATGTTGGTTTTGCCATTGTTACCTTAGTACCTAAATGCATTGTTACCTAAGAATAAGTATTTATATTATTAATATTGTTATCTAGATATCTATATAACACTATTAATGATAATAAACATGTAGGGAACGCAATATCTGCCTTTTTATCCTGTTGCACTGTAAACAATACATATTCATACATTCATTTATTACCAAAGGTGTCATACCTAAAGGTGTCATACAATTATGTAAGCAAATTATTAAAATGAAAAATCTTGTTATAATCAATAATCTAATGTAAATTCCTTAGTAAATTTCGAATGCTTGCCGCTACTCCTTTAATAGATAATATATATAACTGACTAAATTGTAATATTATACTGATAATAGTGATCTAATTAAGCTTAGAACTATCCTATGTGTATAACGATAAGATAAGTGTTTATAACCAATATAAAAGTGGATACGATAAGTGTTTATAACCGATATAAAGATAAATAAGAAAAGTGTGTTGATCCAATATAACAGTAGATAGAGTAACTGAATTAAAGTATAAACCAATGGCATATTCAAATGAAATAGTAATTACCAATTGAAATACATGAGATACATTGCTATTCAATTTCTACGTGTTACACATATTTGAGTTTACGAAAATACAAATTGCAGACCATACCAAAGTTTAATGAAAATGTTACAAATAATTAGCGCAACCAAGCGATCCGCCCGAACCCTTCGAACCTATGTTTCCACTGGCTTTGGCTTCGGCGAGGAAATTGCCGACCTTCTGGTTGAGGTTGAGGTCGAGTCGATGGTACAGAAGTGCGTGTTTGTAATCGCCGACGTAGAAATACGCATTGCCTAGCTGGCTGTATATGGCGCTCAACATGTAGACGTCGGCGGTTCCGATTGCCACCGCCTCTTCGAAATACTCGATGCCCTCCTTGATGTCACCGATCTTACACCTGGCCCGAAAAAAGTATACGTATGCACGCCAAAACGCGCTTGAGATATGCGTGAGCGATGAAATGGAATAGTATTTCGCATATCAATATGAGTCAAGAAATGAATTAGAAAATCAATAATTAAAATTATAGTATTAGTTTATTATGCATAGAACTTGGGTAGATCACATGTATTCATGCATCATTATATAATGAAATTCTTACATTTAAGATTGGTATATATTATTTTAATTAAAAAAACATCTAATTCAGAAATATATTATATTCATATAATATTTAAAACATTATAATTCAGGTATTTATATTTAAGCATCTTAAAGAAATAATTAATTTTATATCAATTAAAAAACTTAATTACTTAGAATACTATTTAATGATCTTCGTAAATATAGTGATTCATATGAAAATCACATATAAAAAGTAAGCAATTATATTAAGTGATATATAGGTGTGGATAATTTATAATATTGATTTCGTGATAAGTTTGCTTATGCGATCACATAGATTTAAATTTAAAAATTAGTATTTTTAAAATTTATTTCATAAATTTTATAATTAAATCTTAGTACATTATAAGACAAAAGGTAAAATGATACAGTATACATACTATGCAAATTTAATATTCGAGATATTTATCAAATGCAGACTAACAATCGTTCTGCTTTTAACACTAATTCAATAATAGTCGATGATTCTTTTTCTTGTTTATCAAGTTCGTCATTTGATTTCTCCATATTACTTATGAATACAATATTAGTATAGTGTATATAGTAATACTTATATTTAATATAGATATAATACAGAATGAAAACTAATACAAATTAAATATATCCTATAAAAAGTAATTAAAATATGAAAAATCATAAGAAGTAATATTATTATTTGTGATAAATCAATCAACAGCTAAAGGTTAGAGTTCAGATTAAAACCATAGAATATCTATCTATATTTCTATTGGTCTTCTTTTTTAGTATCAAATATAAACAATTTTAAATATTTTTATTTACAATTTATATATTTATTAGAAATATTTTTGTTATTACATATCATTACTAAAAAATATCATGTTGGTAAAACATAAAATAGCATTGTCTGTTTTGACTTCAATACTCATATCATATCTTATCTGTGATGTACTAGTGGTTTCTTATTTAATTGGAAGAGGTTCATTTTTGAATTTTTGTGATCAAATATTAAATGATATCGAAAATTATAATTTTATTGATTCTTATATTGAATTTTTTTGTTTTTCTTTATATCGTCTATCTTTTACCATGGGAATTTTCATAGGATACTGTGTCGGCGGCAGCATGGGAAAATACACACTTCGAATACATAATATTATAATCGTATTGCTATTAGTTTTTCCGATGACAAAATTGTTGGCTTACTCGGAAAGAGAACTAATGAATGATATCTACTTTTGGCTACTGTTTACTTGGTCTTCATTAACGTCAATAATATTCTATGCTCAAAATGATTTTTTAATGTATATGTTACGATTAATTGGCGTCATTACGATACCAAATCGCGAGCAAGGCAATTACAGTCGGATGGTCGACGAAAGCAAGAACAAAATGAATAGCCTATTACACTTGTTGTCTTACACAAAACCCGACATACTGTATATCGCGACAGCAATCATTTTCATGGTGATTGCCTCCGTATGTTAGTATACTATTAATTTAATATATTTGCAATAACATGTTTAGTCATCTGCATACTTATTTACTGTTCACCCAGATTAAAATTATCCACATCTTCGATGATTCGACGATTTTGCATTTTATCGGCTAGATTACAACGTCTCATACATTCACTTCGCGTTAATAAACTCAGATGGCCTTCTTTATATTTAAACTCTATTCTCATTTTTATGTTGTTGAATCTCCGAATCAAAAGATTTCATCTCAATTCAGGTGAAGTTGTCATAACGTCGAATCATCAACATTTTAAATGATTTTAATCTATTTCGAACGTCTTTAAAGACCTACGTATTGATTTCAGTGAGCTTGGCAGAACCCCATTAATGTATAAATTGCATATTTATATAGTTGAGTGTTAGCCTATTTATATATATACAACGCATATTATTATAATTTACATAATGCTATATTATATAGATTTGTATTTTAAATTTAAATCGTAGTTTTTATGAGATCTTATCATGAATACTTTAATTGAAAAATTACTAAAGGTCACATTTATTTAATGAACAATAGAATAATAGAAAGGGATTGTTATATAATTCAATTTCTAGTTATTATTGCCTTTGAACTATAAATTCAAAACTATATTCGATAAATAACGATACAAATATTGCGAGTGGATTATAATATTAAAAAATTAGAATAATCATTTATGTTCGAATAAATAAACTATTTATAATGTTGATGTATTAAATCATTCACCGTAATAATATATATGTTTTAAATGAATTTGCATGTGACCTCTCACATTGTAATTCAATAATTATTTACTCCCATAGTGCATGCCTAGAGTTTCAGTGAGTCTCGATGGTAATAATCAATAATTCTTAATAGTTCTGTTTTCAGCGGAATTTACTTTTAAATGTGCACTATACAACAATGAATTTCTATCCCTTCCAGCCCAGATTTTCATTCCCTATTATACCGGATTGGTGATCCAGGGTATTGCCATTGACAAAGATCATGAGAAGTTCACGCATGCAATCGTATACATGGTATTATTTTCTTGCGCAAGGTTTAACTCAAGATCTAGACATCGTTGAAAATAAATGTTTGCCATCTTAAATATTAACATAAGAATAGTAAGTCATATATTCATTCGTAATATTATTTATACATTTATACATTATACATTAATAGTATTTAGACATTTTTTTAATTCCATATATAGTAACTAATACTGTAATATTATACACTGTATATTGTATATCGAAGAGTAAAAAATAAGTAAATAGGGTCATCTGATGATAGTTATAAGTTTACAGTAACTTCCTCCTATGCCATGAGACGCTAGCCTCCATCAAATCTATGCGATCGAATATAAACCCATACCGACTTCTCTAGCAATTTCCCAACGTACTGGAAACACTATCTTGTCGCAGAAATCTTCTTCGAATACCTTCTTACTTCTCCAGCTCTACAATCATCTATGCTCTACCACGTGTACGGACGTTATGGGCTTTTTCGCTAATCCACTACCCAATAGCTCCACTAACTCTAGTAATACTATCCATAGGTCCTATCGTTTAAGGTTTGCCCTGCCTTCGATTCTAGTCCTAATATGGATTCCGTCGCCAATTCCTAACGCTGCTCTTTTGTTTCCAGCGCTTTCGCTGCCGGTATACGCGGCGGTTTTTTCAAGGTGTCCGTAATTCGACTAAATATTCGCATTCGACAAGCACTGTTCGACTCCGTCGTGAAGCAAGACGTTGCTTTCTTCGATTGCGTTCGCACAGGTCAGAGTTCGCCGGCGTCGCGCAATACCAATTGTAAACGCACCCCGTCTTCCTTATAGCGATTTCAATGGTTTTTCTTACTCTCGACGACACTCTTGCGATTAATTTTATCTACTAGATGATGATAGCCAAATGTAATACAACTTATCGGATTACGGTATTTAGTATTTAGTAATGGCGGAATAGATCGTTTCGTTGTCATTGCTATTGACGTGTACTGGTGACACTAGCTGGTATTAACGAAAATTATCGATTATAATACAATAGTATGCATAGCCTGAAATCTCTACAACTAGTTTTCCAATATCGTGTGAATACCTGAAGGTGATTTGACGTCTCGGTTGACATCTGACACTACGACAATGTCCAATGTGCTGTCGATGAATGCCAACTTCTTCCTCCGGAACCTTATCAAAGCCAGTTAGTGCTCCTCAATATTGGTTTTATATTATTTCGTTTAAATCCTTTCTTCTGATCTCCTTTGTCTCTGCCCCAAGTTCGACAACATATTTAGATATTTTTTATAATAATAAGTATAATAATAAGTAATAATAAGTATGATAATAAGTAATAATAAGTATTAAAATAAGTAATAATAAGTAATAATAAGTAATAATAAGTAATAATAAGTATAATAATAAGTAATAATAAGTATAATAATAAGTAATAATAAGTACACCGACGTATGATAATTTTTATAATAATTTAATAATTTATTTAAAATAATCGATTAAATAAATCATAGGTTAACATTTCAATTTAATTAAATATTATTGAAATTTAATCATTATAATTAATTATATATTTGACTAGTTTTACCGAGTATCTACTGTATTTTAGTTGGTGTATGCATATTCATGTTTACGTTGTCTTGGAGATTAAGTCTCGTAAGTTTTATTTCTCTACCAATCATCCTCATCGTTTCTAAAGTTTATGGAACATTTTATAAGGTTTATTGAGTGGTATAATATATTTTATTAAAGTTTTTAGTAATTTTAATATATTATTAATATTACATTATTATAATAATATTATATTACCCTTGAGTTTGCATTTGATCCCTAATTGGCAATATCCATAATATATTATTTTATCTTTATTTTACTACATTTGACCACATTCTGAATCAAAATATATTTATGGGTATTACTAATTTTATAGTTGGTATTTAATTTCATATTCTAATAACCATTTCAATGTATCATCTTATTAATAAAAACACCAACATGAATATCAATTGCATCCTTTAAACAACATTGATGATAACAATATCTATTAGATTTAGATATAATTCTAATTTTAAACAAATTTTAAATGTAAATATATTTACATTTATAAATAATATAATATATTGGTTTTAATATACCAGTGATTTTCCCAATTTAAGTCATATATATTTGATATAGTATACTAATAAATATATAATTCCAAAGTAATAACTAATTATTTAAATTTGACATTAGTTTTATAAATCTATTAGTTTCATCCCATTAATATAATTTACGTATAAAAAATCCCATTATCACAGCAAGACGAGCTGATAACAAATATTAATATATAAAAAATATTGCGATGCTCGCTTAAATTAACGGGCGCTTAAAAAATTCTAATCTTGGAGTAAAGAAAATTGTAATTTAAAAAATCGTATTCACATTCAAAAATGTCTTAAGTCGAAAATTCCGGGTATTGCATCATCATCACCACTTCTTTGCATTACGTGTGAAGCTCCGAAAGTGTGTAAACTACGAAATACCGAACGAATATTTGATTAATCGAGATATACGTACGACGGGGAAAATAAGGGAAATGTTAGAATATTTCTAGGATTGAAGAAACCTCCGAATAAGGGATGATACGTTTTTCCCGTTTTAGAGAGAAAAAATCAAATTTAGAAAATTGTTGAAAAATAATTAATATACATAATAAATCTTCTTATCTTCTCTGTTCACTATAAGTGAGAAATCTCTATATATCTGTATGTTTATGTTTTTAAAATCATTGGTATTTACATTTAATAAACATATTTGATAACTAAAACAATTTATTCTGTTTTTATGATTTTCATTTTTTTTAAATTTCAAAATCATTCTTCTATTTATTAAATATTTTCTACATCATCTATTATATAACTCTGTCTGATATATTACCTTTATTCTACCCATCACATTGCCTCTACCCTCATCTAAACTGTAACCTTTTACCTTTATTTAACTTCAATTACATATAATACTCTCTTCACTCCCCTTAACCTTATCCCCACTCCCCTCAACCGTATCCCCACTCCCCTCAACCTTATCCCCACTCCCCTCAAACTTATCCCCACTCCCCTCAACCGTATCCCCACTCCCCTCAACCTTATCCCCACTCCCTTCAACCTTATCCCCACTCCCCTCAACCTTATCTCCACTCCCCTCAACCTTATCTCCACTCCCCTCAACCTTATCCCCACTCTCCTCAACCTTATCCCCACTCCCCTCAACCTTATCCCCACTCTCCTCAACCTTATCCCCACTCCCCTCAACATTATCCCCACTCCCCTCAACCTTATCCCCACTCCCCTCAACATTATCCCCACTCCCCTCAACCTTATCCCCACTCTCCTCAACCTTATCCCCACTCTCCTCAACCTTATCCCCACTCTCCTCAACCTTATCCCCACTCTCCTCAACCTTATCCCCACTCCCCTCAACCTTATCCCCACTCCCGTAACCTTCCTCCCTCCCGCTGTCCCTTCCTATTTCCTCTCCCCTCCCGTATGGCCTTGACTCTCCCCTCACCCTTCCCTTATCCCCTCTTTCCTCAACCTTATCCCCACTCTCCTCAACCTTATCCCCACTCCCCTCAACCTTATCCCCACTCCCGTAACCTTCCTCCCTCCCGCTGTCCCTTCCTATTTCCTCTCCCCTCCCGTATGACCTTGACTCTTCCCTCACCCTTCCCTTATCCCCTCTTTCCTCAACCTTATCCCCACTCCCCTCAACCTTAACCCCACTCCCCTCAACCTTATCCCCACTCCCCTCAACCTTAACCCCACTCCCCTCAACCTTATCCGCACTCCCGTAACCTCCCGCCTTCGCTGTCCCTTCCTATTTCCTCTCCCCTGCCGTATGACCTCGACTCTCCCCTCACCCTTCCCTTAACCCCACTCCTCTCAACATTATCCCCACTCCCCTCAACCTTATCCCCACTCTCCTCAACCTTATCCCCACTCCCCTCAACATTATCCCCACTCCCCTCAACCTTATCCCCACTATCCTCAACCTTATCCCCACTCCCCTCAACCTTATCCCCACTCCCCTCAACCTTATCCCCACTCCCCTCAACCTTATCCACACTCCCGTAACCTCCCGCCTTCGCTGTCCCTTCCTATTTCCTCTCCCCTGCCGTATGACCTCGACTCTCCCCTCACCCTTCCCTTAACCCGACCTCTTCTCCGGTCAGTCGCTAGCCAAACGTGTACAGGATTCTCTTGCCCTCGTCAACGAAGTCGCCGTGGAAACGATATCTTCGATTCGGACGGTAAGAGGACGACTAACTTGGTTATATAATCTGCCGTAGTTCCGCTGACTCATCGCATTGTTCTAATGGTCGTCCTTCCTAGGTATATTGTATGTTATTGTATATTGTATGTTATTGTATTGTTATTCATGGTCGGGTTCAGTTTGCTCGAATTATCACCAATAGAATCTTTTCAGGTGTTTAGATGGTGTTTAGATTGCGTTCAGATGGTATTTAGATGGTATTTAGATGATGTTTAGATGGTGTTTAGATGGTGTTTAGATGGTATTTAGATGGTGTTTAGATGGTATTTAGATGGTATTTAGATGGTGTTTAGATGGTGTTTATATGGTGTTTAGATGGTGTTTAGATGGTGTTTAGATGGTGTTTAGATGGTGTTTAGATGGTATTTAGATGGTATTTAGATGGTGTTTAGATGGCGTTTAGATGGCGTTTAGATGGTGTTTAGATGTTATTTAGATGATGTTTAGATGGTGTTTAGATGGTGTTTAGATGGTATTTAGATGGTGTTTAGATGGTATTTAGATGGTATTTAGATGGTGTTTAGATGGTGTTTATATGGTGTTTAGATGGTGTTTAGATGGTGTTTAGATGGTGTGTAGATGGTGTTTAGATGGTATTTAGATGGTATTTAGATGGTGTTTAGATGGCGTTTAGATGGTGTTTAGATGGCGTTTAGATGGCGTTTAGATGGCGTTTAGATGGCGTTTAGATGGTGTTTAGATGGCGTTTAGATGGTATTTAGATGGCATTTAGATGGCATTTAGATGGTGTTTAGATGGTGTTTAGATGGTGTTTATATGGTATTTAGATGGCGTTTAGATGGCGTTTAGATGGCGTTTAGATGGTCTTTAGATGGTATTTAGATGTTATTTAGATGGTGTTTAGATGGTGTTTAGATGGTGTTTAGATGGTGTTTATATGGTGTTTAGATGGTGTTTAGATGGTGTTTAGATGGTATTTAGATGGTATTTAGATGGTGTTTAGATGGCGTTTAGATGGTGTTTAGATGGCGTTTAGATGGCATTTAGATGGCGTTTAGATGGCGTTTAGATGGTATTTAGATGTTATTTAGATGGTGTTTAGATGGTGTTTAGATGGTGTTTATATGGTGTTTAGATGGTGTTTAGATGGTGTTTAGATGGTATTTAGATGGTATTTAGATGGTGTTTAGATGGCGTTTAGATGGTGTTTAGATGGCGTTTAGATGGCATTTAGATGGCGTTTAGATGGCGTTTAGATGGTCTTTAGATGGTATTTAGATGTTATTTAGATGGTGTTTAGATGGTGTTTAGATGGTGTTTAGATGGTATTTAGATGGTATTTAGATGGTGTTTAGATGGTGTTTAGATGGTATTTAGATGGTATTTAGATGGTATTTAGATGGTATTTAGATGGTGTTTAGATGGTGTTTATATGGTGTTTATATGGTGTTTAGATGGTGTTTAGATGGCGTTTAGAAGGCGCTTAGATGGTGTTTAGATGGTGTTTATATGGTGTTTATATGGTGTTTAGATGGTGTTTAGATGGCGTTTAGAAGGCGCTTAGATGGTGTTTAGAAGGTGTTTAGATGGTATTTAGATGGTGTTTAGATGGCGTTTAGATGGCGTTTAGATGGTATTTAGATGGCATTTATATGGTATTTAGATGGTGTTTAGATGGCGTTTAGATGGCGTTTAGATGGCGTTTAGATGGCGTTTAGATGGCATTTAGATGGCGTTTAGATGGCGTTTAGATAGCGTTTAGATGGTCTTTAGATGGTATTTAGATGGCGTTTAGATGGCATTTAGATGGCGTTTAGATAGCGTTTAGATGGTCTTTAGATGGTATTTAGATGGTGTTTAGATGGTGTTTAGATGGTGTTTAGATGGTATTTAGATGGTATTTAGATGGTGTTTAGATGGTGTTTATATGGTGTTTAGATGGTGTTTAGATGGTGTTTAGATGGTATTTAGATGGTATTTAGATGGTGTTTAGATGGCGTTTAGAAGGTGCTTAGATGGTGTTTAGAAGGTGTTTAGATGGTATTTAGATGGTGTTTAGATGGTGTTTAGATGGTATTTAGATGGTATTTAGATGGTGTTTAGATGGTGTTTAGATGGTATTTAGATGGTATTTAGATGGTGTTTAGATGGTGTTTAGATGGCGTTTAGATGGCGTTTAGATGGTATTTAGATGGTATTTAGATGGTGTTTAGATGGTGTTTAGATGGTATTTAGATGGTATTTAGATGGTGTTTAGATGGTATTTAGATGGTATTTAGATGGTGTTTAGATGGTGTTTATATGGTGTTTATATGGTGTTTAGATGGTGTTTAGATGGCGTTTAGAAGGCGCTTAGATGGTGTTTAGAAGGTGTTTAGATGGTATTTAGATGGTGTTTAGATGGCGTTTAGATGGCGTTTAGATGGTATTTAGATGGCATTTATATGGTATTTAGATGGTGTTTAGATGGTGTTTAGATGGCGTTTAGATGGCGTTTAGATGGCGTTTAGATGGCGTTTAGATGGCGTTTAGATGGCGTTTAGATAGCGTTTAGATAGCGTTTAGATGGTCTTTAGATGGCGTTTAGATGGCATTTAGATGGCGTTTAGATGGCGTTTAGATAGCGTTTAGATGGTCTTTAGATGGTATTTAGATGGTGTTTAGATGGTGTTTAGATGGTGTTTAGATGGTGTTTAGATGGTATTTAGATGGTATTTAGATGGTGTTTAGATGGTGTTTATATGGTGTTTAGATGGTGTTTAGATGGTGTTTAGATGGTATTTAGATGGTGTTTAGATGGTGTTTAGATGGCGTTTAGAAGGTGCTTAGATGGTGTTTAGAAGGTGTTTAGATGGTATTTAGATGGTGTTTAGATGGTGTTTAGATGGTATTTAGATGGTATTTAGATGGTGTTTAGATGGTGTTTAGATGGTATTTAGATGGTATTTAGATGGTGTTTAGATGGTGTTTAGATGGCGTTTAGATGGTGTTTAGATGGTATTTAGATGGTATTTAGATGGTGTTTAGATGGTATTTAGATGGTATTTAGATGGTGTTTAGATGGTGTTTATATGGTGTTTATATGGTGTTTAGATGGCGTTTAGAAGGCGCTTAGATGGTGTTTAGAAGGTGTTTAGATGGTATTTAGATGGTGTTTAGATGGCGTTTAGATGGCGTTTAGATGGTATTTAGATGGCATTTATATGGTATTTAGATGGTGTTTAGATGGTGTTTAGATGGCGTTTAGATGGTGTTTAGATGGCGTTTAGATGGCGTTTAGATGGCGTTTAGATGGCGTTTAGATGGCGTTTAGATGGCGTTTAGATAGCGTTTAGATGGTCTTTAGATGGCGTTTAGATGGCATTTAGATGGCGTTTAGATGGCGTTTAGATAGCGTTTAGATGGTCTTTAGATGGTATTTAGATGGTGTTTAGATGGTGTTTAGATGGTGTTTAGATGGTATTTAGATGGTATTTAGATGGTGTTTAGATGGTGTTTATATGGTGTTTAGATGGTGTTTAGATGGTGTTTAGATGGTATTTAGATGGTGTTTAGATGGTGTTTAGATGGCGTTTAGAAGGTGCTTAGATGGTGTTTAGAAGGTGTTTAGATGGTATTTAGATGGTGTTTAGATGGTGTTTAGATGGTATTTAGATGGTATTTAGATGGTGTTTAGATGGTGTTTAGATGGTATTTAGATGGTATTTAGATGGTGTTTAGATGGTGTTTAGATGGCGTTTAGATGGTGTTTAGATGGTGTTTAGATGGTATTTAGATGGTGTTTAGAAGGTGTTTAGATGGTATTTAGATGGTGTTTAGATGGTGTTTAGA
>OZ038316.1:9053498-9081440 GCA_964035775.1 Osedax frankpressi
CTCTGGTTAGTCTGGCATCCTCTTGTCTTAAACCTATAAGTCCTATACCCCTGCAGTGTATGATTTATAACACTTTAGATTTATAAGCATATATTCCTACACTCACCTTTATACTTATATATATATATATCCATCAATGCCCATCTCCTTACCCATCTTAATACCCATCTCAATACCCATCCCAATACCTATTTCAATACACATCTCAATACCCATCCCAATACCTATCCCAATATCCATCCCAATACCCATCCCAATACCCATCCCAATACCCATCCCAATACCCATCCCAATACCCATCCCAATACCCATCCCAATTCCCATCCCAATACCCATCCCAATACCCATCCCAATACCCATCCCAATACCCATCCCAATACCCATCCCAATTCCCATCCCAATACCCATCCCAATACCCATCCCACTACCCATCTCAATACCCATCCCAAAACCCATCCCAATACCCATCCCAATACCCATCCCAATACCCATCTCAATACCCATCCCAATACCCATCCCAATACCCATCCCAATACCCATCCCAATACCCATCCCAATTCCCATCCCAATACCCATCCCAATACCCATCCCAATACCCATCTCAATACCCATCCCAATACCCATCCCAATACCCATCCCAATATCCATCCCAATACCCATCCCAATACCCATCCCAATACCCATCCCAATACCCATCCAAATACCCATCCCAATACCCATCTTAACACCCATCCCAATACCCATCCCAATACCCATCCCAATACCCATCCCAATACCCATCCTAATACCTATCTCAATACCCATCCCTATACCCATCCCTATACCCATCCCAATACCCATCCCAATACCCATCCCAATACCCATCCCAATACCCATCCCAATACCCATCCCAATACCCATCCCAATACCCATCCCAATACCCATCCTAATACCTATCTCAATACCCATCCCTATACCCATCCCTATACCCATCCCAATACCCATCCCAATACCCATCCCAATACCCATCCCAATACCCATCCCAATACCCATCCCAATATCCATCCCAATACCCATCCCAATACCCATCCCAATACCCATCCCAATACCCATCCCAATACCCATCCCAATACCCATCCCAATACCCATCCCAATACCCACCCCAATACCCATCCCAATACCCACCCCAATACCCATCCCAATACCCATCCCAATACCCATCCCAATCCCATCCCAATACCCATCTTAACACCCATCCCAATACCCATCTTAACACCCATCCCAATACCCATCCCAATACCCATCCCAATACCCATCCCAATACCCATCCCAATACCCATCCCAATACCCACCCCAATACCCATCCCAATACCCACCCCAATACCCATCCCAATACCCATCCCAATACCCATCCCAATACCCATCCCAATACCCATCCCAATACCCATCTCTAACCTATCTCAACACCAACTTCTTTAAATATCTCCTAGAGAAATGACTTTTATAGTAATCTAATCTAGTTCACGTAATCCCACTCCCCGTGGTCTCGGTGAAATGTCACGTGTCATATGTCACGTGCCACTATTCTCCGCCCTCTTTCCGCAAACCGAGCCTATAATAAACTCATTTGACAGGCGGTCAACGTCAACGGTTGGCTATTGCCCGTGCTATTATCCGTTCACCCAACATCCTACTATTGGACGAAGCTACATCGTCGCTGGACTCCCAATCCGAACACATGGTTATCCAACACCATATTATGTAACCATTAACCATTAACTGTTATGTAATTATTATATAATTATTGAGTAATTATTTGAAATGAAAAATAAACTCTATATATTTTCAATGTCAATATTATTAAATATTACGAAAAGATAATAATAATAAAAAAACTGCATTCTAGGCAACTAAAATACATTTTCTCGGAATTGGACGGATAACAATTTATTTATTGTTCGCATATATCTATTTACTCCGAGGCTTTACTAAGATTAAGATCATTATTAATTAAGCTCCTCCTCTCACATTCACCACTAGTTACCCAACTTGTATAATACCACATTTCGGACCATTCTACATATTCCTCTAGCTTATATTTACATATTTCTTGAATACCTTAAGCGCTTAATAAACGCTGAAAAATCACTTCATTTTATGCAAAGAAATTCAATTTCTAGCAGAAAATTACGAGAAATTACGCAGTATTTAATTTGTCCGCTGACGTGTTTGTGACGTGTTCTATTTACAAACTACAAATGAATTTTCCATGTGATAAATTTTTATTTAGTAAATTAAATTTGAATTAATATAATATCATAATATAAAATATTATTTTTTTAGCTTATTAGCTTTTTTACACTCATCTCACTCTGATCTCTACATCTCACTCTCATCTCTATATCTCACTCTCATCTCTACATCTCACTCTCATCTCTATATCTCACTCTCATCTCTACATCTCACCCTTATCTCTACACCTCACTCTCATCTCACTCTCATCTCTACACCTCACCCTCACTCTCATCTCTATATCTCACTCTCATTTCTACATCTCAGCATCACCTCTACACCTCACTCTCATCTTTACACCTCACTATCATCTCTACACCTCACTCTCATTTATACACATCACCCTCATCTCTACATCTCACTCTTATCTCTACATCTCATCCGTATCTCTACATCTCACTCTCATCTCTACATCTCACTCTCATCTCTACATCTCACTCTCATCTCTACATCTCACTCCCATCTCTACTTCTCACCCTTATCTCTACACCTCACTCTCACTCTCATCTCACTCTCATCTCTACACCTCACCCTCACTCTCATCCATACATCTCACTCTCATCTCTACACCTCACCCTCACTCTCACCTCTACACCTCACTCTCATTTCTACATCTCAGCCTCACCTCTACATCTCACTCTCATCTCACTCTCATCTCTACATCTCACTCTCATCTCTACATCTCACTCTCATCTCTACATCTCTACATCTCACTCTCATCTCTACATCTCACTCTCATCTCTATATCTCACTCCCATCTCTACATCTCACTCTCATCTCTACATCTCACTCTCACTCTCATTTCTACATCTCAGCCTCACCTCTACACCTCACTCTCATCTCTACATATCACTCTCACTCTCATCTCACTCTCATCTCACTCTCATCTCACTCTCATCTCACTCTCATATCTACACCTCACCCTCACCCTCACTCTCATCTCTACATCGCACTCTCATTTCTACATTTCACTCTCATCTCTACACCTCACTCTCATTTCTACATCTCAGCCTCACCTCTATACCTCACTCTCACTCTCATCTCACTCTCATCTCTACACCTCACTCTCACTCTCATCTCTACATCTCACTCTCATCTCTACATCTCACTCTCACTCTCATCTCACTCTCATCTCACTCTCATCTCACTCTCATCTCACTCTCATCTCACTCTCATCTCACTCTCATCTCACTCTCATCTCTACACCTCACCCTCACTCTCATCTCTACATCTCACTCTCATCTCTACATCTCAGCCTCACCTCTACACCTCACTCTCATCTCTACATCTCACTCTCATCTCTACACCTCACTCTCATCTCTACATCTCACTCTCATCTCTACACCTCACTCTCACTCTCATCTCACTCTCATTTCTACACCTCACTTTCACTCTCATCTCACTCTCATTTCTACACCTCACTCTCACTCTCATCTCACTCTCATTTCTACACCTCACCCTCACTCTCATCTCACCCTCACTCTCATCTCTACATATCACTCTCATCTCTACACCTCACTTTCACTCTCATCTCTACATCTCACTCTCATCTCTACATCTCACACTCATCTCTACACCTCACTTTAATTTATACACCTCACTCTCACTCTCATCTCACTCTCATTTCTACACCTCACTCTCACTCTCATCTCTACATCTCACTCTCATCTCTACATCTCATCCGTATCTCTAAACCTCACTCTCATCTCTACATCTCACTCTCATCTCTATACCTCACTCTCATTTCTACATCTCACCCGTATCTATACCTCACTCTCATCTCTACACCTCACCCTCACTCCCATCTCTACACCTCACCCTCACTCTCATCTCTACATATCACTCTCATCTCTAAACCTCACTCTCATCTCTACATCTCACTCTCATCTCTATACCTCACTCTCATTTCTACACCTCACCCTCACTCTCATCTCTACACCTCACCCTCACTCTCATCTTTACATCTCACTCTCATCTCTATACCTCACTCTCATTTCTACACCTCACCCTCACTCTCATCTCTACACCTCACCCTCACTCTCATCTCTACATCTCACTCTCATTCTCATCTCACTCTCATCTCACTCTCATCTCACTCTCATCTCTACACCTCACCCTCACTCTCATCTCTACATCTCACTCTCATCTCTACATCTCAGCCTCACCTCTACACCTCACTCTCATCTCTACATCTCACTCTCATCTCTACACCTCACTCTCACTCTCATCTCACTCTCATCTCTACACCTCACCCTCACTCTCATCTCTACACCTCACCCTCACTCTCATCTCTACATATCACTCTCATCTCTAAACCTCACTCTCATCTCTACATCTCACTCTCATCTCTAAACCTCACTCTCATCTCTACATCTCACTCTCATCTCTATACCTCACTCTCATCTCTACACCTCACCCTCACTCTCATCTCTACATCTCACTCTCATCTCTATACCTCACTCTCATTTCTACACCTCACCCTCACTCTCATCTCTACACCTCACTTTCACTCTCATCTCTACATCTCACTCTCATCTCTACATCTCACACTCATCTCTACACCTCACCCTCACTCTCATCTCTACACCTCACTTTCACTCTCATCTCTACATCTCACTCTCATCTCTATACCTCACTCTCATCTCTACACCTCACCCTCACTCTCATCTCTACACCTCACCCTCACTCTCATCTCTACATATCACTCTCATCTCTAAACCTCACTCTCATCTCTACATCTCACTCTCATCTCTATACCTCACTCTCATTTCTACATATCACCCGTATCTATACCTCACTCTCATTTCTACACCTCACTCTCACTCTCATCTCTACACCTCACCCTCACTCTCATTTCTACACCTCACCCTCACTCTCATCTCTAAACCTCACCCTCACTCTCATCTCTACATCTCACTCTCATCTCTATACCTCACTCTCATTTCTACACCTCACCCTCACTCTCATCTCTACACCTCACCCTCACTCTCATCTCTACATCTCACTCTCATCTCTATACCTCACTCTCATTTCTACACCTCACCCTCACTCTCATCTCTACACCTCACTTTCACTCTCATCTCTACATCTCACTCTCATCTCTACATCTCATCCGTATCTCTAAACCTCACTCTCATCTCTAAACCTCACTCTCATCTCTACATCTCACTCTCATCTCTATACCTCACTCTCATTTCTACATCTCACCCATCTCTACACCTCACCCTCACTCTCATCTCTACACCTCACCCTCACTCCCATCTCTACATATCACTCTCATCTCTAAACCTCACTCTCATCTCTACATCTCACTCTCATCTCTATACCTCACTCTCATTTCTACACCTCACCCTCACTCTCATCTCTACACCTCACTTTCACTCTCATCTCTACATCTCACTCTCATCTCTACATCTCATCCGTATCTCTAAACCTCACTCTCATCTCTAAACCTCACTCTCATCTCTACATCTCACTCTCATCTCTATACCTCACTCTCATTTCTACATCTCACCCATCTCTACACCTCACCCTCACTCTCATCTCTACACCTCACCCTCACTCCCATCTCTACATATCACTCTCATCTCTAAACCTCACTCTCATCTCTACATCTCACTCTCATCTCTATACCTCACTCTCATTTCTACACCTCACCCTCACTCTCATCTCTACACCTCACCCTCACTCTCATTTCTACACCTCACCCTCACTCTCATCTCTAAACCTCACTCTCATCTCTACATCTCACTCTCATCTCTATACCTCACTCTCATTTCTACACCTCACCCTCACTCTCATCTCTACACCTCACCCTCACTCTCATCTCTAAACCTCACTCTCATCTCTACATCTCACTCTCATCTCTATACCTCACTCTCATTTCTACACCTCACCCTCACTCTCATCTCTACACCTCACCCTCACTCTCATCTCTACATATCACTCTCATCTCTAAACCTCACTCTCATCTCTACATCTCACTCTCATCTCTATACCTCACTCTCATTTCTACATATCACCCGTATCTATACCTCACTCTCATCTCTACACCTCACCCTCACTCTCATCTCTACACCTCACCCTCACTCTCATCTCTACATCTCACTCTCATCTCTAAACCTCACTCTCATCTCTACATCTCACTCTCATCTCTACACCTCACCCTCACTCTC
Source organism: Osedax frankpressi (assembly GCA_964035775.1). Lineage (NCBI taxonomy): Eukaryota > Metazoa > Annelida > Polychaeta > Sabellida > Siboglinidae > Osedax > Osedax frankpressi. Next base: position 9,059,945 of record OZ038316.1, read on the forward strand.
ATCTCTACATCTCACTCTCATCTCTATACCTCACTCTCATTTCTACACCTCACCCTCACTCTCATCTCTACACCTCACCCTCACTCTCATCTCTACATATCACTCTCATCTCTAAACCTCACTCTCATCTCTACATCTCACTCTCATCTCTACATCTCACTCTCATCTCTACATCTCACTCTCATCTCTACACCTCACCCTCACTCTCATCTCTACACCTCACTCTCATCTCTACATCTCACTCTCATCTCTACATCTCACTCTCATCTCTACACCTCACCCTCACTCTCATCTCTACATCTCACTCTCATCTCTACATCTCACTCTCATCTCTACATCTCACTCTCATCTCTACACCTCACCCTCACTCTCATCTCTACATCTCACTCTCATCTCTATACCTCACTCTCATTTCTACACCTCACCCTCACTCTCATCTCTACACCTCACCCTCACTCTCATCTCTACATATCACTCTCATCTCTAAACCTCACTCTCATCTCTACATCTCACTCTCATCTCTACATCTCACTCTCATCTCTACACCTCACCCTCACTCTCATCTCTACATCTCACTCTCATCTCTACATCTCACTCTCATCTCTACATCTCTACATCTCACTCTCATCTATACATCTCTACATCTCACTCTCATCTCTACATCTCTACATCTCACTCTCATCTCTACATCTTTAATGCATTATTATCTTCATCATCCACATCTGCATTCTTCCTTCCAGTCCTCCCTCCCTGCCTCACCATTCTTCCTTCCAGTCCTCTCTCCCTGCCTCACCATTCTTCCTTCCAGTCCTCTCTCCCTGCCTCACCATTCTTCCTTCCAGTCCTCTCTCCCTGCCTCACCATTCTTCCTTCCAGTCCTCTCTCCCTGCCTCACCATTCTTTCTTCCAGTCCTCTCTCCCTGCCTCACCATTCTTCCTTCCAGTCCTCTCTCCCTGCCTCACCATTCTTTCTTCCAGTCCTCTCTCCCTGCCTCACCATTCTTCCTTCCAGTCCTCTCTCCCTGCCTCACCATTTCTATATCTTAGGTTCAAGAAGCCCTTTTCCGTAACCTCTCGAAACGTACAATGCTCATTATCGCCCATCGGCTGAGTACAGTGGAGAGAGCTGACCGAATAATTGTCATTGATAAGGGTCGCGTTATTCAAAAGGTTCCCTCCCTCCCTTCTACTTCTCCCTCCCTCCTACTTCTCCCTTTCTCCTTCCCTCCCTACCTACTTCTCCCTTTCTCCTACTTCTCCCTCTCTCCTTCCCTCCCTCTCTCCCTCCCTTCCCTCTCTCCCTCCCTTCCATCTCTCCCCCCTTCCCTCTCTCCCTCCTTCCTTCCCCTCCCCCTCCCTTCCTTCTCTCCCTCCTTCCCTCTCTCCTTCCCTCCCTCCCTTCCCTCTATCCCTCCTTCACTCCCTTCCTCCCCCCTCCCTTCCTCCCTCCATTAACCCCCATTACTGCTCATCGTGTCAGGGTAACCACGCTAGCCTGTTAAGGCAGGGAGGCATGTACGCAAATCTCGTACGGCAAGATTTCGGCCCAGCATTCGTTTTCACCGACGCAGTCTCGGAGACTCCATTTCACAGCAATTCACCAACAACGGCACGCAACGAACAATTTCATTCACCCTCCAAACCCAGCGACTCATTCGAAATTGCCGTCGGATCGAAAGATTCATTTCAATTCGTCAGCCAATCGGATGACTCGTTTCAATTCGCCGTCCAATCGGATGACTCGTTTCAATTCGCCGTCCAATCGAACGACTCGTTACAATTCGCCGTCCAATCGAATGACTCCGACGATTTAAAAGTCTCCGAATACTCGAGCCCGCCGACATCTCGACCTGTACCGACCGAGGCCGAACAAGCGGCGACCCCTAGCGGATATCTGGTGAATGCACCTCGCTTCATGACATCCGCCGCGAACACTATTTCCGGATCCAGCGCGTCTTCGACGGCGACGTTGTTCATCTCAATATCGGAATCGTCGACCTCTAGTGGCAGCTTCTCCTTCTAGTGGACGCTATGTTATGGTGAGATCATTGCAGGGCTCACTTCGGCTATATTACACCCTTATATCGGGCTAGTGTCATCATTATAGGGATCAATACTGTTTGATTACTTCAACGGTCACTCTATCGCCTAATTAAATAGCAGTTCCATAGTACAGACTATAACAATGCGTCTTAATCGAAATTGCAGGTTAATAGTATTGCCGACCAATATTTCTTTGTAATGATACGAATTCGCCTGTTCCATTTCAACTCCATGGCATTCCATTACGTCCCATGCGGCTGCGGATTACAAATGCAACCACGTACCAACCGAACGCTGTCACGCCGTCGTCTTTACTTTACGAGGTAGACTAAACAGGCCTCGGGGCAGTACTTTCGCAGGGAATTAGTAATCATCATCATTTTTAGAAAACAAACATTTTTTGTTAACACATTATTTATATTAAATCATTACACCAACATTTTATTTATTACAATATCACATCGATTATTATGAATTAACAAGTAATGGGTTAATTCATCTTTTCAGATTATATAATAATAATTTAGATTCTTTTGTTGCTATATGAATATTATATAACTTGAGAGTCCTATAATTTATTTATCAATAAATATAAATCCTCAATTAAGTCGCATTTGTCATTAGCTACATGTTAATTGACTCTCACAATATTGATTACAAATTTTGTCTAGAATTTATTCTTCTAAATAAACTACATTTGACATATAGTAAAGATCCATGTGGGATTGTATATGTATATATTATCAAATTATTGGAGCCCATTAGTTTTATTAATTTAATACAACTGATCTATTTCCAACTTATGTTGATCCTTATGGAATGTGTATAGTTAAGAATCAGACAATATTACCTAGATATACCTAGATATCGGCGAGAATAATATCTGATTAAATGCTAACAAGAGTTATGTTTTCTTTATTATTAATTATAAATAGATCTTTGTTATATTGTAGTGCAATTAGTAAAATGATTATGTAATTGCATAAATAATTGTTCCGTATTTTGATATCATATTTGTCTTGTTGCTGATATTCGTGGGTAGGCGATTATTTGTAATAATTTATTGATGAGTCTTGTCGATCTAGAATTATAATAGTCGTATAATAATGAAAAGTACTGGTAATTTTCAAAGATATAGGGATATTATATTTCAGATATTATACTATTATTATAGTATATTTTCTATTATTACACGTTGTGAAATTAAAATCTTAGTATTCTCGAAGATTCTTTACTCCAACGTAAATTTTACAACTGCATTGATTACTAGCGTTTCGCTTTTATTTATATGTAATGTAATAGCAGTTAGCTAATTGTATATATTACCAACGCTTGACGTCGATGTAAAAGTGGGCATTATTTGCGTAAAGATAGTAGCTTATGTTAATTAATTAATTGAGTATTTAAGTAAGTATATCTCCACGATAACTACTTTAGTTAAACCTGTATTATCTGACTATGTTTGGAAAATAATTGATTAGGTATAAATCGAAAAAATGCTCTAAAATGTTAACGTTAGGGTAGTACATATTCATCCCGAATACACCTTGTTCCTAACAGCAATACAGCAATTATTCACTCATGAGTTAAAGTGATAATTACGAAACTAAATCATATGGTGTGATGCATGCAAATAAAACTCGTCACTGGGCATATGCCACACAGAAAAATGTTATTAATAATATTGTTCAGTATGACATGGTGAACGTTTAGTGGTGCATTACCGGAACACGAACAGTACCTATTAATGTTCCGGAATGTACCAATAAATGTTCCGGAATGTACCAATAAATGTTCCAAGTCCATTTATCCCTTTTAAATATAATATCAAATGAAAGATATATTAATTTTGTAATGTATTTGTAATAACAAAATATCAATATAAATATCTTCTTATAAGATAAGTAATATCTAAAACTTTTCATAAATAATTCTAACCAGTTTTATATTTGGGAAAACCGAATATAATTATAATATGTATGTAGTTACAATCATGTGGGTAGAAAGATGAAAGAGTTAGGACAGTCATCAGATTATAGTAGTGGAAAATTATAATCACATTTGTATGTTTTGTTTACAATGTTCTTGATATATACATGCTAAATTAATAAATTCTATTCATAATTATCATATGTTCTTTTATAATATTTAAAACTTATAATTAAAATACTTAACTAATACATTCAGTAACGTTTTATAATAAAATAATAATTATTTACAACTCATTTAACTTGATTTTCTCAGAATATTATAATTTCGTATAAAAATTACTAATACTCTTATAATTTTTGTCATATTAATCTCAAGTTTTCATAGATTGTTTATTATATATTAGTATTTTAGATTTGTTATTCAGTTTTAATAAATTAATTTAATTTGCCATGCATAATTATTACAATATCAGAAAAAATGTGTACATTTTTGGATCCAATTTTTGGTACATCAAATTTTTACACTAGAAGTGATTGACTAAAAAGTGATTACACGTGAGTTCGTTCTGAATATCGATAACGCAGTTATTGAGGTAATATATTTGCCGAATTGTGAAATGTCAGGTACGTATGTATGTCATCTGCGTATGTGTGACATTTAATATTGTCTTATTATTTAAAAACATCGAGGTAAGGCAATATATATATATTGAATAGTATGAGAAGTAATACAGCCTCCGAGGAATTCTGTAAGTGATAGTTCAAGGTTGTGATATTTGAGGTTGATGTAATATGACCAGTTGTTTAGATATGTTTTTAGTTTGGTTAATGCTATTCCAGTTATATAGATAGATGAGAATATGTATTGAAAGTATAACATGGTTGATAGTATCGAATACTGACAAAATGTCTAGGTAAGAAATTCTTGAGCAATTATTAAGCGATTATTGTCAACTGAGGTGAAGATGTCGTTCGTATTAAGATGAAAGTTGTTGCTGTGCTCTTATGATTGGTATAGCAGCTCTGTAAGTTGTACATTGAGGATATTCGGTCGGATATAACTTAATTTGAGAAGCGATAACTATTTCTAGAGGTCACATATAAGTATTGCCTCCTATTCGTACTACAATACTCTCACGAATACGTAACTAACACATCTAGTGCTACCCGAGGGTTTCTCGTACCTTAATATTTAGAACCTTCAAACGTAACGATAACGTAACGCTGCTTCTTATTATAGATATTACGATATTTGCCTCGAGCTTTCTTGCTACGATCATAATATGGCTACCTTCGCTACGAGAATCTAAATGCTAACACTCGATCAGTTGAAAATATATATTCTATACCTTCAGCTACATTAGGTGTTGGCGATACAGCGACTAATTATTATCTATTTAAGATTCGGATAAATAATATCCAAATGGTTTCAACGATAATAGTAACTTTAAGCAGGCCCTTACATTTAATAGGCTTTGAAGATATGCACTCTATCGTCGCCGACCCGAGTGTTCTGTCTTTTATAGACACATTCTACATATTAAATTGTTAACGAAGTTATAACAGGTATAGTTATAATGGTAAATAATTGTGTTAACATACGAGTGATGTTATCTATAGACTGTATATTTGGCATAGGAAATATGAAGAAAATTGACATTAATATCCATGATACATTAATATCTAGTAGAAAACGATTAATATCAATTAATAATATACATCATCAATACATTCCCGGATAAGTTGTCAATCACTGAGATATTACTGTATTTAGACCAATAAAATAATAAGATTGCGAAAAGGTATAGTAATTAAACTTTAGAAAACCGGAATTTGCGGGTACGTTAGTTACTAGGATAATTACAACATTGAAAATGATCCAAGAATATATTACGCAATGACAATACCGAAGAAATAATTTCCTATGAAACTACATGATTATGGATAGAATCTAATTATAGATATTTTGAATTGGGGAAAATTGTTTACAATATTATATTTTTAAATTAAAAAATATGTGTTAAATACCCTTAAATTCATAACTAATATATAATTTCTAATATTTTAGTCGGTAATATATATAAATATATATATATATATATTTAGTTAATTTCACTGAATGTCATACATGAGTATATAAGATCATTAATGGGAGTATTTTTCCTAAATCTAGATTTAGGAAACATTTAATAGAAGCTTCTATTAATTACGCCACCTGAAGCAAATATATAAAATAACACCTGGAAAAATATTAGTAAAATAAATGATATAGATGCAAACAAAATCTAAAAGATATAATTCTTTATAAATTTTAGTAAAGGAATCCTGAAAAACTTTATACAAATCATTAGTTAACTAGACAACCATATTAATACAGTATAACTATTAGCTTGAAATGCCTATTATTAATGACATGACATATTATATGTTGACAGTTGTGTTGCGATGTATAGGATTCGAAAATGTAATATTTATATAATAGTGATTGATATCATGAACTACCTTATCTATTGTATGCGAATGTAAGCATATATATATGTATATATATATATATATATATATATATATATATATATATATATATACATTTATATATATATATATATATATATATATATATATATTTATATGTGTATATACGATCGGTGTTATATATTTTACAAACATTTTAATTGATGAAGATCACAAAATATAGTTTGTTTTCTAAAGAAAATGTACTATTTGCGACAATTATTCATGATATATTTATTATCGATATATATATATATATAATATGTAGGTATTATCTTTGAGAATTAATTTATATGTTTATCAAAATAATATTTATATTATTTGTACTAAAAACGAATACTATTTAATTAAAAAAAAATACTCATAAATTATTACCTAATGATTATATCATATGGAATCGTATTGATATATATATATATATATATATATATATATATATATATATCGATACGATTTCATAGTATTAATTGAATCATATAAAACATAATTTATTAATATCAAAGTATATATTTAATAATTATATTAAGTTTTATATATGTATTTGGTATTATTAGTATTGTATTTAAATATATTTAAATATAAATTTACACTGACAAATTAATCCTATCAAATTTGATATGATTTACTATTCTAGTAAACTGTTTGAGATGAGATTACCCACACCTCTCCTAATTACTAGGTATATGTTAATAATTCAAATTCAAATTTAAATTTTATAATTGAGTCAAACAACTATATTTCTATGACAACGTCATATTATGCAATACTGTACTTATTTTGTTATCTAATCGATCTACAATTCATTACTACAGCACTTGATTTGAATTTTAGTTTATACAGTTCATAGGTCACGAACCTAATAATCACAAATCAGTCGGCTTAGCTCTTCTAGCAGTCGAATAGAATACTTATTTGCATTGTTTATTATAAAATTTATAATTCAAATAATTATAATTATCCTGTAATCTCTTGTATGTGTATTATTTGTTTTAACTGGTCTATATAAACATCATTATTCATAATGTTACTTCCTATACAAGATTATGAATAGGATTTGTTTACGCCATTTTGGATATTCCCTAAAATTTATTCTAATAAAATCGTAATATACTCGAACATTAAATTGCCATCAATATTTAAAATTTAATAATTAGTTTAGAACAATATCTTATAATGACGACCACCGAAACACCACTGACAACGAAGGAAAGGATTGTTACTGGTACGTTTTATAAAAATATTACCCTAAACTAATATATAAACTTTTTTTGAATATATTCTACAAATAATTATACAAATTCTTTAATTTTTTAAATGCATTATTATAATTTTATTTTTTTAAATGCATATTAATAATATTTTATATTACAAACATATGTCATGATTTACGTTTCTTTAAGTTGCGTAAATATTAAAATAGCACAAATAAATAATATTTATAATTTTTTTATAAAAATCAAATTTTGTTTAATACCAACTTAATTTAATTATGAAAAATATAACAACTATACAACTTTCGTATATGTATTTGTAACTTAGTTACACATTCTACATAGGTATATATATCCAAACTATTATAATTCATATTTTATATAGTTACGTATCAGAATGCATTTTTTATCATGCACTTACAATCAACAATCAACTTAAAATTGACAATTAAATTAAAATTATATAAAGTAAGAGTTAAATCAATTAGTATATAATTGTATTATCTTCAAAAATAATATTTATATTCCATTTTGAATAGATATTATCTTTTTATAATTTATTTATTTATTTAATTAATTATTTAGTTAATATAATCAGCAAATGATATGGATTATATTATACATATTTTTAATTTAATTTAAATTTTGTTTTGTTAATCTAAATTTATTTCAAATATTGTTACTGACTGATATTTATATATACAGTAAGATTCATATTTTTAATGTTTACATATTAATATTATGATACATAGTATTATATAGGATAATAGTTGTACTCTATATATTTTATTTCTGTTTTGCAAGCTACCCGTGTTATAATTATTATATAATTGATTTGAATCATTTATTATTTAAAAATAGTTATCTTTGATTTATATAAATCTTTCGATAATTTTACTTTATTTTATCACTTTACAACGTTAACATGTTAACCCCTCAGAATTGAAACTCCTTAAAAATATTAACTTTTGTTTATCGTTTTTAACCATGCATGTTATGAATAAATGATATTCATTTAATAATAGTAACAAACTGAAAACAATTAATGTTATTAGTTAAATTATCTTTATATGATTTAACTTCTAATACGTATATATAAAATATACTTAAATATAATACTAATATATATATATATATGTATAACATTACTAAAGTGTACATACTTTATTAAATTTCTCTAATAGGTGAAATTCAAGCATAATCATGTATTAAATCAATACATTTCACTTCATAATCAATAATTCAATAAATGAAAATACCTTGATTGTAATTATAATTTATTATTTATATATTCAATAAGTAATAAATTTATTAATTTAATTAATATTAATTGTAAACCTTAATTATTATATTTGATGATATTAGGAATTATTTTAAATTACTTATATTACATAATATTATATAGTTTTACAGTTAGTTGATTCTATAGTGGGATTGTTTTGCTTTATCTTTAAAACAACATTTATTAATGATGTTTGGTGTATTAATTATTATAAAATCTAGATCTATTTTTTTCTTTTATTTTAAAGATAGCATAATCCTATATATAATTTATTAAATCTAGGAACTTTTAAAAATATAAAACATACATGTACATTAATAATTATTATATTAATAATACTTTAAAGTATATCTGCCATTCAAATACCATTTTATTTTCAAATGTGTTGAATAATTTTGTTGACAGCAATTATCCGCAATATTTTTTATTTAAAACCCACAAGAAACCAAGGAATTTAAATATTTATTTTTTAATTTGAAAACTTCAAATATTTACCGATATTTTCACTAAGATGCATTAATATCGAATTAATAACAACTCTTTCTATGCCTGAATACAATTAATAACCAGAATGTAAAATTAAAAAACTATTTAATAAAATAATAACTATTTAATAAAAATAGATATTAAATTTTGTAATATTATAAAACTATGTTTTTATTAAAATGTTCTGCATTAAATAAATGATTCTGGGATTTATTTTATTTTGAAAATGTTAAAGAAATATGTACGATGAATAATTGAAATAGCCAACCCTAACCTTTTCTGTGTAATCTATTGTATATATTGTTTACAACTATATATTTAGTTCCTATTCAGCCAATGGAATGATGTAATAGTTTTGTAAAATCCTTGGATATATTGGTTATACAATAATAAAATATAATAGAAATTATAAAATGCAAAAAATAAAATTATCTTGATTGTTTGATGATTATCCACTTTATTATATATCAATGTTAAAATTTTAAATAATCCAGAAAACAGAATGATGTAATACTTTTTCCAGTTATATAAATATTATTGAGTAATATAAAAGCAAAAAACTATGTAAAGAAAAATGAAATTATCTGATTATTTACTAGAAAATAGTAAATATTTCTAGCTTTAACTTTAAATAATGATGTCATTATTACATGAAATATTTATATGAATATACTCTTAAAATTATTATAATTTGACTGTAAAAATACAGTTTATACTTGTTAATATTTGCATATATTGATTTCATATTATTTAAGACATAATATTCTCTAAGGATAACTGGTTTATTGATATTATATAATTCTTACCAAATATATGAGAATATAAATAAAATATTATTAATGAATAATTGTTATTATCTGAAAAATTATGAGAATTCTTCTACATGAGTGGGTTATATATATTAACATATTCTATATTAATATATTCTTCTATTTCATTTGAATATGTATTCAATTCTTTACACTGTACAAAAAGTGTCATTTTACATGTTGTTTTTCTAATCGGAATTAGAAAAATGTAATGAGTAATTTTGCATGTTTGCATATTGAAAAAGATAGATTTTTGTCATATTGACCTTTGACTGTTTTGAAAGTAATTAAAATTAAAATAATATTTAACAAATAATTATTTTCTATGCATATAAATACTATTCTAAATAACAGTAGTTTGGATTAATTTATAACAGCGAATTTAGTTTTGTCATATTTCAGGTTTTATTCTAGAAGTTTACGAAATATAATAAATATTTATTGAATTATTAAATCAAAATTAAACAAATTATATTTGTACTTTTTTAATATATGTTTACCTTTATAATATGATATATATAATAAACATTTAAACAAATTACTTATATTAATTATAATAATTTATAAATTATCTATTATATAATAAATAAAGTATATATATATATATATATATATATATATATATATATATATATACATATACATAGACCATTCTAATAATCAGTACTTTACTAAATAAACCTGTAATATCAATTTAGTAAAATAATTAGCACTTTATATTTTATTTCTATATAGCTTATCTGCCTCATTCCATATAGATAGTTATTCTCTTATTAAGTGAATTAATTTCCCAGTGTCCATGATTATGTTATCTATTATGATGTTATATTAATTAAAATTAAATAATAATTAATTAAATTTAATAATAAATATATTATATGGCAAGTTTCATTATGACAGAGTTTGATTGTAAATATTTTATTTGGAAATCAAATATGTTCTAAGCAAAGAAAGATATGTAATACAAATTAACAATAAATTTGATGTAATTTCTCAGGTAAATAAATTGGAAAATAGGTGTTTTTTCAGTGTTACTCTGCTTTACTATGAAATGATTTATAAATGAAATGTTTTATAATAAAATCATTATGTTTATTTATCTAAACTATTGTTTAGAATGGATAATATGCAATATAGACTTTAATGATTTTATTCAGAATACAAATTCAAACTAGTTGTAAATGGATAATAATGTATTTAGAGTTTCACTATATATATATATATATAAATAAATATATATATATTTATATATATATATATATATATTTGTATATATATATATATATACAATATATATTTATTTATATATTTATTAATATTGAATGTTTATAACATATTATTAAATTACTAACTATAAAAATCAGAACATCAATTAAAACACTCTATTCGTATGTATCTAGTATTAACTTTTTATTAATAATTATGTAATATTTTCATACTTCAATGTGTGAAATACTAATTTGCATTCCATACTTTGTTGAAATTATTTTTGTAAACAATAATTTACAGAAATATAGAATTTTTAATGTAAAGATATGTTCCAACCGAGATTTTACAGGTAGAATGGTTTATCGATGATATTTAATTCATCGATACTTATGTTTTATCTATATCACATTTTAAATATCTATAAAACTTTCTATTGTACATTTTTAAAAGTAATGATCTATCAAAATTGTAATGATATTGTTTACTTAAGGGGAGACCGCAGTGATCAAATAATAATTTTTTTTTTTTTTATAAATTAATTTTTATTTACTATTTAGATTAATTTGTATGTTATTAATACTGTTGTGAAATTTCAGATTGAAAAACGCAATATAAATTAAATAAATTGAATGTTTATAAGTTTTGTGAAAATAATAAATTAGTGAAAAATTGAATAAATTATTTTTATAATTTGTTTGTATAAAACCGATTATATAATGGATTTTCTAAATTTAAAATCGTGAATATTTGAATATCTATAGTTGTTTATATAGTTGTCAAATATCATATTCACGTAATCGATACAACCAATGCAATCGTTCCAAACAAAACAAAACAAACTAATTACCTTTGTTTGAATTTTCAAAGCATTATTTACGATATTCATTTCATTTTGCGTTTCTTCCTTTTGTAGCTATTTTTTAATATAATTTCTTCACATATATACATTCACTACATACTATTATATTATATATCATATTACTTTTGTTATAAGTAAATTCATAAGTAAATTATGGGTCCTAAGAATAAGAGACAGAAGCAGGTCGAAAATATGATCAAACAATGAAGTATATATATATATATATATGTGTGTATGTTTAGTATATATGTAGATATCACATTGAATATTTATATATTCAATAATAATAAACACTGCAAACCATACTATTTTTTTTACTATGCATAATAAATTTATAAATTATAATAAAAGTGCATAAACTTTGAAGCCGTTTTTCTCAGAATAATTATTTTCACTTGCTTACTGATTTTATATTTGCAATAACTCATTCAATATATTAGGTAATTCATTAATTTTTGTGTGTGTATAAAGATATTATATATATTTATATAGTTACATTTTTATATTTATATATATCACAATAGATATTTGGTAATATATTTATTTATTCACATAAAAGTGTTTTTTAAGTTGTTTTTTAAATACTGTATTTTATTGTAATATATAAAAACATTTAAAATGATTTGCTAAAATATAATGATCTAACTATATTCAACTATATATTACCAATAAGTAGGTCAACAAATATTGGCACGTTTCCAAGAATTGAGTACGTTATTACATTTTATATAGAGCTATATTTCCCTATTCTTTACCATATTAAGCGTGATCACTGCGGTCTCCCCTTAAAATAAAACCTATTATGTATATATCCATTACTATGATGATTCATAATTCATAGATTATTTACATAGTACATTATATGATTAATTATATGATTAATTTGAGAGTATATTACAGTATTTCTTTATTGAATGCTTATTTAAGATATATCATAAAAAACTTAATTTTTAATTTTATTTATAAAATCTTGTATAGTGAAATGGAAGATTCATTAGCTTATATTTAATTTATTTATAATTTAAAACAATATACACGTAATACATTTAATGATCTTTTCAAAACTCTTCGAAATTGTCATCTTTACACATTTGTCTAGATGTCCTTAGAAAATACCTGCAAATTTCCATTGCGTTCTAAATATCGGTACCTTCGTTAACACCCCATGTTAGGGTTCTATCTAAAATGCAGAAATTCGCTGAAACAAGTTTAAATATATTAAATAAAATAAATTAATGTGTGAGAAAACCTCGAGTTGATATAAAAACAGATTTAAATTCTTATAAACACACATTCAGGCAAATAAATGATCTAAAAATACATTTAAAAAAATATATAATGCTGTGAAATGCTGTGAAATGTGTATATTTATTAAATGAGTATTTCATATTGAAATATATTATTATCTTATTTATTGTAATTTGAATTTGATATTTATATGCTTCGTATTAACTAACAAACAAAATGTACTCTAGAAACTGTATTATGTTAATATTATATATTAATGTTATGTTAATATTATATATTAATGTTATGTTAATATTATATATTCTTAAGTTCTTAAATAATACAAATATATTTTAAATACAATTTATTTTCACTATTATTAAGGGGAGACCGCAGCGATCGCATCGGTTTAACATGGTAAAGAATAGGGAAATATAGCTCTATATAAAATGTAATAACGTACTCAATACTTGGAAATGTGCCAATATTTGTTGACCTACTTATTGGTAATATATAGTCGAATATAGTTAGATCATTATATTTTAGCAAATCATTTTAAATGTTTTTATATATTACAATGAAATACAGTATTTAAAAAACAACTTAAAAAACACTTTTATGTGAATAAATAAATATATTACCAAATATCTATTGTGATATATATAAATATAAAAATGTAACTATATAAATATATATAATATCTTTATACACACACAAAAATTAATGAATTAACTAATATATTGAATGAGTTATTGCAAATATAAAATCAGTAAGCAAGTGAAAATAATTATTCTGAGAAAAACGGCTTCAAATTTTATGCACTTTTATTATAATTTATAAATTTATTATGCATAGTAAAAAAAATAGTATGGTTTGCAATGTTTATTATTATTGAATATATAAATATTCAATGTGATATCTACATATATACTAAACATACACACACATATATATATATATATATATATATATATATATATATACTTCGTTGTTTGATCATATTTTCGACCTGCTTCTGTCTCTTATTCTTAGGACCCATAATTTACTTATGAATTTACTTATAACAAAAGTAATATGATATATAATATAATAGTATGTAGTTAATGTATATATGTGAAGAAATTATATTAAAAAATAGCTACAAAAGGAAGAAACGCAAAATGAAATGAATATCGTAAATAATGCTTTGAAAATTCAAACAAAGGTAATTAGTTTGTTTTGTTTTGTTTGGAACGATTGCATTGGTTGTATCGATCACGTGAATATGATATTTGACAACTATATAAACAACTATAGATATTCAAATATTCACGATTTTAAATTTAGAAAATCCATTATATATACGGTTTTATACAAACAAATTATAAAAATAATTTATTCAATTTTTCACTAATTTATTATTTTCACAAAACTTATAAACATTCAATTTATTTAATTTATATTGCGTTTTTCAATCTGAAATTTCACAACAGTATTAATAACATATAAATTAATCTAAATAGTAAATAAAAATAAATTTATAAAAAAAAAAATTATTATTATTTGATCACTGCGGTCTCCCCTTAAATAATAATACAAAAATTAAAATATTTTATAATTTTTTTTAATAAATTTTTTATTCCATACACTTCATAATTTTACATTATGATAATCTTAGACTTTGCTAATATATTAATATAACGAGATTCCTAATATCTCACTGAACTTAATTATAATTATATAGTAATGCGTTTAGTGTTCTCATAAGAACAATGCTCTATTAGTATAAAAGGATTATATATGTCTGGTCTTCAATCCAGGTCAAATAAATTGTTATTGCCCTTTATAATTACTCTAGATAACTAGCCAATAACCTGCTTTGCTTCACCTTACTGTAATGACAGAAGATCACATAGCTTTGTAACTCATGATCTTAGTAAAACATCTTAACAATACAATAGTGCTAATATTCACCAAAAACACCTTTATATGATTATTATTTTGTCTATACAATTTATTTGCTATATCTACAGAACTTTGTCTTCTATATAAAATAATATGAACAATATCAAATATGTTTAGGAAAAATATATCTTTTCTCTAAATAATTAACTAATTAATCTATAATAAAAGTATACTTTACTTTATTTAGGATTTGTTGTGATTTTTTTAATTAAAATATATTTGTAACAACAAAAAGTAACATATTTTAACAAATATTAAATATTTATATTTTATATTACACATAAATTATTAAATTTTAATTAAATTATGCTTCACAAATGCAGCATTTTAAACCACTATTTGATACACCCAACACTTTCATATGTGCTGTTTGTAATGATGGATATGATAATCGTAAGCGATACGTGTATAGTTTTGTATATTAAATAGTATGTGTGTGATGTGTGAATGTGTAACAATTGTAATGTTATCAGTTGCTTCAATATCTTTTTTTCTCTTCATGATATCTCATACTAATATTGATCTTAAATTACTATTCTACTGACCTCAACCTCAATTGTATTGCCTGCACTCAATTTGTTGGCAATGGTGTACATAATGACCCCTGCCTTACCTCAAAAGTCATTATTTATAAATAGTATTGCCTTTAGTACTGATTAGATGCAATAGGTTCTAGATTATATTTGCTATTCTAATTTAATACTGAAATAAACACAGCGTTTTCATTTCTCATTCCAACGCCTAATTTCCTATGGTTACATTACATTACATTACATTACATCGGTAGGTAGGTAGGTAGGTAGGTAGGTAGACCTATATTGGTATAGGAATTATAAATAGAAAGAATGATAAATTACCCTCGAGCTCTATGAACCTAAATCTATATAATTTCATATACTATTAGTGTATCTTTTTTTCTATGCGTATGTGTTTTCTACATGTTAGTTCCTACCCTCGGTGTTTATATTTACCACATACATATACTACTACATATACTAGCCTTACTTCTAGGTTATATTACATGATTTATCTTGCTAGGGTCTGGGTGTACACGGACTTATATTATGTAGGCAATAAACTCATTATGCAATGTCATCTCACGGTTTTTACCATATTACTTGTATATGATGATATATGTTTGCATATGTCAGTATGTTATGTGTGTATGATTGATATATGCAAAATAACTAAACACCAATAAATAAACCCATCTAATGTAGCAGTTATAGTTATTTTGTATACATTCACCACTATATATATATATTACATAATACCAGACTGTAATACAAAGGCTTTGAACAAAGGCATAGCAATTATGATATATTCATAACATAATTGTTCTTGTTTCTTACATTACCTGCTATTAATATCATATTCTTTATCTATTGCATTACAAATAATTAGTGTTACTAGTGTATGTTATCAAACATTATATTTAGTGTAATATTTATATCTACTATTCATTTTAGATGATAGAGTTATGTAATGCAAACAAAAGTCTGTAATTAGAAATAATAAGCTTAACTATTTGCTTTCTACAACATTCCAGTATTTATTGTATAACTTAATATTTAATTTATTGAACCATGTATATAATTAAATGCTATAACTATAGCGTGTTATGTGTTATTATATCCTTTTTTAAGCACAAAACATTTATTCCAATCCATCAAAGTGTGATGAAATTGTTTTTGTAAAATTCTTTGAACAAAAAATAAATATAAAAGAATTATACAATGCAAATGAAATGACATTTATGATTTGCATGAAATTTTAAATAGCTTATTATATGTCTAGGTTCCAAAATGGCACACAACACCATGTAATAACTATAGGGTCAGTTGTATTTTTACTTATTTTTCTATTGATGTAATTTTATATTTAAATATTTACAATATGTAATAATTTACGTTAAATATTTAATTGATTTTAAATTCAATTTACAAAAAATAAATTTGTTCAAGAATTTCCCTAATAAATTTCCATGATTTAATAATGCATTAATATTTAATAATATATTGTTACATAATATTGTTTTAAATTAGAAATTATTTGTTATAAATCATGTTATATTTTTCCTTTGTATATTGTAATAACAAATTAATATTATAGATCACTTTTGTATCTTTCGAGGTTTTAAATATTATATAGATCCAATTAATATCGACAGAGTTATGGTTATTTTGGTAGAGTGCTATTTTCAAAATTTAATACATGTAAAAATCTATTTATATATGAACTGTTTCGCAACCCTTAAAAACTTTTAAATCATTTCTGTGCATCATATGCAGTGTATTAAAAGTTTCCTATAATCTTGAGAATATTTACAATTTATTTAATATTATACAGAAGTTGAAAGAAATATTACAGTCGATGTTATAATATATATTTTATGCAATCCATATTGCATATGATACCCCCAATAATATTTATATTACGTATGTAAATTTCCTATATATATCATTAAAAAAAACTTAATTTGTTATGATGTGATAATAAATTAAATTAAATTTGTATAGAATTTAGAAATTTATAAAATTGTTTTTAGAAAATTCTGAAAATAATTTAAAAAAATAATTTTTAGTAAACTTTTTTAGTAAAAGTATAAATAAAAATATGTAAATTATAAATGACTTAATTGTAAACATATTATCAAGACCTGTATATAGTATTAATATATATGTTTAGATTAAAATAGATACATAGATTTCAATTAATTTAAAACCATGGATTTATAACTAACAATTAATAATTAAATAATTCCAAATATTCATTAATTCATACAAATGAATATTCAAAGAAATAAAATATATTGACCTTATAAATTAATTTTATTTTAATAAATAATCTGTTACTCGAATTAATGATAATAGTTTTTTTTAACAACTTCTTTATCTTTAAATGAATTAAATATTCGCTGTTAAATGTGTTTAAAAAGGTGAAATCTCCAAATAATGCTAGACATTCACATCTCATGTTCTTATTTATTTACTTCTAGCTGTTCCACTGCCGCCGAGTCACCGCCTCTCCATGTCGGAGGTGTTCGATTCCCGTCGACTACCCAAACCCGACGTCTTGCGTCAACATTTCATCATCGAAGGCCGAGTACAGGAAGACGTCGCCCTGAGGCTTATCAACGAAGGCGCAGCACTCCTCAAACAGGAACGTACCATGCTAGACATAGACGCACCCGTTACCGGTTTGTGTAGTAGCGATGCCGATGCTAATTGCATTGTGATGTACCAATATATTGATATTAATGAGGTTTATAGAATAGCTCACCGGGGAGATGTTTAATGTATAAGTAATGAGTTTACTTTTAGTTGTAAGTTATAATTTACGAGTACGTTATTGGTTTTAATAATATTAATAATGGTTTAGATAGCGATAAATCGTAATCATATTTATATATATAACTTGATATCGAAACCTTTATTAAAATTAATAATCTACTTTTAAGTTTATTTAATTTGTTGAAATTCATATTTATGATTTATTATTATTGATATAGTTTTGCGATGTTTTAAGTAATTGTACAGCTATATAATGTTATAGTATTTTATAGTGGTTCTAATGACGACCTGTAAATGTGGTTGGTCTCTGTGTAATGGTAGTGGGGCTATTATAGGTGATGGATGTTGTGGTTATAGCAATTTCTGCAATTCATGTGGATTCTTATTTATTATTCATGTCATATCTAGACAAACTCTTCGCTGACCCTATGACTGACTTCTAGTAATCCTTCATAGGGTAAAATACCTCTATGAATTTTACAAATATGGATTATTCACTATTTATTTATATAGTAGCCAACTCTTGTATCCGAATATGTATTGCTGTGTTATGTTTCCAGGCACATTATATTGACTACCACCCATTATATTGACTATGTATAAAGAACTAATGCATGTATGATATATCCAGGCACTTATTAGCATAATGGCCTGCAACAGTATTTATTTATTATGTATGCTGTGGTACATTGTATAGTGTACAGTACATACCATTACTATTTGTTTAATGATATATTGGCACACTATTTCAATCAAGATTCTCTTATGTATATATATATATATATATATATATATATATATGTATATATATGTATATATATGTATATATATTAATAGCAAGCTATTATTTTTCATATTTATAATCTATATCATATAATTACATGAAAATTACATTTATTATTTAAATAAAATATAATATTAATATAAACATTGGTAAATGAAATATGTCTATTTATACTTCCAATATAAAAAGTTGTACAAAATAAACATCTATTTTTGGAGTTCATATTAGCTATACATGTTAATTTAAGTAGTCATTGATAGTTAATAATTATATTTAAAAATAGACTTTTTTAAAAAAATCTTAACCATTATCACCTTTGCCACAATTATGTTATCTAATATTCATTGTAATATTATAATTTATTGAACATAGAATAGTTAACATAGTAATGAAATAGTTTTATAAAATCCTTTCTCGTATTATAAAATAATTGTTTAAAAAAGTTAAATATGAAAAAATGCAAAAAATAAAATAACCTGCATGTTTTTCTCTGCCCAAAGCTAAATTTGTACAGAATGTTTTAATCTAATATACAAAATCTATATGCATATGAAATTAAATAAAAATAACAATATTACATTCCTATATACATTTCTATATTAATTAGATGCTGTCATTTATTTTATTGATAACTATTTTTTCATGGCTAAATATCCAGGTCTAAGAATTCTATTGTTAGAATTTTCTAGTTACTGATATTTTATATAATATGATACAATATTCACACACAAATTTTCTTGTCATTTTATAACATTTCATATATAAATAATTAATGTTAAATAATTTATTTACTAAGTATTATTTGATTTAATCAAGTTATTCCATGAAACTGAATATTTTGACAAGCATAGTGATTTCATATTGATGTAATGGTTAAATTTCAACTGTAAAATCTTTTGTTTGCAGAAATTATGCAATGCAATAAATATCACAATATCAATAAATTATATTTTGAACAAATTAGAAAACTAAATTTAAAATATTTTTAAATTATTGAAATCATAAATTCAATTTTGGAGAAATTTGAATTATTTTGATATTATTTATATACAATATATTTATTATATTATATTTACTTTTCTAATTTATTTATTCATAATTGAATTAACAATGGCATTATATTAATTTAATATATTCATGATTCTAATTAATTGATCACCAATATAGTATGTGGTGATGTACACGGACAATTTTATGATCTTATGAAACTGTTCGAGGTGGGTGGTCCTCCTGCCACCACCAGGTACCTGTTTCTAGGTGACTATGTGGACCGTGGATACTTCAGTATTGAGGTAGTATTGGTAGTATTGCATGAATACCTTGTACGAATACCTTGTACGAATACCTTGTACCCATGTATACATATAGTTATGTATTTATGTAGTTG
Source organism: Osedax frankpressi (assembly GCA_964035775.1). Taxonomy (NCBI): domain Eukaryota; kingdom Metazoa; phylum Annelida; class Polychaeta; order Sabellida; family Siboglinidae; genus Osedax; species Osedax frankpressi. Next base: position 9,080,921 of record OZ038316.1, read on the forward strand.
TACGCGATTGTGTTTAATTGCTATGGGTATAATGTGGAATTCTATATGCTTCCACATGATTTACTCTATTTGCATACGTGGTTCATAGTGTAAAGTATAGCTATGCTTAATTATTCAACAGTTTGTGTCCATTCCCTGCCCTAGCCTGCCTGTCTGTCTGTCTATTGATCTAAATCCTCCCCATTGTACCTATGTATATATTCACTCAGTCATGCATTATATAATTCAATTTCATATATTGTGTAATTTTGATGATCCTTTATTTGCTCTGACACAATTTGTATCTGTCCAATTCTCAACAATAATTGTATTTATTAATTCACCATCAGTATTGTGTATATGTACTCATTCACGTTATTATAGATCTGTAGCTAATGTTATATATACATGGTATTAATATAATGCACTGTATATTCTGTACTAGCAGTGTTCCATTTATTGATTGCTTGTACTGCAAAATTGTATTATAAACATCTACACATTCACTATTTCTCTCTCTCTCTCTTTCTCTCTCTCTCTC
>OZ038316.1:9081640-9129959 GCA_964035775.1 Osedax frankpressi
CTCTCCCTCCCTCCTTCTCTCCCTCTCCCTATCACTCTCCTTATCCCTCTCCCTCCACCTCCCCCTCTCCCTCCACCTCCCCCTCTCCCTCTTCCTCCCTCACTCCCTCCCACCCTCACTCACACCATTACTATCCTCATATTATACATACTCACTTTGTAATTCTAATTCACTTATTAAATAATATATTTTTATTTCAAATGTATAATATATCAATTATAAAAATAATAGTTATGTGTTTATATGTAACTATTTTGTATTTATGTTTATTAAAGCCTGGAAACCAGTTTCAATTTACATTAATTAGTAAGTTGATATTTGATTTGCTATGCTCTATTCACTACGAAATACATAAAACAGGTGGTACTTTACCTGTGGGCACTGAAGATCCTATACCCGACATCTTTTCACATGCTTAGAGGCAATCACGAATGCAGGCATTTAACCGACTACTTTACCTTCAAACAAGAATGTATGTAACTATTATGTTTCTGTATTTGTCTAAGATATCAGTTTAGTTGCTAAATTTGAAAATTCTCAGTTTTTCCAGATTCATTTCTATGGATATTAAACAACACATTTTAATATTTGTCGTTACCCAAATCACATATAGAATGAAAATCGTTATTTAATTATCTTTGTATCTAATGGATACTATATGCGCACACATACAGATTACACTACATAATAATACGCTATACTTTTAACACATATAACTACATATAATTCAAATTGTAATTAACTTGGGCTTTTTAATATATATGCGGTTTAATTGGTTTCACAAATGAAATGTTTAATATTAATTACGTGAATATATGATCGCAGGTAGAATAAAGTACACGGAAAGAGTTTACGATGCTTGTATGGAAGCTTTTGATTGCTTGCCTCTGGCTGCTTTAATGAATCAACAATTTCTATGTGTTCACGGAGGTCTATCTCCAGAGATCCATACTTTGGATGATATCCGTCAGGTTTTAAAAATCTTTGCGAATATTCTACTTTCTTTCTTCGTATAAACATCAAATTTCCCAGTTGGATAGATTCAGGGAACCACCAGCATTTGGCCCGATGTGTGATTTATTATGGTCTGATCCCGTCGAGGTCTTTGGAACGGAGACCACCACTGAACATTACAGCCACAACACAGTGAGAGGATGTTCATATTTCTATAGGTACTTCTTATCAATAGCATATCTATTACAATATTTAATTAATCTCAATACGGTGGCAATGAGATTTCAATTCAAATTTATATTATTGTTGAAAGGTTTACTCCATTATATTTCTCTACTACTTTATCATCTACTTCATCTACATCATCTACTTCAGTTACTTCATCTACTTCATCTACTTCAGTTACTTCATCTACTTCAGTTACTTTATTTACTTCATCTACTTCATCTATTTCATCTACTTCATCTACTTCATCTACTTCAGTTACTTCATTTACATCATTTACTTCATTTACTTCAGTTACTTCAGTTACTTTATTTACTTCAGTTACTTTAGTTACTTCATTTACTTAATTTACTTCATCTACTTCATCTACTCTATTTACTTCAGTTACTTCAGTTACTTTATTTACTTCAGTTACTTCAGTTACTTCATCTACTTCAACTACTTCATTTACTTCAGTTACTTCAGTTACTTCAGTTACTTCAGTTACTTCATCTACTTCAGTTACTTCAGTTACTTCATCTACTTCATTTACTTCAGTTACTTCATCTACTTCAGTTACTTCATCTACTTCAGTTACTTCATCTACTTCAGTTACTTCATCTACTTCATTTACTTCATTTACTTCATTTACTTCATTTACTTCATTTACTTCATTTACTTCAGTTACTTTATTTACTTTATTTACTTCATTTACTTCAGTTACTTTATTTACTTCATCTACTTCATTTACTTCAGTTACTTCATCTACTTCAGTTACTTCAGTTACTTCATCTACTTCAGTTACTTCAGTTACTTCATCTATTTCATTTACTTCATTTACTTCATTTACTTCATTTACTTCAGTTACTTTAGTTACTTTAGTTACTTCAGTTACTTCATTTACTTCATTTACTTCAGTTACTTCCTTTACTTTAGTTACTTAATTTACTTAATTTACTTAATTTACTTTATTTACTTCATCTACTTCATTTACTTCAGTTACTTCAGTTACTTTAGTTACTTCAGTTACTTCATTTACTTCATTTACTTCATTTACTTCATTTACTTCAGTTACTTCATTTACTTCAGTTACTTCATCTACTTCATTTACTTCAGTTACTTCAGTTACTTTAGTTACTTTAGTTACTTCATCTACTTCATTTACTTCATTTACTTAATTTACTTAATTTACTTAATTTACTTCATTTACTTTAGTTACTTCCTTTACTTCATTTACTTCATTTACTTCATTTACTTCAGTTACTTTATTTACTTCATTTACTTCATTTACTTCATTTACTTCATTTACTTCATTTACTTCATTTACTTCATTTACTTCAGTTACTTTATTTACTTTAGTTACTTCATCTACTTTATTTACTTTATTTACTTTAGTTACTTCATTTACTTCATCTACTTCATTTACTTAATTTACTTCAGTTACTTCAGTTACTTCAGTTACTTCCTTTACTTTAGTTACTTCATCTACTTTATTTACTTTATTTACTTTAGTTACTTCATTTACTTCATTTACTTCAGTTACTTCATCTACTTCAGTTACTTTATTTACTTTAGTTACTTCATTTACTTAATTTACTTCATCTACTTCATCTACTTAATTTACTTAATTTACTTCAGTTACTTTAGTTACTTCAGTTACTTCATTTATTTATTTACTTCATCTACTTCATCTACTTCATTTACTTCAGTTACTTCATCTACTTCATTTACTTCAGTTACTTTATTTACTTTAGTTACTTTATTTAATTCAGTTACTTCATTTTCTTAATCTACTTAATTTACTTCAGTTACTTAATCTACTTCATTTACTTCATTTCAGTTATTCTGCTTGCTGTGACTTTTTACAACAAAATAATCTTTTATCAATCATCAGGGCTCACGAAGCTCAGGATGCTGGGTTTGTTTGATTATTCCACACTCTACATTTCCCTCCCTCTACATTTCCCTCCCTCTACATTTCCCTCCCTTTACATTTCCCTCCCTCTACATTTACCTCCCTCTACATTTCCCTCCCTCTACATTTCCCTCCCTTTACATTTCCCTCCCTCTACATTTCCCTCCCTTTACATTTCTCTCCCTCTACATTTCCCTCCCACTCCATTTCCCTCCCTCTACATTTCCCTCCCTCTACATTTCTCTCCCTCTACATTTCCCTCCCTCTACATTTCTCTCCCTTAACATTTCCCTCCCTCTACATTTCTCTCCCTCTACATCTCCCTCCCACTCCATTTCCCTCCCTCTACATTTCCCTCCCTCTACATTTCCCTCCCTCTACATTTCCCTCCCTCTCTATTTCCCTCCCTCTACATTTCCATCCCTCTACATTTCCCTACATCTACATTTCTCTCCCTCTACATTTCCCTCCCACTCCATTTCCCTCCCACTCCATTTCCCTCCCTCTACATTTCCCTCCCTCTACATTTCTCTCCCTCTACATTTCTCTCCCTCTACATTTCCCTCCCTCTACATTTATCTCCCTCTACATTTCCCTCCCTCTACATTTCTCTCCCTCTACATTTCTCTCCCACTCCATTTCCCTCCCTCTACATTTCCATCCCTCTACATTTCCCTACCTCTACATTTCTCTCCCTCTACATTTCCCTCCCTCTACATTTCCCTTCCTCTACATTTCTCTCCCTCTCCATTTCTCTCCCTCTACATTTCCCTCCCTCTACATTTCCCTCACTCTATATTTCCCTCCCTCTAGATTTCCCTCCCTCTACATTTCCCTCCCTCTCCATTTCCCTCCCTCTACATTTACCTCCCTCTACATTTCCCTCCCTTTACATTTCCCTCCCTCTACATTTCCCTCCCTCTACATTTCCCTCCCTCTACATTTCCATCCCTCTACATTTCCATCCCTCTACATTTCCCTACCTCTACATTTCTCTCCCTCTACATTTCCCTCCCACTCCATTTCCCTCCCACTCCATTTCCCTCCCTCTACATTTCTCTCCCTCTCCATTTCACTCCCTCTACATTTCTCATATCCATTTCCCTCCCTCTCCATCTCCTTCCCTATCTCTCCCTCTTTCAACTATGCTATATATTATCAATTTCTAATTATTTGATCTTATCACAGATATAGAATGTATAGAAAAAGCCAAACTACTGGTTTCCCATCTCTTATCACAATTTTTTCTGCTCCAAATTATCTCGATGTTTACAATAATAAAGGTTGTTATTTACTCTTTAAAATTGACATGTTTATTTATAATATTGTAATTTTATACATTTTAAATATATTAATCAAATTATTGTATTTATTTATAGCTGCAATTCTTAAATATGAACACAATGTTATGAACATAAGGCAATTTAACTGTTCTCCCCATCCCTATTGGCTTCCCAACTTCATGGATGTATTTACATGGTCACTCCCTTTTGTTGGCGAAAAAGGTTCCACTATTTATGTCTTTGTTTATTTTTCTACAATTCAACTGAATATAATATTTTTCTTAATAGTAAAATATTGATTATTATAATATTTTTGTTGTAGTTACTGAAATGTTGGTGAATGTGTTAAATATTTGTTCTGATGATGAACTTATGTCTGAAGGAGATGATACATTTGAAGGTTAATAATTGTTAATTATTGCTTTGCAAAGCTTGCCTTATAAACTTCATGATTTTAACTAAAACCCATTGTTAAACTTTTATTATCTCTTTAATTTATTCTTTAATATGACATCCATTATTTATAAAATTAACTACATTTAGCATATATTAATTCTAATTACACATATCTTAGAAATATATTTTAAATGATATCAAATATTTTATATCTATGATATTTTGCTCATTTTATTTAATTACCATAATAAATCATTGTTCATTTCAATGGGTTGACGGAATTTGTAAAAATTATAACAATATATTATAACTATTTTATTTTAGTGCTGATTTTAAACTTTTTTACTAATATATCAAATTGTTTCGAAATTCAATTTTTATGAATCTAGATAGCAAGAGTTTAAAAAGTTTAAAATTCAAAATTTATTATAATTCTACTATAATTTTAATGTTGTTTTAAAATATAAAATATTAATTTCATTTTAATAATTTTCTATTGTTTGGTTATTACGAATCCCGTCTGATACATATTCACAATGATTGTAATATAAATTATATTTTTTAAGTATAGTTACTGGTCTAGATTTCTATATATTCTGCTTTTAAATAAAAAGTTCATCCTGTTTAACACTAATATATTCTATTTATAGAAAATGAAGAGGATGATGATGGTAAGAATTAGTCCTTTGCATGTTGTCTATATTTACTAGCTTTTATAGTCTAGACCATTGTAACTTGTTATATACATAAATCTTATTTTTATAGAATTTATTTTGTTTCAATCACTGATTATTATTTGCATTCACTTTTAATATCAATATATATAATATCACTCTGTTTTTCACAAGTAGCGGTATCTTCTATTCTTTTTATTTTTGTCCTAGTTACAGACTAGTAAACTTTTTTTGACAGTAAATCTTGTTAATATTACCTGTCTGGAATTAGGTTTAATTCTTCAATGTATTGTTTACTGCTTGCATTTTACTTAGTTGTTAAATTTATATATTTGCTATCACCTCCTACTGCCGCTAGGAGGTTCTATGGCTGCCAGAAAAGATATCATTCGCAATAAAATTAGAGCTATCGGGAAAATGGCCAGAGTATTCCAAGTATTGAGGTTTGTATATTGTTTTCAACTGTAGAATAAGTATTCATATCTAATAACGATAACATTGTGTACTGATAATGGATGATTTTTACGTTGATCAATTTACAGGGAAGAAAGTGAAAGTGTTTTGCAATTGAAGGGTCTAACTCCAAATGGATTATTGCCAATAGGTGCATTGTCTGGAGGAAAGGAGAGTCTCACTACAGGTGAATACATTTTTGTTATCCATCTTTTTCAATTATACGTAAATTTACATTCATTATTATTCTATTTGCAGCATTAAGTGGATTTTCTCCAACTCACCAAATCACAAGTTTTGCCGAGGCTAAATATTTGGACAAGATGAATGAAAGAATGCCTCCTAGGAAGGAATCTACATCTTCTATTCCATCCACATCTTCTACACCAGCAAATTCAACTTCCGATAAAAAGGAAACTACTTAAGTTGCTTAACTTTCTACCTACTATTTATATAATTGAATATATATATATATGTATATATATATATACTACTGTTTTGTATTTATAAATTGAATTGTATATATTACTAATATGGAAATTTCCGTGTGTTTTGTGCATCATGCTCAATTATGTCTCTATCTTCCCTCTATATATCCATGTTGTTATAGACTAGCATTGTGTTATAGATTCCATTAGCTACAATACTACATTTATCTGTTACGATTTACTGCTACAATATAACACACTGAATGACAATGAATTTACGCAAAATAATATAGATTCTCATTTATTGATTGTAGTTGTCATGATTTAGCAGTTAATATTTTTTTAATAAATGTTTTTGTTTACATATTTGTTTGAGTGTGTGAGCTAAATTCTATACGAATAAATAAATATAATCTATGGTTATTTTTGAATTTATTGCACCAAACAACAGTAACACTGATAGATTTCCCTGAAGATATATAACAATAATATTCTTAACAAATAACTATATAGGTTCTTTATACACCGGGTATTGACTTCTACGAATGTAAAATCATGATCATGTAATGTCGCTAGTTCTACAATATCTCTGGAGTTTAACTCCTAGTTCATTAGAATGTTCATTTGAAATCATTGTAGTGGGGTTGATAAATTCTGAAGCATTATCCATATTTAATAAAGTAGATTTTGAACATGCTCCAACTGAAAAAAAATCATTTCTTTTTATGTGTAATGAAAGATTTAGTTAATTGTTATAATTTCATTTCTTTGATATTAAGATATTCAATATAATTATTGAAATAATATTCTACGAGATTATTAAAGTATAAATATATTTAGATTAAATAAAATAATTTCAATAAATTTAGAATATACTTACGTTTATGATGAATGTCTACTCCATCATTACTTTCCATGCTTGAAGCATTTATGATATTTCCTTACAAGTTAGGAAATATGATTGTATGAATATAATTTAATAATTAACCATACATTTATAAAATAATATATTCAATTAAAAAATATTAATAATATTTTGTATATTAACTACATACTAACTATACGAAAGATGATTTGGAAGATCTATACTTGATTCATTAGAAGATAATGACGACGATTGTGTATTTACAAGTAAATTGTTATTGGATCTTTTTTTCTGCCACTAAACAAATGATACAATCATTTTTTAAATTTATTAATCTCAAAAAATATTAAACATTATTTTAAGGACAGCTAATTATTTTTATTATTATTCTGTTTTTACAAATATGTAATTATTAAATTGATATAATAATTTTTGAAAACCATAGTTAATAAATAACCGTTAATGCTTAACTTGCTATTTGTTGATGTTATAAACCTGTTTGGCATGTATACGGGAATGTCGGGTTATCATGTCACGTCTAGGGGCCGCGTAACTACATTGCGTACACCTATAGGGCTTCTCCCCGGTATGCGTACGAAGGTGGGTGTGGAGATGGTCACTTCGCGAGAATACCTGATTACGTAAGTTCGTATATAGAGTTATGTTGCATTATTATCAGCAGCGGCCGAATTAGCAGTAGTTGAAGTAGCTAAAGTAGCAGTAGCGGTAGGAGTAGCAATGGTAGTATAAGTAGCTAAAGAAGTAGTAGTAGCAGAGGCATCAGATATAGTAGTAGTAGCAGTAGCAGCTGAAATAGAGTAGCAAGATTAGTAGAAATAGAAGTAGAAACAGCAGTAGCAGTAATAATAGACATAGCAAAAAAAGTAACTGCAACGGCAGCTATGGAAGTAACTCCGGGGAGTAACTTGTAGTACGCGAATAGTAATCACCTGGGAACACACGGTACATTCGTAAGGTTTCAAGCCGGTGTGAAGTCGAGTGTGTCTGGTCAACATGTCACTGCGAGTGAAACCACGCCCACACACTCGACACACATGAGCCTTACTGCCAGCGCCACCGGCGGCAGAGAAGGTACTAGTAGTGGCCGAGAAGGTACTAGTAGTGGCCGAGAAGGTACTAGTAGTACCAGAGAAGGTACTAGTAGTACCAGAGAAGGTACTAGTAGTAGCGGTGGTAGTTGGAGGTTGCAGATTCGATGACGACAATACTGAAATGGGGTATTCAAGTTTTTAATGAAATTAACGATTACCGCGAGAATGTCGGGTTTCTATATATTCACATATATATATAGGGGTTCTATATATTCATATATATATATAGGGGTTCTATATATTCACATATATATATAGGGGTTCTATATATTCATATATATATATATAGGGGTTCTATATATTCATATATATATATATATAGGGGTTCTTATATTCATATATATATATATATATAGGGGTTCTATATATTCATATATATATAGGGGCTCTATATATTCATATATATATATAGGGGTTCTATATATTCATTTATGAATGGACGTTACAAAATTCTATTATTAGACAAGGAAGTCTGGCGAGCATTGCCCACAGACCGTTGTCGGGTGTGTTATGTGTGAAGCTATGAGCGGCTAAGGAGGAGTAGTCCGCAAAGGTCGCTCGACACATGTTGCAACTGAACGTTGGTGGTCGAGATGGTGCGGAGTTTTGACAGCTCTGCGTGAAAGGTCGCCGTTAGGTCGAACATAGGTGTGGAGTGGTACCGCATTATTACATTTTAGTTTAATTGTTATGCTTTTACTTTTGTACAGATCATATAATTAATAGAGAAAAATAAAGCGTGATTTTATTAAATGTAAAATTAAGGAATTTTAATGCCCTGAAACAATAAAATATAATTGTCGAATGAAAACCCGTCAATGAAATTGAAATGAAAAAATACTTTCGAAAATTGTACATTTAAATTACAAAATACTGCTTTTTATGTTTATATCTTAAATATCTATTAAATGGTATATATTGAAACATTGAAAAATTGACTGTTTAATAAAAGTAAAATTTAAATTAAATAATATTTAATTACATTTAAAAATAAATATAGCATGAGGGAAGGTTACATTTTATTACGTCGGCGTTTTGCACTTAATGTGTTCTATGCCAGCAGAAAAATTAAATACGGTGTAATTCAGCGATGTTTTCACGGGAATCGAATTCCGAGCGGAAAATGTATTTTTTTCGGTGTAATTCGACTTTTATAGAGAGTTTACTATTGTTCTATGTCTATTGAGAAGTAAAAATACTCCTAAAGTATTGTATTAATAGTCATATAAAATTGTATACTTTTATATTTCTGATATATTAAATCATAGAATTACATATAATTTAGAAAATAGGAATAATAATTTAAAATTTAGAGGTATTGGTTCATATTGTAGCTTAAACCTTTGACAGTTTTGAGATGAAAAGATTGAATGTGATTACATAGTTTCACAGATTAAATTAATAAATACAATTAGTAAAATAAATCCAGAATAATTAATACAGGGTGTTTATGTAGCGCTTTATATGATTCATTTAGTTATTAGGTTTATGGAACAATCTGGGAAAAATTGCGAAGTTAAGAATAAAATTAACGAAGAAAGTTAATGAAATATGCAAGAGAAAGAAGATGTATGCTGGATTGTGTATCAGTATATTATAACTACTCAATATATATTATAAATAGTAGACAATATAAATTCTATTAAAAAATATATTAATATTAATAAAATTTAAAAAATTGAAAATAATATTTTAAATTTGTTAAAATTTTTATTTCTATTCAAATTATATTTTTTACCAAAACGTCAACAATTCTTTCTACCAGAATATTTTATTTTATTATATTAGAAGTAATAATCAAATATATAATAATATTAATATAAAAATATCTAATGCCATACTATATCAAAAAACTAATAGAAGGAAAATGAATATTCTAAAATAACAAAATAAAATAAATCAGAGATTTTTAGCCCAAGAGATTTTTAGACATAAAATGGTTAATATTCTCATTTTTCTTGAATCATTTTACTATTGAACATAATAATATAATGCTTATTTCTATTTAAATGTAAATATTATATAATATGATCTTCAAATGGTAAGTTTTTTAAAAATAAAATTTTTACAAAAATATTTGACTAATTTTTGTATTTAAATTTACTCTAGATACATCCTAGATACATCCTAGATACACACCCTAGATAAACACCCTAGATACATCCTAGATACTTTTTACTCTTTGAAGTATCTGTGAGTAATCAGTTAGTTCTCCCACCATCGAATGTACCGCTAAGTACAATATCAGAGATAAGTACAATATCGCCGTTAAGTACAATATCGCCGTTAAGAACAATATCGCAGGTAAGTACAATATCGCCGCTAAGTACAATATCGCCGCTAAGTACAATATCGCCGCTAAGTACAATATCGCCGCTAAGTACAATATCACCGCTAAGTACAATATCGCCGCTAAGTATAAATTGCCTTTAAGTACAATATCGCCGCTAAGTACAATATCGCCGCTAAGTACAATATCACCGCTAAGTACAATATCGCCGCTAAGTATAAATTGCCTTTAAGTACAATATCGCCGCTAAGTACAATATCGTAGGTAAGAACAATAGACCGTTAAGTACAATATCGCCGCTAAGTACAATATCGCCGCTAAGTACAATATCGCCGCTAAGTACAATATCGCCGCTAAGTATAATATCGCCGCTAAGTATAAATTGCCTTTAAGTACAATATCGCCGCTAAGTACAATATCGTAGGTAAGAACAATATACCGTTAAGTACAATATCACCGCTAAGTACAATATCGCCGCTAAGTACAATATCGCCGCTAAGTACAAATTGCCGCTAAGTACAATATCGCCGTTAAGTACAATATCGCCACTAAGTACAATATCACTGCAATAGATTGCAAACCATGAGGTGATGGAGAGCATTGCCGGGCTGATGTCCGTCAGGTTCAGATGTACAGTTGTGCAGGGCAATCTGTGTATCGGAAGTTGGGTAGAAATGGGACTCGGAGTCGGAACACACTCGGCGAGTACGGTCTTATACTTATACTCGGCGAGTACGCCGGGTACCGGCTAGTAAACCTGTAGCGGGTCTTGCGGGGGCAGCGGGTGGTTCGGCAGGGGGGAGAGCAGCGAGTTATTGGCGAGCAGGGCTGTAAGAGGGTTTGGTGCCAGTGTACAAAGGCTGTATAAGGCTGTATAAGACTGTATAAGACTGTGTAAGACTGTGTAAGACTGTATAAGACTGTATAAGACTGTATAAGGCTGTATAAGGCTGTATAAGGCTGTATAAGGCTGTATAAGACTGTATAAGACTGTATAAGACTGTATAAGACTGTATAAGACTGTATAAGACTGTATAAGACTGTGTAAGACTGTATAAGGCTGTATAAGGCTGTGTAAGGCTGTATAAGGCTGTATAAGGCTGTATAAGACTGTATAAGACTGTACAAAGGCTGTATAAGACTGTATAAGACTGTATAAGACTGTATAAGACTGTATAAGACTGTATAAGGCTGTATAAGGCTGTATAAGGCTGTATAAGGCTGTATAAGGCTGTATAAGGCTGTATAAGGCTGTATAAGGCTGTATAAGGCTGTATAAGGCTGTATAAGGCTGTATAAGGCTGTATAAGGCTGTATAAGGCTGTATAAGGCTGTATAAGGCTGTATAAGGCTGTATAAGGCTGTATAAGGCTGTATAAGGCTGTATAAGGCTGTATAAGGCTGTATAATGCTGTATAAGGCTGTATAAGGCTGTATAAGGCTGTATAAGGCTGTATAAGGCTGTATAAGACTGTATAAGACTGTATAAGACTGTATAAGACTGTATAAGACTGTATAAGACTGTATAAGACTGTATAAGACTGTATAAGACTGTATAAGACTGTATAAGACTGTATAAGACTGTATAAGACTGTATAAGACTGTATAAGACTGTATAAGACTGTATAAGACTGTATAAGACTGTATAAGACTGTATAAGACTGTATAAGACTGTATAAGACTGTATAAGACTGTATAAGACTGTAAAGACTGTATAAGACTGTATAAGACTGTATAAGACTGTATAAGACATATGATTACAGGAAGCTCGGCAAACTAGATCCGATATAAACGTTATTCAAAATAGAAATATAATAAAAGACAATTAATTTATTGTTTGATTATCTTTATTATTATTCTATATGAATAAATGCGTTACATTTTAATAATATTTATGTATAATATATATTTGCTAAAAATACCCATTTAAATTCTAATTATGTGATTATAAATCTTTTATTTCAATTTCAATTTCAATTGTTCTCAAGAGGAATAGAAACCAATTAAGAGATTCTTCTACGAATTCTAAATCTAAACCAAATTAAACCGGCAGCTTAGCAATGCAATGAATGTGAACCACTATAAGACTAACGAGTAGTGTGGAGCTGTTGCATGGAGATGTGGATAAACGAAGGGTGCTTGAGACGCGAAAGCGCGGACAGTCGCGAATTGCTGTTGCTTTCATTCTGAGGGTCAGGGGTCAGACGGAATTAGGGGACGGAGGTCAATTCAGTATCTCCGCATTAAGGGTGTGGTTATACAACGATCGCATCGTAGTAAAAAGCAATACGGAATTAAAATCTAGGTATCAAATAATAATAAATACATTTTATAAATTAGAAATACTCCAAGAAACCGGATGACGTAACTATTATACAATATTATATAATTCATTTAAATACAAAATAATATTTTTTTCACTTTTATTATTTAACAAAGTAAAATAAAATGACTTCGTTGCCGTAAAAAGTGTTATTTTAGTTAACGGGAACGAAAGTTTTTTCGAATCGTATAATGTTACTGCAACCGAGTATTCCAAAGTAGAAGGATTGAAAACACCGGTACCAAGTTAGCATTTCTAATATATGCGAAAGGTCGCGATCTAGACATCCTCTTGAAAACCTGAACGAGTCGATCAATGGAGGACACCGACGACGACAACGGGCCAAACCTGGCGAGCCGACGAGGCGAAAGGTCGCGTCTATGATGACCCCGACCGCCGTCCTGAAGGTAGGGTTGGTCTTCTAGCGATCTCCACTGAACGAGAGAACGTCGCAAACGTTTGGTTAGAGGGCGGGAAGAGGAGGGTGGGAAGAGGAGGGTGGGAAGAGGATGGTGGGAAGAGAATGGTGGGAAGAGGAGGGTGGGAAGAGGATGGTGGGAAGAGGAGGGTGGGAAGAGGAGGGTGGGAAGAGGATGGTGGGAAGAGGAGGGTGGGAAAAGAAGGGTGGGAAGAGGATGGTGGGAAGAGGATGGTGGGAAGAGGAGGGTGGGAAGAGGAGGGTGGGAAGAGGAGGGTGGGAAGAGGACGGTGGGAAGAGGACGGTGGGAAGAGGAGGGTGGGAAGAGGAGGGTGGGAAAAGAAGGGTGAGAAGAGGAGGGTGGGAAGAGGATGGTGGGAATAGGATGGTGGGAAGAGGATGGTGGGAAGAGGAGGGTGGGAAGAGGAGGGTGGGAAGAGGATGGTGGGAAGAGGAGGGTGGGAAGAGTAGGGTGGGAAGAGGATGGTGGGAAGAGGATGGTGGGAAGAGGAGGGTGGGAAGAGGAGGGTGGGAAGAGGAGGGTGGGAAGAGGAGGGTGGGATGAGGATGGTGGGAAGAGGATGGTGGGAAGAGGATGGTGGGAAGTGGATAGTGGGAAGAGGATGGTGGGTAGAGGATGGTGGGAAGAGGATGGTGGGAAGAGGAGGGTGGGAAAAGAAGGGTGGGAAGAGGAGGGTGGGAAGAGGATGGTGGGAATAGGATGGTGGGAAGAGGATGGTGGGAAGAGGAGGGTGGGAAGAGGAGGGTGGGAAGAGGATGGTGGGAAGAGGAGGGTGGGAAAAGAAGGGTGGGAAGAGGATGGTGGGAAGAGGATGGTGGGAAGAGGAGGGTGGGAAGAGGAGGGTGGGAAGAGGAGGGTGGGAAGAGGACGGTGGGAAGAGGACGGTGGGAAGAGGAGGGTGGGAAGAGGAGGGTGGGAAAAGAAGGGTGAGAAGAGGAGGGTGGGAAGAGGATGGTGGGAATAGGATGGTGGGAAGAGGATGGTGGGAAGAGGAGGGTGGGAAGAGGAGGGTGGGAAGAGGATGGTGGGAAGAGGAGGGTGGGAAGAGTAGGGTGGGAAGAGGATGGTGGGAAGAGGATGGTGGGAAGAGGAGGGTGGGAAGAGGAGGGTGGGAAGAGGAGGGTGGGAAGAGGATGGTGGGAAGAGGAGGGTGGGAAGAGGAGGGTGGGAAGAGGATGGTGGGAAGAGGAGGGTGGGAAGAGGATGGTGGGAAGAGGATGGTGGGAAGAGGAGGGAGGGAAGAGGAGGGTGGGATGAGGATGGTGGGAAGAGGAGGGTGAGAAGAGGAGGGTGGGAAGAGGAGAGTGGGAAGTGGAGGGTGGGAAGAGGAGGGTTGGAAGAGGAGGGTGGGAAGAGGATGGTGGGAAGAGGAGGGTGGAAAGAGGAGAGTGGGAAGAGGAGGGTGGGAAGAGGAGAGTGGGAAGAGGATGGTGGGAAGAGGATGGTGGGAAGAGGAGAGTGGGAAGAAGATGGTGGGACGCGAGGGATAAAATTTGGCGACGTATCCCAAGAAAAAAGTTAATATTTTAAATTTCCATTTATTAACTATTAACAGTACGAGAGTAACGTAACATTTGTAGCAATTTCAGATCGATGAAATACATTCGAAAGTATGAATCTGCGAGATAACGAAGGTCATAGTCTGGAGGCCAACCTCGTTATAAGCATTGCAGGGAATCGGCTGCGTCGATTCGCTGAACTGGAACATGTTACTACCGGACGAGGAGGCGGTTGAAGCAGCGGTTGAAGCTGCGGCGGCGGTTGCAGAGGAAGGAGACGGGTGCATACTACTGGATGGCGTGCCGTTGAACGAATGGCAAAAGAAGTAGGGTGCCAATTGATGCAAGGGTGCAGGGAGAACCTGAAGTGAGACTGCAATTAAAACTGGGGGAAGGGGAGAGGATGACCGAGAGGAGGAGAGGGGGAAGAAGGAAAGGGAGAGGTAGGGAGAGAGGAGGAGAGGCAGAAGAAGGAAAGGGAGAGGTAGGGAGAGAGGAGGAGAGGCAGAAGAAGGAAAGGGAGAGGTAGGGAGAGAGGGGGAAGAAGGAAAGGGAGAGGTAGGGAGAGAGGAGGAGAGGGGGAAGAAGGAAAGGGAGAGGTAGGGAGAGAGGGAGGTGGAGAGAAATTTTAATTAAACTATCTATTTCCATGCGAGGGAAAATACATTCATAACTGTCTATTTAATGGTAGATGTTTATGGAAATACTAGTGGGACATACTTATAGTAAAAAAATAGCTATAGAAAGTGATTCATAAGAGTATGACTACACATAATAATAGTTATTGTTACTGTACAGTGTACTCTGTACTCTGTATAGTGTACTCTGTATAGTGTACTCTGTACTCCGTACTCTGTACAGTGTACTCTGTACTCTGTACTCCGTACTCTGTACAGTGTACGTTGTACTCTGTACAGTGTACTCTGTACTCTGTACTCCGTACAGTGTACTCTGTACAGTGTACTCCGTACAGTGTACTCCGTACAGTGTACTCCGTACAGTGTACGTTGTACTCCGTACAGTGTACTCCGTACAGTGTACTCCGTACAGTGTACTCCGTACAGTGTACTCCGTACAGTGTACTCCGTACAGTGTACTCCGTACAGTGTACTCCGTACAGTGTACTCCGTACAGTGTACTCCGTACAGTGTACTCCGTACGCTGTACTCTGTACTCTGTATACTGTATGCTGTACTCAGTACTCCGTACTCCGTACTCCGTACCCTGTATAACCTCGGTTAGTCAAGTCTACTAGACACACAACACCGAGTACAATACATAGACAGAAAGCAGACTAACCGCATCTGACTCTACGGAAGGAGTCGGTGAAATGGGTTCGGCTTTAATACTGAGGGAGGCGACGTGCGTTGGCGACAGAGTACGTTCTGGTGTGACACTGATGTTCCTACTTCTTACGTAACTCTGGAAGAACAGCGGAGAGGGTCAGGCGTCGAGGCAGGTCGGTGGGTAAAGGTTAGTTAGGGTAAAGGTTAGCTAGGGCAAAGGTTAGTTAGGGTAAAGGTTAGTTAGGGTAAAGGTTAGTTAGGGTAAAGGTTAGTTAGGGCAAAGGTTAGTTAGGGCAAAGGTTAGTTAGGGTAAAGGTTAGTTAGGGTAAAGGTTAGTTAGGGTAAAGGTTAGTTAGGGCAAAGGTTAGTTAGGGTAAAGGTTAGTTAGGGTAAAGGTTAGTTAGGGCAAAGGTTAGTTAGGGTAAAGGTTAGTTAGGGTAAAGGTTAGTTAGGGTAAAGGTTAGTTAGGGCAACGGTTAGTTAGGGTAAAGGTTAGTTAGGGCAAATGTTAGTTAGGGTAAAGGTTAGTTAGGGTAAAGGTTAGTTAGGGTAAAGGTTAGTTAGGGTAAAGGTTAGTTAGGGTAAAGGTTAGTTAGGGTAAAGGTTAGTTAGGGCAAATGTTAGTTAGGGCAAAGGTTAGTTAGGGTAAAGGTTAGTTAGGGTAAAGGTTAGTTAGGGCAAAGGTTAGGTAGGGCAAAGGTTAGTTAGGGTAAAGGTTAGTTAGGGCAAAGGTTAGTTAGGGTAAAGGTTAGTTAGGGCAAAGGTTAGTTAGGGTAAAGGTTAGTTAGGGCAAAGGTTAGTTAGGTTAAAGACTACAATAACCAGAAATCAATAAAGTTAAAAGGTTTTCTAAGTGAATTTCAAACCTCATCGTCAGTGGAATTTTTATCTGTTTTGTCATCGCTGTATTGCTGACTCTGTTGAATTGAATGGGGCTCGAATAGGGTTTCAATGGAGTTAGAACAGCATTTGAATGGGGTTTTTTAAAACTTTGAATGGAGATCGAAATGAATTCAAATGGGAAAAAGCAAGTCTGAAAGTATACCCTCTACGGTACTCCAAAACGTACCTGTTGGTAGCGAGTTTGTAGGTACTTCTTGAGTTTCAGTCGTTTACCGGTATTTGCGGTGGTGGAGGAGGGTTTACGAGGTTTGCTAGGCTCCGACTCGCACCCATTATTCTCAATTTCTTCTGCGGACCCACAATTCGAATGTAATTAGGGGGGCCCTATGCACCCCGCAATACAATACAAAGGGTTTGAAAACAAAACAACTTAATAAATGACGACATTACATAAAATGCGTATTGAATATAGATTTGTATTAAAGATAGGAGTACAATATAGTAATATAGAGTAATTACATTACTTCTAGCCGGAATTAAGTATTATCCTTATATATTAAGATCATTACTAGATTTGTATTTGTATTACATTCAATTTGAGTTAGCAGTGAACTCCGCGTGATTTGGGATAAAGGAGCAACAGATGTTTACATTGTAACTAACGAGTTGGCTCTTGGGAGGAGTAAAGGGAATCGCAGTAAGATTTCACTCCAGTCTCTGTAAAGACGTCACGGTGACAGATTGCAAGGGTGTGTGTGAGGGTGTGTGTGAGGGTGTGAGTGTCTGAGTGTGTGAGGGTGTGTGTGAGGGTGTGAGGGTGTGAGGGCGTGTGTGAGGGTGTGTGCGGGTGAGTATATGTGGGTGTGAGTGTATGAGGGTTTGAGTGTGTGAGGGTTTGAGGGTGTGAGGGTGTGAATGTATGAGAGTGTGAGGGTTTGAATGTGTGTGTATGTGTGTGTGTGTGAGTGTATAAGGGTTTGAGTGTGTGAGTGTGCGAGTATGTGAGGATGTGAGTGTGTGAATATGTGAGGGTGCGAGTGTGTGAGGTTGCGAGTATGTGTGTGAGTGTGTGAGTGTAGTAAGTTAGTAGACTGTGAGTAATTTTTTGGAGGAGTGTGTAATAGTGTAAGTGAAAATTTGTATGAAGATATGAATGTGTGAGTGAGTTAATGAATTATTGTGTTTTTTGGTGTGTAGAAGTGTAGGAGGGTATAAAGATGTGTGTGAGAATGTGTAGGAGGGTGTAAAGATGTGTGTGAGAATGTGTAGGGTGTGAGTGAGTGAGGGTGTGAGTGAATGTACAAGAGTGAATAATTCCATGACGAAGGTATGGGAATGTAAGTAAATGAGTGTAGAAGATATGATTTAGTAGGTTAGTGAATGTATAAGTGGCAATGTGTCAAGGTTAACATAATGTATGGCGGAGTGTGATAACGTGTGTATGGAGGTCTAGTGGAGTATTAGCAGTGACCAGTGCTTTAAATATGAAAAGTTGTTGGGAATTAAAAATAGTTGAAAATAACTCAATCGCGAAGTACTTCACTTTTGATGAAAGAAGTTATTTGGCAAAATACTCGACAAAAATATTAGCAGCCGTTCTACTGTTAGTGGTTAATTAGCCAGCCAACCTTTGACCTTGAGGCCAAGTGGAGAGGCGCAAGACCTCCAGTAGTCCTCTTCATCGACTTCTGTAGATGACTGGGGGTAGCCGGAGTCGCTGGCGCTGCGAGTGTTTGTCAGGTCTACGTAGGGAAGATAGGGTAGAGGGTAGGAGGTGTTAAGATAGGGTAGAGGGTAGGAGGTGTTAAGATAGGGTAGAGGGTAGGAGGTGTTAAGATAGGGTAGAGGGTAGGAGGTGTTAAGATAGGGTAGAGGGTAGGAGGTGTTAAGATAGGGTAGAGGGTAGGAGGTGTTAAGATAGGGTAGAGGGTAGGAGGTGTTAAGATAGGGTAGAGGGTAGGAGGTGTTAAGATAGGGTAGAGGGTAGGAGGTGTTAAGATAGGGTAGAGGGTAGGAGGTGTTAAGATAGGGTAGAGGGTAGGAAGTGTTAAGATAGGGTAGAGGGTAGGAGGTGTTAAGATAGGGTAGAGGGTAGGAGGTGTTAAGATAGGGTAGAGGGCAGGAGGTGTTAAGATAGGGTAGAGGGTAGGAGGTGTTAAGATAGGGTAGAGGGTAGGAGGTGTTAAGATACGGTAGAGGGTAGGAGGTGGGAAGATAGGGTAGAGGGTAGGAGGTGTTAAGATAGGGTAGAGGGTAGGAGGTGTTAAGATAGGGTAGAGGGTGGGAGGTGTTAAGATAGAGTAGAGGGTAGGAGGTGTTAAGATAGGGTAGAGGGTAGGAGGTGTTAAGATAGGGTAGAGGGTAGGAGGTGTTAAGATAGGGTAGAGGGTAGGAGGTGTTAAGATAGGGTAGAGGGTAGGAAGTGTTAAGATAGGGTAGAGGGTAGGAGGTGTTAAGATAGGGTAGAGGGTAGGAGGTGTTAAGATAGGGTAGAGGGCAGGAGGTGTTAAGATAGGGTAGAGGGTAGGAGGTGTTAAGATAGGGTAGAGGGTAGGAGGTGTTAAGATACGGTAGAGGGTAGGAGGTGGGAAGATAGGGTAGAGGGTAGGAGGTGTTAAGATAGGGTAGAGGGTAGGAGGTGTTAAGATAGGGTAGAGGGTAGGAGGTGGGAAGATAGGGTAGAGGGTAGGAGGTGTTAAGATAGGGTAGAGGGTAGGAGGTGTTAAGATAGGGTAGAGGGTAGGAGGTGTTAAGATAGGGTAGAGGGTAGGAGGTGTTAAGATACGGTAGAGGGTAGGAGGTGGGAAGATAGGGTAGAGGGTGGGAGGTGTTAAGATAGGGTAGAGGGTAGGAGGTGTTAAGATAGGGTAGAGGGTAGGAAGTGTTAAGATAGGGTAGAGGGTAGGAGGTGTTAAGATAGGGTAGAGGGTAGGAGGTGTTAAGATAGGGTAGAGGGCAGGAGGTGTTAAGATAGGGTAGAGGGTAGGAGGTGTTAAGATAGGGTAGAGGGTAGGAGGTGTTAAGATACGGTAGAGGGTAGGAGGTGGGAAGATAGGGTAGAGGGTAGGAGGTGTTAAGATAGGGTAGAGGGTAGGAGGTGTTAAGATAGGGTAGAGGGTAGGAGGTGGGAAGATAGGGTAGAGGGTAGGAGGTGTTAAGATAGGGTAGAGGGTAGGAGGTGTTAAGATAGGGTAGAGGGTAGGAGGTGTTAAGATAGGGTAGAGGGTAGGAGGTGTTAAGATACGGTAGAGGGTAGGAGGTGGGAAGATAGGGTAGAGGGTGGGAGGTGTTAAGATAGAGTAGAGGGTAGGAGGTGTTAAGATAGGGTAAAGGGTAGGAGGTGTTAAGATAGGGTAAAGGGTAGGAGTAGGGAAGGTTTGGTAAAGGGCAGGAGGTGGGAAGATTTGGTAGAGGGCAGGAAGTGGGAAGGTTTGGTTAATTAATAATAGTGTAATTGATTTTTAGTCACGAAGGTACATGGATTTGATAACTGCCAGTGAATTAAAATGTAATTAAGTTTGATTATATCTTAAAATAAATATAATTGAATAGTTTTATTATATCGTTAAACGTAGTATTATTGTGTGTAAAATGCAAATTTGGTAAAATCTCAATGACTTTGGGATTTGTTCAAGTTTCATTCAACCCAAAGCTTGGTAATATTATAAATAAATGGCTGGCTCATAACAAATGACTGACTTTATAAGAAAGAAAGATGAAATATTTTATAAATTTGGAAACTTAAATTAGATATTACATATTATCACTTATTCATAATTAATAAAATCATAATGTTCTAAATGTCAATCATGATATGTAAGAAACTCATATTTTATAAATAATTGAATATGATTTAACAAATTAAAAATATTATTTCTTTATATAACTATGATTTAAGATTCAATTTAGATATAATATCTATTGTGATATTAAATTATGCATTTTTAATTTTAAAATATAGCATCAAATAAAAACAATTTAAATTTTATATACATTTTATGTACGATAATTATATTTATAATTACAATATTTTTATTAGCAATATTACATATTAAGATAGAAATGGTGTATCAATATTACATATTAAGATAGAAATGATATATAAATATAACATATTAAGATAGAAATGGTGTATCAATATAACATATTAAGATAGGAATGGTGTATAAATATTACATATTAAGATAGAAATGGTGTATCAATATAACATATTAAGATAGAAATGGTGTATCAATATTACATATTAAGATAGGAATGGTGTATAAATGTAATATATTAAGATAGAAATGATGTATCAATATTACATATTAAGATAGGAATGGTGTATCAATATAACATATTAAGATAGGAATGGTGTATCAATATTACATATTAAGATAGAAATGGTGTATCAATATTACATATTAAGATAGAAATGGTGTAGCAATGTAACATATTAAGATAGGATAATATAACCTTGCATATCAAATCACCTATATTGTATGAAAAGAGAATAACGTAGAGTTTCTTAATTTATGATCAAACAATTATATTTTCATCGATTCATATTTACAAAGCATAATAGTATGTCAAACACGTACATACGACCCTCTACACCTTGTTCTACACATTGTTCTACACACATTGCTCTACACACCTTCCAACACCCACTCACGGGTGCACGCTCTCGCATAAGCCAACGCACAGAAACCACCACACCTTCTCGAAACACAATTTCACAAAGCCACTGGTTCACGCCCACATTTACTGGTACAGAAAAAGACAAAGGATACTCCCACATAAAGTGAAATTCTATAAATAGATGGTTTCATCGATGCTTTTGATTATAAAAACATATTTCAGACAAATGAATACCATAAATTCACATTGCTAGCGTTTAATGTAGAATTAGCTAGTATAATAGAAACGCATAAATGTAAATAAAAATATAAATGAATGACTTACTTTACATTCGATTTTCGAGTGAATGAATGTTAATATTATAAAGTTAATATTACATCGATTAAATGTTTAGAGAGATTATAAATATGAATTAGATATAACAATAGAGTATTAGTCATTATACGTTCGATTCTATCTTTGCAACAAATATCTATATTTACTCACATTAAATCGAATTAGATCAAATAGATGTTAATTAAATACTTGTCTCGCCAAGAATTATAATATCACGTGATTCAGAGATATTTAAGATATAGATTTGAAATTTCACCCTTTAGATCAATGCGACCTCTATGAGGTGTGTAGTGAAATAGGCGTACATAAGGCAAAGGAAGGCATTGCGCATATTTAATAAAGAGCTAAGCTAAGCGTCTTCCCGAGTATGGCTGTAGGCGTTGGCATAGCAACTCCCCGACGACTAAAGGATGCAGGTAAACCAAAGGCAGACGAAGCAACACAAAAGCCAGAAGTGTTCGGAGTCGTAGATTGCAAAGATAGTAATCTTATTTAAGAGCTAGATGTCCTAGTAATCGACATGGCTACATGGTACTTTGTTATTAAGGTACCGTGTAGTTTGCGCATAAATAAACAATGGAAAGATAAGCTCATTCGAATAACGAAATACCAGATTCGATTCTAAGACAATTAAGTATGATTTTATCGAACTAATATAAAATAAGTGTTAACATTTAGTTTATTAATTTCAAATTTGCATTCAGTATTTATTTTATAGTTGAGTTGATATCATATTTTTATTATATTGGAAAAATTGGTTAAATGTTGTTAAATATTGATGCAACTATTGCAAAATATTGCTAAAATTGCTAAATATTGTTAAATATTGCTAAATATTTAAATTGCTAATTATTTTTAATATTGCTAAAATTGTTATGTTACATTGCTACATATTGTTACTTATTGCTAAAATTGCTAAATATTGTTAAAATTGCCAAATATGGCTAAATATTGCTAAATAGATTAACTATCGAGATAATAATACAAAGAAGACGTAATGTTTAGAAATATATCTCAAATATAAATAGTTTAGTTTTGTACAAAATACCTTGGGCTGATTTATAGAGTTGTCGATTGCGTGGAATATCTCTTCTGTCCAGGGATCTGGCTTCTCGTCTTCTTGGCTCAGAACTCGTCATAGAAGTAACTATTACATAAGACATTACATAAGACCACGAGTCACGCGAAAACTACACAGAAATACCGCTAAAATGAATAATAACAAATTCATTATAGATTTTATATATAGTTCCCAGAAATGGGATTATCTATTCGAGTTACAAAAGTTTAGTGATTTAGTTATTGGATACTCTTCCTAATATGGTCATCAGAGATGCGAACGAAATTAAACCATTTTTAATCAATCGTGCAAAAATATGCCAAATTAATGACACGACTAGGAAAAAAAATCACCCGCATAATTACTATAATTATTGCATATTTATACAAATCGTAATTAATTGCACGCGATTGCGGCTCTAGAAAGCGATTGCGGCTCTAGAAAGCGACGTCGCCCCGCGGACTCACAATGGTCGTCGTCGGAGAGAATCGGCTGCGACCGGCACAGACCGATGTTGCGGCGTCGAGCGTAAACTTCCGACGGCGAAACTGCGACGACGGCTCGAGTTCCCAGCGACGACGAGGCGGAGGCGACGGCGGCTTGAAATTCGTCGTCGGCCGCCGTACACGAATCGTAGAGGGCGCCGTCGGAGTGAGCGCGGATGCGTTTGCGCGACGACAGCGGAGACGAAGGCGGCGGCGGCGGAGTCGCCGGCAGTAGGAATTGCGAATTGCCGTAAGCTGCGGGGGAGGGCGGAGGAGGAGGTGGCGGAGGCTAGATTACGACGGCCGTTTTGGGTTTAGTAGACGGAGCGGGGTACCCGGTACTCGGGACTTCGCAGCCACTAGACGAGGTAGATACATTATATCATCGGGTATTATCGAGTATTAAATTAAGTTGCGAATATCGTATGTAGAATATATAGAGGAAACGAACTACAGATTATGTAGAAATGAAATTAATACCAACAAGCATTGATTAGAAGGCATTCATCAAAAGATGTTGAGGATAATGGAATGTAGTGGGGATCCCTGGAAGATGGTGGAGAGACGTTATAACCTAATTTCAAATGTAAAAGTTAAATAAAATAAGTAAAATATATAAAATTACTATATAAATAATCAGAAGAATTAAACGTAGAAATAAACGTCTTTGAAATCAAATAAATCACAAATTTGCGCGTATAAAAACACTTATTAGCACATGTTAATGAAGTTTGCAGAGTATTCGAAATAAAGATATTTATGTTGGTTGTAATGCAAATAACAAATGACTACAAAATTTAACAATTTGGTTTCGTTTATAAACGATATTCAATTATCACGGGATAAGGTCATTACTTACTTACATTACTTATCTCATAATAGCATAAGAAGAAATAATAATATAAATAATAATTTTTAAAATATTTTAAAAATATCATGAAAAAAATCAATGATATGTATAAAATATGACTCGAGAATGAATGAATTATATTTATTTAATATAAACATGTAATATATAAACTATATTCTCGGGAGGTAGTGTAGGTTAATATTGGTTATAGTATAACAATAAGAGTGTTACATAAACAAATAAATATGCAAGTAAGCAAATATTATTATATAATACATACAATAATTTAATCGTACAGGTTAGGGAAATGTAGTAGATGGTGAGGGAAAGTAGAGGATAGCTGGGTGATAGTTGGTCATTAGGGATTAGCAAATGGTGGGTAATTTGAGTCACTTTTAAATATCATATAGATTAGAATGAACAAATATGAAATGAACATGAAAAATGAGATGAATTAAGTAAAGATGGATTATATTCTTTATCTATGAAAATATGTTATTGCTGAAATGATAATGAAATCTTTCTATGTGCAATATATTACTAACTCCCAGCAAAATGACATCATGATTTGATTATAAACAAATATTGATACAAGACATAGAAGTGGAAAATGATCTGCTCATTGCAACATGGCCTACATATCTTTGCATGTAAATTGTGTCGCAAACACTCACAACTGTCAACTCATTGGATGCAAAAAGCATCGTTGGCACACATCTTTTGATTGGAATGAAAAAAAGCACCGTAGAGATAGACGCAGAAGAAATCGTAGTCAAAAATCATTACTGACAATTTATTTTTACGAATGTGGTTAATTACGCTATATACGTTAATATTTTCTATAACCTTACATCGACGGGATGCACAACTATATTAGGAATAGGGTAGTGGGCTGAATCAACGGAATGGGCATGTCCAGACATGTTAACGACCTTCAAGACGAGTCAAATGAGATCATCTGTAAGTTTTAAATTTAACAATTAAATTAGATATAGGTTATTCGAATATATTATATGCATTAGATATATTAACTATAGAAAAAATCTATAGAAAAATTAATCATTAGTAATAATTATGTTAAATATAAAAATAATATTGATAACATTTATATTTGAAAGCATGGTCAAATTAACCGAAGTTTTTTGTTATTTTTATTTTTGTATCCTTATAGATAATATTATTTATTTAGGTGAATATAACTGAGTTGAAATAATATTATAATTATAATATATAGAATAGATCATAGTATTTTAAACCAAAATCTTGAAAATAACTTAACATTTTTTTTTTTAAATCAAATAATAATACAATTTTGTATGGCCTGAATATGTCACAACTTAATAATTGATCCAAAATGCATTATAGAAATTTAAGATAAAATCATATATAGTCATCAATCATATTAAAATAGAATATTAGTAGAATAGGAATTACATTTATAGAATATTTGTATAGAAAATGAAGTATGTGACTCACATGTTTAGTTAAATAAGATTACATAATACCAAGGACAAGAAAAACATGGAGTCAAATAGCAAAAATTGTGATTTCCTTGAATTCAAGGAAATCACAAGCCGATATTTAATATTCAAAGAGACAAAAGGGAGAAAAGGGAGAAGTTTGATGTATTAATAATTACATAGGAAGTGATGGTGCAGTTCACTATATTAGATGTAATACGATGCCAGTCTATATATCCAATGGTAGAAATAGAGAGCCTGCATTTGTGATAGCCGCACAATAGATATACTTACATTGATTTCCTATACTGTGCAACTCATAATTATTATTATGTTGTAAAAAAATTAAAATTTAGAAAAAATATGAAGTATTATATTTACATATTTACATATTTATTATTACATATTTACATTTACATATTTATTATATTTAACAAATATATTATAAATATATTTATAAAAATTGTTTATATTTAATTAAAATACATTTTTAGATAACTAATTTTATTTTAATACAGAAATAAAAACAACACAAATTGCATTACAATATTACAGAAAGAAGATAAAGAGAAAATGTATCCGAAAAATAATAAACTTTAATTGAGAGGTCAATTTATCATGACAATTTAATTTATAAAGAAATACAAAATTTATATATTTGAATATATCAAAAAGTTTTTGCCAAAAGCAAATATTGATGATATCAAATTTAATATTAATTTATCTATATTTTTGATACATTTTACCAAATTAATAAAACGGATTTATTTAATATAATATATTTTAATATAACAATATTATTACTATTATTATAATAATCACAGAGTGTCAAATATATATATATATATATATATATATATGTATGTATATATATATATCTGTATATATATATATATGCATTTAAATACATCAATATTTGAATGATAAATCAGAGATATATTTATATTTGATCAAAACTAACAAAAATAATATTATCAAGTCATTTCTTTTATATTATTTTATTTCTTAAACAAATGTTTCTCAGATATAATAAAAAAATAATGTTGTATTTTGGTTTATTTTATTAAAATATATTTGCATTTGGTTCTAACTTTGGGTGTATAGGTATTTATTTACACCATAATGGTGTTTTCAATATTTGCACTGTATACTGCGGATATATCAGTTTAGGTTAACCAGAAGAGTGGAGGGTAGATACAGAACTGATATCGGTACCTATAGAAGTACAATGATCTATTGTTGTGGTTATAGACGAGAATCTTATAAATACATCTCTACTGTGTATAAATAGACGTTAT
The DNA here is from genome assembly GCA_964035775.1 of Osedax frankpressi. Classification (NCBI taxonomy): domain Eukaryota; kingdom Metazoa; phylum Annelida; class Polychaeta; order Sabellida; family Siboglinidae; genus Osedax; species Osedax frankpressi. The sequence goes on from OZ038316.1 coordinate 9,108,715, forward strand.
ACGGAATCAATTAATTAATTGAAATGAAAGGACTTTAAATAGTAACGCTTGGTATACATTAATGTTTAACTAAACATAGACAAACGTAAACAATAATATTATAATCCATGAATCAATTTGAGATGAGATACACTTCAACTAATAATTGAACTAATTCACATTTCAATGGGTACACCTATGAGGTAGAAATGTATAATGCACATTGTACAATATACATTGTACCTAGTATATACACATGTAGAATAGTATTTAAAAATATAACAGTGTATTTCTGAATTATTTATTAGCTCACAAAGCTGTAGAGAGAGAGAGAGAGAGAGAGAGAGAGAGGGAGATGGAGATGGATAGGGATAGGGATAGGGAGAGGGAGAGGGAGAGGGAGAGGGAGAGGGAGAGGGAGAGGGAGAGGGAGAGGGAGAGGGAGAGGGAGAGGGAGAGGGAGAGGGAGAGGGAGAGGGAGAGGGAGAGGGAGAGGGAGAGGGAGAGGGAGAGGGAGAGGGAGAGGGAGAGGGAGAGGGAGAGGGAGAGGGAGAGGGAGAGGGAGAGGGAGAGGGAGAGGGAGAGGGAGAGGGAGAGGGAGAGGGAGAGGGAGAGAGAGAGAGAGAGAGAGAGAGAGAGAGAGAGAGAGAGAGAGAGAGAGAGAGAGAGAGAGAGAGAGAGAGAGAGAGAGAGAGAGAGAGAGAGAGATAGAGAGAGAGAGAAAGAGAGAGAGAGAAAGAGAGAGAGATATCTGCAGTATTCAGGTCACCAGAATGACGTCAGAGGGCGTGACATAATATCGTGACGTCATACGTACGGTAATTGCGCTATTTTTAGATATCATTAGAACGGCTCGTATATATTCGATGAGTGGGCAGTGCCGTTGGCCAGTACTACGCCGCTGCAGTTGGTAATACACCTGACCCAGATTTCGGACGCATTATGCAAGTTGCAAACGTTGCATCCTATACCGCGATTCATTTATTTCCGCGTCCAGGGTTCGCGTAGGCGTTTCGTTCGCGCGCGCGCATTAGCGATTGCGAGATGCCAAAGGCAGTCAGGCCGCCTACTCACTATCGTGGGCGTGTCCACCAGCGCAGGCCTCGCTACGTGGGCGCGTCCACCAGCGCACGCCTCGCTACGTGGGCGCGTCCACCAGCGCACGCCTCGCTACGTGGGCGTACGGCGTACCGACGACCGCCACCGGCGGGGGCAGGTTCCCCATCCGCTATCTTAATGACGTCACGCGGTTCGGCAATCCGAAGGGATGGGCACGCGACGCCCACTCGGGTCATTTCCCGCCGCGACGCTAGGCTAAACTCGTGCCCAACTGCAGTGGCATCTGCATAGCGGCCCGCCCATGCGATACATAGACAACGATATCGTATATAGATAGTCGTGACGATATACGACGCTTTCGCGTGATCACATTAGAAAAAACAGTTTGTTAGAAATATGGTAAATACAGTAGCTTGGCAGTACTGTTATTTTCATATATCCTATGATACTAATAATGTTATGAGTTCATTTATATCACTATATATATATGGTATATATATATATATATATATATCACAGAGTACTTTACTCGGCTACATACTATATACTAATACTATATACTCTATACTAATATATATTACTCAATTCGACAATTTACTGCAGCATGTATATTTACCTATCTTTACTCTACTAGAGTAGAGTAAATACTATAGTGATATCTACTCTACCTGATACTAATCAATCAAATATATTGCCCTACTTACAAAATAATATCAATGGTTAATTGTTATATCTTTTATATAATATAATTTATTATCCATTGTTATAAAATTATTATTATTATGATTTAAATTAGAGCATGTTTAATAATAAGTTATTATTAAAAAGTGGATGCTTATAAAAACAAATATCCTTGGTTACAGGAAATGTTGTTTATTTCGAAAATGATGTCATACAGATAAGTATTACGATATTAGAAAATGTATTCTGTGTAGGACAGATTAGATCTTTTTTATCTCTACATACAACACCTGATTTGTGCATGAAAAATAGTAATTGCAATTTTTTATAATATTACATTTGCAATCAATAACCGTGATCTTAATGTATTTAGATATCTTAATGTATAATTAGAGTTGTAAATCAGTTTAAGTAAAAAAAGATTAGGATTCCAAAAAGGAAAAGCTAAATAAGAAAGTTACATAAGATCAATATTTCAAAAAATTATAGAGTTTTCAAATGACTTTTTACAGAAATTTTAAGTAAAATGACGACGTAATAAATATAGAAATTTAATTTTCTATGAATATAATTTAATGATGTACATAGTTTTTAGATTGGTTGTTTATCATATCTTATTTTTCAAATATATTTATAAATTCACGTTGAAGATTAATAATTTCAAAAATGAAGTATTTATATATGAAAAATAGTATATTATTTTGTTTTTTATAATATATTTTTACCTTAATTAATTAATATTATATTAAAATTATTCAATTTAGATCATTTCTATGTTACAATGTACTATAAATAAGACACATAGGATACACACAATGTAATCTTATTATAATTGAATAACTTATAAATGAACGGAAAACATGAAAGTACATTATAAATTAAATAGTAAAGATAACTTCTATTTCACAGAAAATACATAAAAACTAATGAATAGAGTAAACATAATAATAAATAACTTAATATTAGACAAGTATTTAATATTATATCAAGTAACTGCTATTTTCACAATAACAGTATTAAAGTTATAAAGTTAATTCTCAATTAATAATCTTTTTTGTAAAGGTAGGTAATATGCACTTGATTAATGAATTAATGATACATTATATATATTAAATGTCAATTCTTTAAAAGAATGTAGTATATAAATACATCCATCCACATCAAAAGTATAATATACAAAATATGCTGTATAGAGAGTAAAGTATATGGTATAGAAATTCTATAACATATTATTTACTATCTATAATAGAATGTATGGTTAATTAACATAAACAATATAAAATGAAATTCAAAATATATAAATGTTCAATGTTTAAAATATGACGTTTCCATATTAATATTAATAAACCATTAATTAAAAAGAATTGAAAATATTTTCTAATCCTTTAACAAAAAATAAATATTTCCTATTAAATTTCCTCTAAATAATGAGTAGACTATACAAATATATATATATATCTGTATATGATTACTACTTATAATATATCTTATATACTAAACAGTAACTTTATAGTAGTATTACTCAATTACACTACTTTTATACACAACTCTACTACAATATTTTATTAAACTACTATAATACACTACTCTACTACAATACTTTATTAAACTACTAAAATACACAACTCTACTACAATACTTTATTAAACTACTATAATACACTACTCTACTACAATACTTTATTAAACTACTATAATACACTACTCTACTACAATACTTTATTAAACTACTATAATACACTACTCTACTACAATGCTTTATTAAACTACTATAATACACTACTCTACTACAATACTTTATTAAACTACTATAATACACTACTCTACTACAATACTTTATTAAATTACTATAATACACTACTCTACTACAATACTTTATTAAACTACTATAATACACTACTCAACTACAATACTTTATTAAACTACTATAATACACTACTCTACTACAATACTTTATTAAACTACTATAATACACTACCTAACTACAATACTTTATTAAACTACTATAATACACTACTCTACTACAATACTTTATTAAACTACTATAATACACTACTCTACTACAATACTTTATTAAACTACTATAATACACTACTCTACTACAATACTTTATTAAACTACTATAATACACTACTCTACTACAATACTTTATTAAACTACTATAATACACTACTCTACTACAATACTTTATTAAACTACTATAATACACTACTCTACTACAATACTTTATTAAACTACTATAATACACTACTCTACTACAATACTTTATTAAACTACTATAATACACTACTCTACTACAATACTTTATTAAACTACTATAATACACTACTCTACTACAATACTTTATTAAACTACTATAATACACAACTCTACTACAATACTTTATTAAACTACTATAATACACTACTCTACTACACTACTTCATTAAACTACTATAATACACTACTCTACTACAATACTTTATTAAACTACTATAATACACAACTCTACTATAATACTTTATTAAACTACTATAATACACTACTCTACTACAATACTTTATTAAACTACTATAATACACTACTCTACTACAATACTTTATTAAACTACTATAATACACTACTCTACTACAATACTTTATTAAACTACTATAATACACTACTCTACTACAATACTTTATTAAACTACTATAATACACTACTCTACTACAATACTTTATTAAACTACTATAATACACTACTCTACTACAATACTTTATTAAACTACTATAATGCACAACCTAACTACAATACTTTATTAAACTACTATAATACACTACCTAACTACAATACTTTATTAAACTACTATAATACACTACTCTACTACAATACTTTATTAAACTACTATAATACACTACTCTACTACAATACTTTATTAAACTACTATAATACACTACTCTACTACAATACTTTATTAAACTACTATAATACACTACTCTACTACAATACTTTATTAAACTACTATAATACACTACTCTACTACAATACTTTATTAAACTACTATAATACACTACTCTACTACAATACTTTATTAAACTACTAAAATACACTACTCTACTACAATACTTTATTAAACTACTATAATACACTACTCTACTACAATACTTTATTAAACTACTATAATACACTACTCTACTACAATACTTTATTAAACTACTATAATACACTACTCTACTACAATACTTTATTAAACTACTATAATACACTACTCTACTACAATACTTTATTAAACTACTAAAATACACTACTCTACTACAATACTTTATTAAACTACTATAATACACTACTCTACTACAATACTTTATTAAACTACTATAATACACTACTCTACTACAATACTTTATTAAACTACTAAAATACACTACTCTACTACAATACTTTATTAAACTACTAAAATACACTACTCTACTACAATACTTTATTAAACTACTATAATACACTACTCTACTACAATACTTTATTAAACTACTATAATACACTACCTAACTACAATACTTTATTAAACTACTATAATACACTACTCTACTACAATACTTTATTAAACTACTACAATACACTACCTAACTACAATACTTTATTAAACTACTATAATACACTACTCTACTACAATACTTTATTAAACTACTATAATACACTACTCTATTATAATACTTTATTAAACTACTACAATACACTACCTAACTACAATACTTTATTAAACTACTATAATACACTACTCTACTACAATACTTTATTAAACTACTATAATACACTACCTAACTACAATACTTTATTAAACTACTATAATACACTACTCTACTACAATACTTTATTAAACTACTACAATACACTACCTAACTACAATACTTTATTAAACTACTATAATACACTACTCTACTACAATACTTTATTAAACTACTATAATACACTACTCTATTATAATACTTTATTAAACTACTACAATACACTACCTAACTACAATACTTTATTAAACTACTATAATACACTACTCTACTACAATACTTTATTAAACTACTATAATACACAACTCTACTACAATACTTTATTAAACTACTATAATACACTACCTAACTACAATACTTTATTAAACTACTATAATACACTACTCTACTACAATACTTTATTAAACTACTATAATACACTACTCTATTATAATACTTTATTAAACTACTACAATACACTACCTAACTACAATACTTTATTAAACTACTATAATACACTACTCTATTATAATACTTTATTAAACTACTATAATACACTACCTAACTACAATACTTTATTAAACTACTATAATACACAACTCTACTACAATACTTTATTAAACTACTATAATACACTACTCTATTACAATACTTTATTAAACTACTATAATACACTACTCTACTACAATACTTTATTAAATTACTATAATACACTACTCTACTACAATACTTTATTAAACTACTATAATACACTACCTAACTACAATACTTTATTAAACTACTATAATACACTACCTAACTACAATACTTTATTAAACTACTATAATACACTACCTAACTACAATACTTTATTAAACTACTATAATACACTACTCTACTACAATACTTTATTAAATTACTATAATACACTACTCTACTACACTACTTTATTAAACTACTATAATACACTACCTAACTACAATACTTTATTAAACTACTATAATACACTACCTAACTACAATACTTTATTAAACTACTATAATACACTACTCTACTACAATACTTTATTAAACTACTATAATACACTACTCTACTACAATACTTTATTAAACTACTATAATACACTACTCTACTACAATACTTTATTAAACTACTATAATACACTACCTAACTACAATACTTTATTAAACTACTATAATACACTACCTAACTACAATACTTTATTAAACTACTATAATACACTACTCTACTACAATACTTTATTAAACTACTATAATACACTACCTAACTACAATACTTTATTAAACTACTATAATACACTACCTAACTACAATACTTTATTAAACTACTATAATACACTACTCTACTACACCATGCTAGTACTGTCGGACACTGTGAAATACTTGAAAATTAAATCTATGAGGTAAATAATTTTATCCCAATATGAAAATGTTTTTGTGATTTTTCCCATTAAAATATATTATTCCTTAGTCTGAAATAATAAATATTGTTTAGACTATTACAAATATTAATGACTCATTAATTTTAAAAATTAAATTACAATTCAAGTGATAAATATAAATTAGAAAGATTTGCATTGTTATAAATATAAATTACTCTTGACAGTTGTATCAAAATGAAAACAATCGATGTCAAATAAAGTTATTCTTTCTGACCAGAGGAATTATATATGGTAGAAATAAATCATTGTGTCGTTCAAACAACCAAACCCAGTACTGTCTACTCAGTTTACTCCAGTTAAAAACACTATTCAGTAATGAACATAACTTAAAAAATCCTTCGAGTAGCTTATCAAGTACGATAAAATAGAGTACATTTTGTACATTATGTCTATTTTGGATTTAGACTTTATTTTTCCGATATAATGATTGAATTTGAACAGCTATTTAATTTGTATTTTATAGGACAATGTAAGTATTGCTTGAGTAATTGAAGTATTCCATGATATTAATAATTTGTATTACATAATTAGTTGATAGTATTAATTAATTAAGTTTTTTAAGAATTATTTTTAACGGTAATAATTTTTTGAGATTAAGCTTACGATTATATTTAATATGAGTTATATATTAAATAATATAATAAATTATATACACTCTAGTTAGATAATAGTCAATACTTTTTTCTTATATTATCATTATTTAATTATTAAAACCATGAATTTATATATTTATATACATATATCTAAACAAATAATATAATACAAATTACCAATAAAATGATTTAGCTTTTCTAAATAATCATAACAATGAGTGCGATATCGACAATATATAAGATATAATATCTAGGAGCATAATTAAAGTAGGGAAATGGTAAACTTTTCTCTGTTCATATATAATGATGATAAAACAAATACTATATTTACCGTTAAATAATGAAGTTTGCACTCAGATCGCACTACAACATCATGCACATAAATTATAGATTGAATATAGTATCAATGTATGGAAATATATTTTTAAGTCTAAAATATAATAAATATAGTTTTTTAAAATATCTTCACAAAATCTCGAATATTCTCTAACATATGATACATTCAATAACTACGAATTCGATAACTACGAATTCGATAACTACGAATTCGATAACTACGAATTCGATAACTACGAATTCGATAACTACGAATTCGATAACTACGAATTCGATAACTACGAATTCGATAACTACGAATTCGATAACTAAGAATTCGATAACTACGAATTCGATAACTACGAATTCGATAACTACGAATTCGATAACTACGAATTCGATAACTACGAATTCGATAACTACGAATTCGATAACTACGAATTCGATAACTACGAATTCGATAACTACGAATTCGATAACTACGAATTCGATAACTACGAATTCGATAACTACGAATTCGATAACTACGAATTCGATAACTACGAATTCGATAACTACGAATTCGATAACTACGAATTCGATAACTACGAATTCAATAACTACGAATTCAATAACTACGAATTCAATAACTATGAATTCAATAACTATGAATTCAATAACTATATGCATAATAACTTATATATATTTTGGAAATAATTAGCGACATATGTTAAATATATGTATTCTATTATACTATTATATTATATTGTAAATGTAAGCAATACTATTAATCCCCAGCAATTGTTATTTTCCTTTCTTCAGCAAAATATCATTTCATGCAATGTACTTACGGTGGATTTATTTAATGGAATAGCCTAACCGAGTCTAAAAGGCACCAGAGTAATGAACTAATGGAGGACTTACTTATACATTATATCAACCTTATCTATTGATATTATGATATCTGACAACACTAAAGAAAATATATTTATTTTAGCAGAAAAGAAAATTGTTGAATACATTACATTTGGAACATTTTCCCTTTTTAGTAAGATCTCTAGGTTCGTTTAATCTTGGTAATGATATTATATATGATAAACATTTAAGATAGACCGAAAGCATAGTTATTATATTGATTATCATTCTGGTTAACTTGCCTTGAGATATTCATACCATAGTTATACCATATGCAACCCTATATCGGTATATATTTATTTATTTTAATTTATTAAATAAATCTTAATCTATCGTTGAGTATTTATAATTTTATCTTTCTGTTTCATGTCGTTTTGATATATTGTGCATATTCTTTTTATATCACAGGGAAAATTAAAATCAGACTTTATCAAAGATACCATCGAATATTGAATGCAAATTATTAAACATTTCATCATTTATTTCATTATTAATTCTATAATTTTCATCATATTTCATATTTTATCTATACCTAAATTGTCTATATCATTTTAAATATTTGTCTTCTATTCTTTTCGATATATTCAACACTATGAACCATGTTTAATTTATTTTACACTCGTTTTATTAATAATCATAAATAATGAAGGTCATTCAAATTAACATGCATATTTAATTGAAATTTCACCAACACATTTCGAAACCACATGCTATATTTATATATAACGTAAGTCATAAATGTACCATATTATATCATTATTGATATACAATGAATAACTTAATACTATACATTCTTTACCATCTAAAATTGTAGACTAGAATAATGTAAATTCTTAAAATTATGCAAATTATGCATATTAAATCATATACATTACTGGTTTATCAGGCATATTTCAAGAGAGAATATTTATATAGATTTATAGACAAAATGCTTGATCAAGATTTGTGTCAGCAATACCTAGGATAATTATTAGCAGAGATTGATAAATATGATTAAATGTAATATATAAATTAAATAAAAGTATATATTTATAATAAAGTAATATTTTAGTATTATAGGGCCCAATTTTTTTCAAGTGGAGTCATTGGATACAAAATATCTTCTGACAAAAATTGTATAGTCATGAACACTGTTTACTGAACAGTCTTTAATAAATAAAGTGTGTGATGTTTTACAAATATATCTGATATCAAGTATTCAGTTGATTTATCCAAAATGTATTATTATCATAGAATTTCTTACAATAAAATAAGTATAATGTTGACATAAAATCTTCACCATTAATATTGTTTAAAATGTAACAATGAGTTAGATGAGACTAAGAAAGTCTAGGAAGTTTTACAATCATTCGTAACTCTTATATCTCTACAAACTCTACAATACTGAACGCCGGTATAATATTAACTTAATTCTAAATTTCAATTCAATTTGATAACATATTGTTAACACATTGAGTATACTTAAAAACGTAATATATTATCTCTAGATGGTAATAAATATATACTATATATAGTATATAGTATATATAGTATATATAGTATATAGTATGGCATATAATATTTAGATAGAGTTAGAATCAGTTAGAAAATTTTTTTATACAAAATTTTAAATAATTATATTATATAATAATTTTGATTTTGGACTATAAAATTAAACAATAATTTTCAACTATTGATGACTATTAAAGACATTATTTAAAAGTGGAATAATGTGAAATAGCCAACTACTCATCATATATAATGTAATTTATATATTCAATATTTATAATGATGGTCACCTTAATTTTCAGACAATGAAGTTTTTGAGGAAAAAGTAGCGGGGGACACTTTTTATTAATAATTTATATTAATAATTTATATTAATAATTTGTATTATTAATTTATATTATTAATGTATTATTAATTTGTATTATTAATGTGGATTATTAATTTGTATTATTAATTTGTATTATTAATGTGGATTATTAATATCTATTTACTTTATTTCTATATATAATAAGCTATAAAACTAAAATTTATTTATTAATTTGAAAATGTGTTAGTTAAATGTGGTTATATATACATTGCTAAATAATACACATTTGATTTACACTATCTTCATCTTTATTAAATATGCAATAATAGATCAAATAAAATATAAGTTTTTACTGTAATTTAAGATATTATGCTGTAATTCGGGCTTAGTTCATCATACATGCTTTAAACAAAACAATTTTAACCCCTAATAATTATGAAAATATTATACGAAAATAATATATATACGTAATTTTAAAGAACGTTAAATTTGAATAATATCTTAATATTTTGTTATACACGTAACAATATGTATTTCATTTAATCTTTAATACAGAATATTTCATTCAAATCACACATGTGTATGAATTTTACAACTTATGTATTGATTCACAGTCCCTATTTTGTATATTCTTTGTCGTAAAAGTTGTAATGATTAGATCTGTTCTAAATTGTGATCTTATCAGTAAAATAGGTACAATAAATAGTATGTATTCATTTTAATGCAAAATTATTTAATAGTAGACAGTCTATTGCTGAATCTGCAGATTGCAGAAGTTAACATTTAGTTTTCGAAACACTAACAGATAAAGTAATGAGTTTCTAACCATTAAAAAATGTGCAAGTGAAAACATACTACATTGTAAAACACTTATATAGTATATAAATATATATATAATATATTTATAAACTACTACCTGTTAAAATAGCAATTCACCTATTTTAAATCGTATATGAAACATCATTTGTCAAAGATGAAAAAAGTGATAACATCTGCATATTTAGATATATTCTTTAGATGATACGTTTGTAATATCGTAACATTTTATAAATCCTACTTTAATGTAATACATATATATTTTTTTAATTTCTGGGAATTTTGTAGTTAAGATATATATATCTATTTTAAATTGATGAATTTAACACATTATTTATCATTACAAATGTATCAATACACATATATTATTCTATATGATATCAAATACAAAATACATACTAAAATGTTAGTAAAACATTGATATATCATGATTTAAACATTTTATTGTGATCACCAATATAAACAGTAAAAATGATAAACATAATCCAAGTGGAATATTAATGAACCTCATTTAATATCTTTAAAATAATTAACGTATGATTATTAATTATATGGTAAGATTATATTATCATAACATGTATATTCAAATTTTAAATAATACATCAAGAGATTAGTGTAATTATAATATTTTAAAATATATCATATACATTTAAATAATCAAATTAATCTAAGTAAATCGGGGATAAACCTATGTTGATGTATCCTATTTCTATCATAGAAATTTTATATTTAATTTAATTTTAAATATTTAAATTTTTTATATAATCATATTCATTTTGTGTTAATTATATTTAACAATACTCACATAATGAAATTGTAAATGGATCTTATCTAGTGATAATGTCCTTAAATATACAAATAATAAGAAATAAATTGATAAAACCAAAACTGCAAAATACACACTTATGATAATATATATAAAATAATTAAAGGTAAATATTATCATCTGTTTTATACGCATGCGCATATACATCGATAATCTTTGACTGATGACCTTATATAGGTCAAATTTAAAAAATTTTAAATTTATATTTCTAATAAATAAGTTATGTTGTTTCGTGTAATATAAAATATAATATATAATATCATATTGTAATATTTATATTATATTCATATTATGTTTGAATCATATATTATATTATATATCAAATCCAATAAGGATGCTAAAAATCCATGATTTCTAAAAATTATTCTTAATTATTAATTATTCATTTAATAATTATAATAATATCGATATCATAATTAGTGTATTACATTGGGTTACCTTTATACTATATATTATCCGTAATAATGAGTATTACCGTAATATTGGGTATTACTATTTTAAATGTGTAACCAGAACATGTAACTAAGTTCGCCGGTTCATATAACTATATTTATTTAAAGTAATTACTATACTTAACTTTACATTTATTAATATTTATAATAAAATAAATTATATAAAAAGGATTTCCAATGTAGGTCGGTAATATAAATGTAGACGTCGTAATGTAAGTGTTACTTTTCTAATACAGGCTACTATGTTATTATAATCTTGAATTGGAACTTGAATCCACGTCATGGGCTATAGCTACCATCAGAATTAGGTCAAGCAATATCAAATTAATATGTCATTCACTTCAGCCAAACAATCCTATTTACAAACCAACAAGTAGTGAATATGCTAAATAAGTACAAGTGGATGAATTCAGTTTATTAAAAGTTTAATTAAAATTATATTTGTGGAATTAATTAACTTTAAATATTCAAATTAATATTTATTATATGTATAATAAATATATATTATATATATATATATACATATATATACATATATATATATATATATATATATATATATATATATATATATATATATATTATAAATAAAAAGTCAATTGACGGCGTCGTATCAAAATATATATATTTAATATACATATAATTTATTTACAAAGCTGGTTCTATATTGTTATTGTATTTTACTTCCGATATTGCTAACATTATGGTTATATAAAGAATTCCGGATCTTAGGTTTAATTATTTCACATAGATTATGGATATTTAGAAATTGAAACCCCTATATTAATTATCGATTCATCAAAGTTATAATGGTTTCGCAGTTATCGATATAGAATATTAAAAATAATGTACGTCATGCGATACACGGCTTACGCCATACATCATTAATATCGTTAAGGTATTTTCTCTGAAGTGTACAGTGTACATGTTGTACAGTGATCACTTGCAATGTAGGACGTGCAACGTGCATTAATGCAACTGTACGTCTTACATCAAGGTTCCTATATCACGATTTAACTTTAAATATTGTTATTCTACAGTTACTACATAGTTGTACAGATAAATAGTATCTACGTAATCGTTCTTAGTACTTTATACATTATAACAGTAAACACTAATTATAACACTACACAGTTTATGTCATAGGTATTTAGATATATACATAAATTATTTATTTCACCACACGACTTCCAGCTCGATGATATAGGGGCTCGAAGACTGGGGAAATTAATCAACCCGACTGAACTATAACAATTAACTGCTTAAAGTTACATTTTTAGGTGTTATTGAGGTATCGGATTCAATTTACATCGACCCCAGATAATTTCGGATACAATAATCAACATTTTTCGACTGCAAACGTTCACTAATAAATGTTTAGAAGAAGTAAGGTGTAAACCTCATTTGCTACTACCCCAATACATACAAGAGGTGGCTTGACATACGCTATCTAGAGAATTGTCCTTTCCTCGTGCAAAGTAACCATGGTACGAAATAAAATGCTACCCAGACTAATTCTAGATCTCGAATTATTTCGCAATACAAGAAGCCTATATATTCTAAAGGCATATTTAATGGCTTATATTGCAAATTCAAGTATCCCATAAAGAGCAGTTTACTTCTTTTTGCCGAGGATAGATTCAAACTGTCGGATATATAAACAGTTGTTGCACCGATTGTATATTTCCGCAGGTATTCTAGTCCGACGCACCACCTTCTCGTATCGGTAACTAGGATTCCTACCAAAGAAATATTTCCCAACCGAATCCGTTCCGATATCGAGTAAAACGTTGTCACATTCAATCGGCATCCTTCCTTAACCGAAGAAGCTACTCGGTATCTTAACTAGTTAGTAGATAGGCTAGTTCTGTAGTTACGAACAATGGCTCCTATACTTAATAGAAGCGCCGCATTGGAAGTACTAAGCGTGATTATTGAGTATTCGTGTTATATAAACCAGAGGAGTAGATGTAAACATGACATTGCGTCTATAGTCTGTTAGTGGTCGTGGTGAGAGGACGTCAAACGAGGGAGCTCAATAGCACTAGGTCTATGGAAATACATATATAAATTATATATATAACTATAGTTATTGAAGATGGTATAGGATCTGTTATAGAAACTGGTATTGGAATACAGATCTCTTTCCGAGATCCGTTACGCATTAGAAATTTAACTCAATGCGCTGATATCGATATACCTGCAAGGGTTTACATGTGATTAGGGCTACCTTAGTACTTTCAAATTTAGGTTTCCTGAACGTATCGTTCTGGAATGGTTTATTAACCTGAATTTAACCATTATTTAGCTAAATCTACCTTCCTATCTTATTTGTCAGATCCCAACAATTACTAGTATTATCATCAATATATATTTTTTATCAATTTTCTACAGGCACTGCGATATCGGCGTCTCGGATTGCCTCGCATAACCCTTAAGAATTTATAACGAGAATTGTTTTTCGCTAATAAATCTACTCTCGAAATCCATTTCGCAGCCTTAGAACAATAATTAGATACTATTATAATAGCTAAACCCCCGTCGTGTATAGACTCGATAGCATACTATACCGAGTACAGTGTACTCGGTTATAGAATAATCTACATACAGTTTTGCTATCGAGGGTAAATGTATAGAGTAGAGCATTCTATATGAAGTCGGAGTCGGTGGAACTACTGAAATCTCAGAGTCCCATTTCAAACCTGGCATCACTCACGACGTTGTTCAATAACAATTGACTACGCTTGCATACCTGGTAATGTGTTCTGTAAGCTTTCGTAACGATGACCCGTATCACTATTGGGAAATAGGACTACCGAGAACTGCGTTGATATCATTTCGTTTAATGCCGCAACGATACCGTTATAATGAATACATACAATTCATGTCGAATAGGTCAAACTAACGGTATCATTTATAATCCCTTCACAATCGTCCAGTACGTGCATTCTATTCGAGTCTTCCGAGAATCCTGTCGCAACGATAATCGTAAAAAGTCGGATTATCTTATTTAATAAAGATTTGATATAGCAGATGATAACACTTTATAATAGGAGTAAAATTGAAAATAATAAAAGTTATTAAGATATTATGAACCCGGCCATAAGTAGATTGTAACTGATAACTTCGCGGTTTGGAGTTTCATTTATAGAATTAAATTACACGCGGAATCAATCACGCGTAACACGACAATAATGTAGTATTTCAGCTAAAAACTAAACCGATAAAGAGTGGTTCACCACCATAATCATTGTTTTAGATATTTGCAACGTATGTGTCGTAATCGAGTACACACACATACACACACATACACACACACACACACGCACGCACGCACGTACGTACACAAACACACGCACACATACACATGCGCGCACACACACCCACACCCACACCCACACCCACACCCACACCCACACGCACACCCACACGCACACACACAAACACACACAAACACACACACATACACAGATACACACATACACACGCACACACACACACACACACACATATATATATATATATATATATATATACAAAAGGAAAGCATGATGTAGATGAATTGACTATTAACGGAATACATGTAATGCCATCAGAGGAGAATGAAACTGAGAAATTTTTAGGTATTCCTTTGAGAGCTAAACTTTAATTTGAAGTATCCTCAATTTTGCCAATCCTATTTGAACATCTAAAAGATTAATTACTGACACCTTGTCGACAACTAGAAATACTTAGAAGCTACTTGATGTCATATTTTTCACATAATCTAGTCCCTCGATGCGTAATAAAGGAATCATTATGTAAATATGTAAGAATTGCACATATATTCCTACGAAACCTTACACACATTCCTGATAATACTTGTATCCCTTTTTGATGTCGAGAGGAAAATAGATGGTCTCGTATTCGGAAAGCTTATTATCAAGAATCTGACAGTTAGTCAGTGGCGAAACTTTTAACAACTTATATCATCAAATGAAATTTTCATTGCGAGCATTTCGAAATCCAAAATTCAAGAATCTTTTGAATCAGCTAAAGGTCAAAATGAGATTTTATCAATTGATTTCCTCTCGGAAACAAAGAACTGTTCCCTATGCGCTTATATATATATATATATATATGTTATATATATATATATATATATATATATATATATATATCGACGGGAGCTAAACTATGGTCAAGTATTTGCCACACAGCTGCTAGACTGGAGATCAACATCGATATATCCGATGAGAATAATCACTCTCTTGTCATCGATAATATATGTTGTTCTCCAGGTAAATTAGTTCAATCTCTTTGTCTTGCTATAAGGACAATGTGGTCTAAGTAGCTAATGGGTTTCCAGTAACAGGGTAATGTGGCAAAATGCTATGCCTCAAAAGAAATCGCTATCAAGAATGCTATCTAATAACTTTACTCTCTCACATAATACACAGAAGTTCTGGGATAGGGTATACTCTATACATGGTTCGATTTACTACCTATGAACAATTTCGTGGGATCTCCAGAGAGATCAGGTAGAAAATGCTCTGCTGACCTGCGCATTCCTTATTTCAATATCCTGCACAAGGCCTGATTACATATCTTGAAATAATAAATAATGAAAATCTAAAAGAATTAATCTCTGCAGATAATATGAAAGAACAATTAAAAGCCGACTCGGGGTTAATCCCTGTTTTGATAATTACCATTATTAACTTGACCTTTAACATCGATGTCACTATTTATTTTGACACTGAAGATGACATCTTCCAAACCGTTAAAAGAAAAGTATCGAAGTATAAATATCTGGATATTGTACTGGCCTTCGTTGTTGGACCACTAGGTAAGAATAAAACGAGTTTTTAAGTTCAATAATAGTAGATTTAATGTCTGAAGAGGATTTGTATACGAGACGCCATTGAAAGTACGATGCCCTTAATAAATAAAATATTTACTAGCTAAATCCAAGTTACTTAATTTATATTCATAATTAATTTATTAGTTTTATAATTTTTTAATATTTTATTGTGTTCAATATCTACATTTTTACTGTTTTATATATACATAATTATTTCATCTAAACTAGATTTCCCATTTTCTTCCTAACCTTTTATCTATCGTTTTAAATTTATATCTATAACATATTTATCATTAAATAAATTGTATGCAGTTATTTTAATTACTTATTCTATTTTACTTTATTCAATATAGTTTATGACTCACATACACACACACACACACACACACACACACACACACACACACACACACATAAACACATACACATATATATATATAAATGATGCTATAAACATCGTAGCTAATAAACCATAAATTCATTATCAGACAAACTTAACCCTTTTAATTTCTTATGATTTATAAAATAATTTTTATAGCAAATTTTATGTAATTATTAGGTTGAATTTTTCATTAAGTATATTAAATAAAGGATTGAAACTATAATAATTTATATTATAATCTAGATGAATCAAATAATAATTTAGTTTAGTTTTAATACATTAATTAGATTTTCATTGTTTATATCTATACATTATTCCATTGTTTTTGACAATTTATAAATAAATTGTTAAATAATACATCGGTAGAATGAATAATATATATATTTAAAATAAAGTATTATAATAAGATGTATTAGTTAATTGTTCTATTTGTTGCCTATTTTTAAAGATTTATATATATATATATATATATATATATATATATATGTATATATAATTATATATATACTTACTACTAACTATAATATAATGTGTAAATTATAACATAATGCAGATTTAATAGTAATATAGAATACATCAAAGTGTAGTCAAAAATGTAAACGCAAATATAATATTCAATAACTATATCGTATACTCTAACCATATATAGTATAGATACAGCATCGTAATTATAGTCGAAATCTTAATATTAAAGGGAATACCTCGAGTCATGGATTAGTGGCCATTATAAGAAACTTTTTATATAAAAAATCAAAAATAATTACACTTCTTACAAAAGTATTATACATAATGTTCTATATATTATGTAAATATAGTGACTATATGAATGTATTGTACTATCTTAATGTACCTATACCTAGTAGATCATATTTATAAATATCGTAAATATATAAATATCGTACAATACATCCAAATATCCCAAGTGAATATTAATAAAAGAGCAGTTATTCATTTATTTTGTATTGCTATTAAATTAAAAGGTAATTCAATACTAATTATGTTGGGTTAGAATTGTTGTCTTAGGAGACAAATGAGTGATTTCTTAAACAGTTTATTATTATTTCATCAATTAACTTAATTAAGCTTAAAAAATATATGAATAGAATTTATTAAATAAAAAACAGTGCATGTATTAAATATCGTAGAATTAAAAAATTCTAATATTGTGTTGGCTTAATTTCTTTTGCGAAACTCTCACCCAACCCTCATCTTCAATGTTCTTCATTGATTTAAAGTTCGATGGCAGTGTATTTGTTTTATCAATATGTCAGTTATAATATTTCAGAATATCGATGAAGATCGTAGCTCATCTCACTCAGTTCCCGTAATCCGAAGTGAATTCCTGTTGTATGATATTAAGCAATGTTACGAAACATTCTTCGATAATCGGCAATTTTTATATAAATAATTGAATTAGCTTCTCTATCATTCCCAGTGCTTATTTATACGTAATAATATCCAAACTATATATGTTAGTATTATATTGGTGTCCAGGTCTCTCATAGATAAACATTGTTAAGATGGTTTCTTTGAATATTATAAACAAAAGCTCTAAATAACATTTGTATAATATAGTTCATGCTCCGGGATTGACAAATTCCTCATCTTATGATTATCGTATTAAATTTGTGCTTATCAGTATTATGTTTTCCGGAGTTTTACTCCCAGAATCTATATATATACGAAAGTATCTACTTTTTCAGTTATTCTTTCAAATTATGTATATATAATATATACTATATATTAAATGTGTTTTGATATTTGAATGTTATTAATTCTATCACCTTTTCTGCCTTTTTGTAATATATACTCGATACTATATTAAATATTTATTGTTCAATTCTCTTCAAAATTTCGTTTACTAATTTGTATTTCTTATGATATGAGATATACATATGAAATATACCTGCATCCTTTATGCTAATTGATCAATATCTTCTGCTTACTTTACGATTTTAAATTCGTGTTTAGCTTTCTGATAATTAATATTAATTGATTTCCATATAGTTTACCTTAATGTGTAATAAGTCCCGAGGGACTTATTCGTGCTCCTCTTTCCGGCAATAGTTTTTGTTTCGTATTCTTATTAAAGTATTTCATTTGAATTGGCAATTACATATTCGAAATCTGTGTTAATAATGATTTATTTATTAAGCATTTTTTAAGTTAAAAAATCGATATTATAATGTTTAATTATGTTAATAATTCGATATTATACCATATGTTATTATACATCAGCCCAATCTAAATAGTCTCATATTCTTATCTTGGCATTATTGTTGATTAATAGAAGGTTCAAGTCTTATCATGTTTATTATTAGTTATTATTTATTTATATAACTATTTTTCTAGATATATTCCTATACATTTTGGTGTCGTTATAATATTTCCGGATTTTGGTAGATGATTTACATTATTTTTGACAATTGTGCTTAATTTTATTATAAAGAATTAAAATAGTATAGTTATTCCTAAATCAGAATAAAAATAGTATATTTATTATAAATAAAATAAATAAATAATAATAAATATTTCAAAATAATCAAGTATTTAATTTTATCATTGAAAATGTATTTCACTCAATTATTATTCAATAATTTAACATATGAAAATATTGTATAACATTATAATATCATTCTGTTTGCTCGAACATATAAATGAACTATATATATATATATATATATATATATATATATATATATATATATATATATATATATACAAACCATACGCAGACATACACACTCACATAAACGTACAATGTACACTATATGTACACAAACACAAAATATACATACATACTTACGAACATTCATGCATACATATATATTTTTATACATACACTTACACATATATATTTTTTAAATAGCTATCATGTCATATTCTTTAATAATAGGTTTTAAATCTATTTTCGAATGCCACATTAATGAAATGGAGATAATATGAGGATTTTTTCATTTATTTATTTTTACATAATTAAATCAATAGTATCCAGCCAAGATAACATTTAAAATAGTACGTATGTAATGTTTTAACATTTTTACTTTTAAAGATACATTATCATCATCGATATCATGATGATCCAGATTTTAACTTTTAAAAATATTCTGTTTCATTTTTATTTTAAAGATTTATTATCTTATTTTTATGAAGATTATAATTATAATTATTCTTTTCCATATTAAAAAATAATTGTCGTTGATATCTTATAATTACAGATATTATTATTTTTCCATGTAACAAATTATTAATAATTCCTATTAGGAACATTAGAAATACTAACCAAAATAAAAATTCTAACAAAAAAACGAACCTAAAAATTCCTAGATTTAATTTAGATTAATTTTCTAATGGATATTACTACATATGAATACATACGTCATAAATCAAACACCAAATTTATTAATTGTAACTGAATTTTAAATGGTATAGACATTACATTCGATGTTCGT
>OZ038316.1:9130159-9229304 GCA_964035775.1 Osedax frankpressi
CACAAAAATAAAAGCATGGAGGTGATTTCGGAATGCGATAACGATTCTTGTGCTTAATGACATACGCTGTGAATTTATTTAGTAGCATTTGTATATCGGATTATAGAACTTTTGAAATTCTATTTTTTTAATTTATAGTGTAATATAAAATTATTAATATTTTTCTGTTAAAATCGCATGTTTCAAAACGATATAAAAATATTTAAAATAATATTTAGTTTTTTTATTATGAAAATTATCATGTTTAATAAAAAAAACTATAATCTAGATTTTCTAAGAATATTAATATAATCTATTATTTTATTCTGTAATAAGCTGAATAATGTTTTATGAATATATTCTTATTAATTTTTAATTTTTAATTAAATAATTATTTGGAGAAAAATAAATAAGTAAATTTCATACACGCCTTCGTGGAATTCACGGAAGATATATTTAGATTGCAAGATATTTAATCTCAAAGAGTTCCTATTACTTTAAAACAAAGGCTCAACATACTGGACACACCGATTACACCGATACACTGACCTTACGCAATATCGCTTATTGCAATAATATTCATTGATGAGCTTATTTTAATAATACCCTTGACGAGGGTCCTTCGTCTATAAAGAGATCATTTAATTTTCCATATTGCTTATATTTTCAAAGAAAATGTAAACATCTAAATATTTTAAATTTTGCGAGTCTGCTAAGGAGGTAGAGGTATATATAGAGGTTTATATAGAGGTATAGGTAGATATATAAATATACCTGTATGTAGAGGTCTAGTTAATCTATATATAAATATATAGATAATAAGTTTATTGGGTGAAAAAATGATAATTCATGTAATTCGACATTAAACGTAAATATGGATTTATGGATTACATTTGCCGATTCAATAATATTGCAAGTAAGTTTATGGAGTGCGATGATTTACATAAGAAATAATTTGCGAAATGTACATGAAAATATTGGGTTGGCTTTTTTAACAATATGTTAATAGACTAGACGATATGTTAAAAAAGAAATTATGCGTTTATTATTTAAATTACTGTCTGTTCGTATTTTCTTATAGGATCATATACTATATATATATATATATATATATAAGATATATTCTAGTGGACATAATGGTGTGTACAGTTTCTGTCGCAAGTCACGGCAAGTTGTTAGTTGTTAACTAAATGAATTATAACGTCAACTAGAACACCAAAAACAGTTCGAATTACGGACTCGTGCATCGACGCGGGTATTGTTTTTAGAATAACAACGATTGATTGGTCGTCCGTAATTGCATGCACCTACTAGGTGCGTCTGCTACACCACACCAAGTGTTAGTGTCAGTGCATCGCATGCATCTCGGGGGTCATATCAAAACTAACGCGTTTCACATTAGGAAATGCTGTACACTGTAGAAACACTGTACTCCGGAGTTGCATATACAAAATACATAGCGTAACCTAATCGCATAGTTTACCAGTTAGAATATGTATTGTCGTTAAGAGGTGAGTCGCTTACCTCGAGGTAACAACGGGTAGAAACAGGGACACGGTTCACTGTACCCATAAAGTATTGAAATAGCGGTCGGAGGCTATAGATCACCGGACGTTAGCCGTGCGTACTGATATGTGGTCAGTGGTCAGTTGTCAGTCGTCAGGTGTTTGCGGATATGAGAATCGTTATGTTTTAGGTAATATTGATATCGGGCGTTTTCCTTTTTTTTAATGAATATTGAGACTAATTCGAGAAATTGCATAAAGAATATTAAAATCAAAAAATATAAAGAAAATATTAAAGAAAACGGTAAACATAGAAAAAAAGTTAATACAACTACATTTATGATAACAGAACATGAAACGAAGAGAATATATAAAGTTATGATAACAGAAGCTGAAACGGACGAAAATAATAGATAGAACTGGAGATTAATTAGTAATCGTGATAATCTGAGGAGATAAATATCGCGTCGCAATTATCTCTGACCACATCGGTCAGCCTTGCATCGCCGGTTTTTATTACACCATTAACTCGTGCCGCTTGACCGGGGCCATTTTCCCAGGCACGAGGTGACCTATAGGCCATGTATACAATAAGCTTTCTTATAGACTTTACATCCTCAAATCATCGAAAACATGTGTCATTTAGTAATTTTAGTATTATTGCAGCAATACATGTATTACAACAATAGATTTATTAATAATATTTTTGCTATTATAATATCATAAATATAGCGAATAATATAAATATAGTTATTGCTGTTACAATAGAGAAAATTAAGTTAAGTGCGTTTTATTCAAAATAGGTTAACTAATTAATTATTCATATTATACATTCTAATTTAAATCTATAGAACCATATTACTGATAATGCAGGTTTATACAGCAACAGTTAGTTACGGTATACTATACTGTAACACTACGTGTATGGACATACATATCTTAATGTTATATATGTATATATATATATATATATATATATATATATATATATATATATATATATATATATATATATATATAAACTATTATATATAAATAGTTATTATCGCTACTAAGTGTTTTTGTACGACCGTTATACAGTTTATGAAATATATTTGCGAATGCATCTCCACCCGAACCTATGTTTCGATATCTAAAGGTTACTTTATGTGAAGTATCGAATAACACTACCTGTTGGATGCGGGGTGTACGAGAGGCAATATTTGCCTTAGTTTGAAGTTGGCGGAGTAATTCGTAAAAAGAACTCTTTTCCTTCACAGTAGATTCGAGATCGAAACTTTACGTACACGTGCTACGGGATTAGACTCTAATGGTATATGAACACCGCGGCGGAGATATAGTATACCCGATATTCTCACCTGTATTACTCTATAGTATACCCGATATTCTCACTTTAATTACTCTATAGTATACCCGATATTCTCACCTGTATTACTCTATAGCATACCCGATATTCTACCCGTAATACTCTATAGTATACCCGATATTCTCACCTGTATTACTCTATAGTATACCCGATATTCTTACCTGTATTACTCTATAGTATACCCGATATTCTCACCTGTATTACTCTATAGTATACCCGATATTCTCACCTGTATTACTCTATAGTATACCCGATATTTTACCCGTAATACTCTATAGTATACCCGATATTCTCACCTGTATTACTCTATAGTATGCCCGATATTCTCACCTGTATTACTCTATAGTATATCCGATATTCTCACCTGTATTACTCTATAGTATACCCGATATTCTACCCTGTATTACTATATAGTATACCCGATATTCTACCCTGTATTACTCTATAGTATGCCCGATATTCTCGCCTGTATTACTCTATAGTATACCCGATATTCTCACCTATATTACTCTATAGTATACCCGATATTCTACCCTGTATTACTATATAGTATACCCGATATTCTACCCTGTATTACTCTATAGTATGCCCGATATTATCGCCTGTATTACTCTATAGTATACCCGATATAATTACCTGTATTACTATATAATATACCCGATATATTCACCTGTGTTACTCTATAGTATTCCCTATATGCCCACATGTATTACCTAATAGTGTCCCCGATATGCCCGCATGTATTACCTAATAGTTTCCCCGATATACTCACCTGTATTACTATATAATATACCCGATATATTCACCTGTGTTACTCTATAGTATGTCCGATATTCTCACCTGTATTACTCTATTGTATACCCGATATATACACACATGTATTACTCTATTGTATACCCGATATATACACACATGTATTACTCTATAGTATACCCGATATTCTCACCTGTATTACTCTATTGTATACCCGATATAATCACCTGTATCACTCTATTGTATACCCGATATATTCACCTGTGTTACTCTATAGTATGCCTGATATTCTCACCTGTATTACTCTATAATGTCCCCGCTAGAAAGGCTGATGCAACGGTATGTGTTCTAAAGCTTTCTCTTCCATATAATCGTCTTTAAACCGCAAAGTACATATACATAGTTCGGTTTATCACCACGGGTGCCTCCTATAAGGCTCTAGGGTATTTCTATAACAACTACAACTACTGGCGAAGATAAGAATATAACACCGACATATAATTATTCATAGATATCGATACACTTAAACTATATTAGCATATATATATATATATATATATATATATATATATATATATATATATGTATATATATATATATATATATAGTCTATAACATATAGCCTATAGACTGTAGCCTATATTGTATAAGGTTGTAGTATAATATATATATATATATATATATATATATATATATATATTTATATATATAATATAATTATATTATATAACTATTTCTAAATATGTGTCGCTAAAATCGATTCATTGTCAGAAATCTACATATTTCATTTAATTTAAATCTCAATTTCACGTGATTATTCATGATATTATACAATGAGAATAAATAAAGAGGAGAAGATAGTATATAACAATAAATTATTGAAACTATATCAATATTATAAAACGCACACGCGCACACGCAGACACACATGTATATAGAGTCGCAAATACATATACTCGAACACACACACACACAAACACACACCCATAATACTTAATTAGCACTCTCCAATAATTGAATATCCGACGAATACCTCCTTTTATTGACACCAATTATTGACAACACTAATTTACTGACACATATGCAATCACGCTCCAACTATGAGAGTCGTGACTGGCTTCGAAAAGTGAAAGTAAAATATTACAGAACGATATTACAGAACCTATTATGTTCGGCGAGACAATGCAAATTAAGATAACGAATTCACGTCGATAAGAATTATAGATACCTAAGATCTCATGACTCGATAGCAATTCAATCTTACGTATTACATTTATTAACTCTTATCGCGTCCCTCTTAAAGCGATTATGGAAATAGCAAATCCTGCTTTATTGCTCCATATGAATGGAATGATCCATAGATTATCTATAGATCATCTATAGATCATCTATAGATCATCTATAGGTCAGCTTCCAGGAAATAAGTTGCACGAATTAAATTGCACGAAACATTCTGAACTTACATTTAGGCTGAAGCAAAAATCTTCCCGATAAATGTAACCCGATAAATTATAGTATATACTTATTATTATATATTACTCTTGTTTATGTTATATTATAGTATATATATAACTCGGAATGGTATTATTGAGACATAAATTAAGCAGATATTAAATTTAGTATTGATCACTTCATTATAGTTAGTGAAGATATACAGAACAATAGAGGATAAGGTAAGATATACACAACAATAGAGGATAAGGTAAGGTAAGATATACACAACAATAGAGTATAAGGTAAGATATACACAACAATAGAGGATAAGATAAGATATACACAACAATAGAGGATAAGGTAAGATATACACAACAATAGAGGATAAGGTAAGATATACACAACAATAGAGGATAAGGTAAGGTAAGATATACACAACAATAGAGGATAAGATAAGATATACACAACAATAGAGGATAAGGTAAGGTATACACAACAATAGAGGATAAGGTAAGATATACACAACAATAGAGGATAATGTAAGATATACACAACAATAGAGGATAAGGTAAGATATACACAACAATAGAGGATAAGGTAAGGTAAGATATACACAACAATAGAGGATAAGGTAAGGTAAGATATACACAACAATAGAGGATAAGATAAGGTAAGATATACACAACAATAGAGGATAAGGTAAGGTAAGATATACACAACAATAGAGGATAAGATAAGATAAGATATACACAACAATAGAGGATAAGGTAAGATATACACAACAATAGAGGATAAGGTAAGATATACACAACAATAGAGGATAAGGTAAGGTAAGATATACACAACAATAGAGGATAAGATAAGATAAGATATACACAACAATAGAGGATAAGGTAAGATATACACAACAATAGAGGATAAGATAAGATATACACAACAATAGAGGATAAGGTAAGATATACACAACAATAGAGGATAAGGTAAGATATACACAACAATAGAGGATAAGGTAAGGTAAGATATACACAACAATAGAGGATAAGATAAGGTAAGATATACACAACAATAGAGGATAAGGTAAGGTAAGATATACACAACAATAGAGGATAAGATAAGATAAGATATACACAACAATAGAGGATAAGGTAAGATATACACAACAATAGAGGATAAGGTAAGATATACACAACAATAGAGGATAAGGTAAGGTAAGGTATACACAACAATAGAGGATAAGGTAAGATATACACAACAATAGAGGATAAGGTAAGGTAAGGTATACACAACAATAGAGGATAAGGTAAGATATACACAACAATAGAGGATAAGGTAAGGTAAGGTATACACAACAATAGAGGATAAGGTAAGATATACACAACAATAGAGGATAAGGTAAGATATACACAACAATAGAGGATAAGGTAAGATATACACAACAATAGAGGATAAGGTAAGATATACACAACAATAGAGGATAAGGTAAGATATACACAACAATAGAGGATAAGATAAGATAAGATATACACAACAATAGAGGATAAGGTAAGGTAAGATATACACAACAATAGAGGATAAGGTAAGATAAGATATACACAACAATAGAGGATAAGGTAAGATATACACAACAATAGAGGATAAGGTAAGATATACACAACAATAGAGGATAAGGTAAGATATACACAACAATAGAGGATAAGGTAAGATATACACAACAATAGAGGATAAGGTAAGATAAGATATACACAACAATAGAGGATAAGGTAAGATATACACAACAATAGAGGATAAGATAAGATATACACAACAATAGAGTATAAGATAAGATAATTAAACATAACAAATATATTTAAATCTAAAAATTAAAAACATTTGAAGAATGAGGACAGAAGATTATCAGATAGTTCAAATTCGGCCTTTATGGTCAATTCTTTATTGATATCTATATTTTGTTAGAGATAATAAACTCTTTCTTTACGACACAGTTATCGGGATACTGTGAACTCAAATGGTCTACTAATAGTGGTATCGAGATTAGCTTTACACAGAATTGTGTGAATATCAATAGTACTTTTTGTTGCCAATTCTATGTTAGAAAATTGTCTATGTCGAAACATATTGTAATATTAATAATATACGAAGAACTATTATGATTAATAATATCTGGCTTTAATTCGTCCTCTGAAGTATCGTAACTAATTGATGATAAATCAAATAATGTAGTAATGATCTCTTGCATTTTGTCAGTCTTATTGTCTCATGTCTTATTGTCTCATATCTTATTGTCTCATGTCTTATTGTCTCATGTCTTATTGTCTCATGTCTTATTGTCTCATGTCTTATTGTCTCATGTCTTATTGTCTCATGTCTTATTGTCTCATGTCTTATTGTCTTATATCTTATTGTCTCATATCTTATTGTCTCATATCTTATTGTCTCGTGTCTTATTGTCTCATATCTTATTGTCTCATGTCTTATTGTCTTATATCTTATTGTCTCATATCTTATTGTCTCATATCTTATTGTCTCGTGTCTTATTGTCTCATATCTTATTGTATCGTGTCGTATTGACTCATGGCGTATAGATGTACACATGTTTAGTACCTCATTGGTAAAACTTCGTCTGTATTTGTATCAGCTGAGCCAGGGTAGGATTTAACTGAGAGAGTCTGTGTTCGAGCCCTATGTCATCGGCTCCAGGCCTGAAATGACAATGACAATGAGTACCGTGATAAAAAAAACTGGGTAATATATCTATATATATATATATATATATATATATATATATATATATATATATATCACTACAAATGTCATATCAAATAAATACATCGTGCATTATACGCAAACATGAATACATCCACATATAAACATATATAAACACAAACATATAAACATAAATTTGTGTTATACGCATCTGGTGTTATTGGAGTTTTTATTTGAGACTATCAATGACTATTAACCGATGCTCGCGGGTTCAATGCTCGGCTCGTATTAGATGTACTTTAACATAATATATTGAAGTTGTTGATAGTTAATGCTCCGACTCTGGTTCGTTTACGGAGTTCCCGGTATGAGATGAAAGCACTGCACAGAATCTATACGATGCATAAGATTCAAATATATTGGATATAAATAAATATTTGGGTGTATCACCATATACTACAAATATTATTATAATTATTATTATTATTATTATTATTATTATTATTATTATTATTATTATTATTATTATTATTATTATTATTATTATTATTATTATTATTATTATTATTATTATTATTATTATTATTATTATTATTATTATTATTATTATTATTATTATTATTATTATTATTATTATTATTATTATTATTATTATTATTATTATTATTATTATTATTATTATTATTATAACATTTATTTGGGTGGGATGATAAATTTGATAAACCAAAATATAGTCAGAATATTTTTTTAATATTAATTTGTTATAAATATATATATATATATATATATATATATATATAAATATATATATATATAAATAAATATATATATATATATATATATATATATATGTATGTTATTATATAGAAATAGAAAAACAAATAATTCGTCCTTTTATAACATTAATATTAAGCACCAGCTTGAAAGGTGTAATTAAAATTACAATAAAATAAAGTAATACAACGAGGATAAAGTCCAAGATGAAGTATATTATTATATGTTCTAAATGTGTATCATAAACAATGCTTCATTTGATCCCATCAAACGCATTATTTATTATATAAATATTATTCGTAATACACGTGTGGGTATGCGTGTTTTAATGTGTTTATACTTCGTATGCAGATATATACAGGAGCTTTTTTCATATCAAATCACAATGCATATAGCTAAACTATAGCTTTATGAGATAACGTTAAAATAATACTAATATACGAAGAAATTGTTAACATAGTTCAAATTCACTCAATCAAAATATACACTTGCATGATACTGCATCAAAATCAGAACTCAAATATATATCAATTTGGAAGGTATTGATATACGCATACGCACACACACGAATACACACATACGCACATACACATATATACACAAACATACACACACACATGTATACACAAACGCATACATGTATACATACATACACTCTCATATACACATACATATATATTCATATACATACACACGCACGCACACACACACACACTTATATATATATATATATATATATATATATATATATCAGTGCGGAAAAATAAGAACAATACTTAGTATGCTGTCAGTAGTTATGATAAATATTATAGAGAGATATAGAATGAATAGCCGCTAGATATGTAATCCGTTGTCAGTGGTGTTGTAACAGGACATCCCTTCCGGTGTCTCTGTAAGATACCAAAGCGTATGAAGGTTACTTACAGATTGTAAGGAGTGGTCAGTGAAATAGCCACGTAATCAAATAAATCAACACATCCGTTTAATGTAGTTCGGACTTTGGTTTTAGTTGATTGCGATCACGTAAAATACATTGTAATATGTTTGAGTGCGTCTATTTGTTTTGTGTGTGTGTGTGTTTGTGTACATATGCCTGTGTGCGTGTGTTTTAATCGTGTGTTTTTAAAAATATACTTTACTTTGTTTGAAAGTTGTTTAGAATATTATTTGATTACATTTGAGAAACTTGGAATAAAAACTATATTAAGTGTTTATATGACATTTATTATAATAACAATTATTATTAATTATATATATATATATATATATATATATATATATATATATAATTATATAAATATGTTATAGTATCGCTATTTAATATTTAATATAAATGAATAGTTCTTGAATTATGATGAACTTATATACAGAGAAGGAGAAGATTTATTGTCATTTCATAATAATATCGGGGTTTGACAACGATATTTACTAACACCGATATCTACTATGGAATTACTGTGCCACTATCCATTGCTCGAGTATAAACATGTTTGAAAACGACCTCAATATACATTGTGTGTGCCATGTCCTCCCAATATTAACAAATTCCGGATATTTCCCCTAATACCTGTAGGGCTGTATGGTGAATTCGTCGGTCAATTTACGCGATGATGGTTAGTTGACCGGATATTATGGTGACTTCGAGGCGGTTATGTAATTAGGACTAATGTGTACCATTTAGAGTCACGAGAGATATATATATAGAAATATTGATTGTTTAACCGTAATTAGCTGACTCGGTTTAAAGGAAAAACAATTAAATAACCACCGGAATGACCACAATATCTTCGATTGATTAATTTTAACTCTCTGAATGATCGATGGAGTGATTGATGGAATTACTGGTGGAATGACTGATGGAATGACGGATAGAATGACTGATGGAATGACTGATGGAATGACTGATGGAATGACTGATGGAATGACTGATGGAATGACTGATGGAATGACTGATGGAATGACTGATGGAATGACTGATGGAATGACTGATGGAATGACTGATGGAATGACTGATGGAATGACTGATGGAATGACTGATGGAATGACTGATGGAATGACTGATGGAATGACTGATGGAATGACTGATGGAATGACTGATGGAATGACTGATGGAATGACTGATGGAATGACTGATGGAATGACTGATGGAATGACTGATGGAATGACTGATGGAATGACTGATGGAATGACTGATGGAATGACTGATGGAATGACTGATGGAATGACTGGTGGAATGACTGATGGAATGACTGATGGAATGACTGATGGAATGACTGATGGAATGACTGATGGAATGACTGATGGAATGACTGATGGAATGACTGATGGAATGACTGATGGAATGACTGATGGAATGACTGATGGAATGACTGATGGAATGACTGATGGAATGACTGATGGAATGACTGATGGAATGACTGATGGAATGACTGATAGAATGACTGATGGAATGACTGATGGAATGACTGATGGAATGACTGATGGAATGACTGATGGAATGACTGATGGAATGACTGATGGAATGACTGATGGAATGACTGATGGAATGACTGATGGAATGACTGATGGAATGACTGATGGAATGACTGATGGAATGACTGATGGAATGACTGATGGAATGACTGATGGAATGACTGATGGAATGACTGATGGAATGACTGATGGAATGACTGATGGAATGCCTAATGGAATGACTTATGGAATGACTGATGGAATGATTGATGGAATGACTGATAGAATGGCCGATGGAAAGACTTATGGAATGACCGATGGAAAGACTTATGGAATGACCGATGGAATGACTGATGGAATAACTGATAGAATGACTGATGGAATGACTGCTGGAATGACCGATGGAATGACCGATGGAATGACAGATGGAATGACGGATGGAATGACCGATGGAATGACCGATGGAATGACCGATGGAATGACCGATGGAATGACCGATGGAATGACCGATGGAATGACCGATGGAATGACTGATGGAATGACTGATGGAATGACTGATGGAATGACTGATGGAATGACGGATGGAATGACGGATGGAATAACGGATGGAATGACTGATGGAATGACTGATATAATGACGGATGGAATGACGGATGGAATGACTGATGGTATAAAAGATGGAAATCTACAATATTTGGATAACATCGACCAGTAAATATTCTTTACACATTAGGAATACTTAAGATTAGTGGCGATTATAAAAAGCAAAATACATATTTCTAAACAATACGTCATATTGTTAAGCACACCTAGATTTATGTGAAACTCGACATAAGT
The DNA here is from genome assembly GCA_964035775.1 of Osedax frankpressi. Lineage (NCBI taxonomy): Eukaryota > Metazoa > Annelida > Polychaeta > Sabellida > Siboglinidae > Osedax > Osedax frankpressi. Next base: position 9,141,962 of record OZ038316.1, read on the forward strand.
GACACTGCGCATCGAGAAGTACACCGTACAAAGTACACTGTACACTGTACACTGTACACAAACAATTTAGTTTAGAATAACCGCTAGCTACGCGCAATTTCAGTAAGATAGGACGAAGAACGGTTTTATCATGTGACGCAATTAAAATATCGGAAATATGCGTATATATATATACAACGACGTACGTCGCATAACGTATTCGTCACTATATCGCATATCGCATTATCACGAGATGTCCAGCATAACAGATATAACCGCATCTGGGTTCACGGTAGTGTATAAACCCCACACCAATAATGCGTTAATGGTCATGTTCCGGTGAAATAATGACCCGGCGCTGTTATGTAATCCGCCCCGATTCTATTTATAACCTTTGCAGCTATATATATATATATATATATATATATATATATATATATATATATATATATATCTATATATATATATATATCTATATATATATATATATATATATATATGTTTATATATTATACTATGTTCAGTATATATATTGTATAGGATTATATATGCTGGAAACAACGTCTGCTTTTGATGTGTCATCGACGATAGCCGTTGGATACATCATAATAGAATGATTAGTATTGTTTTATATGTATAGGACCTACATAATGCAGGGGTGTACCCCGCTATGATGGGGATCCTGGTATTAGAAGAGAACGAGATGTAAATGTATAGATAACATACGGATGGTAGTCAAGGCTATCAGTATCAGTATATATATATATATATATATAAATATATACATACATTTATATATATATATATATATATACATACATTTATATATATATATATATATACATACATTTATATATATATATATGCATATATATATATACATTTATATATATATATATATATATATATATATATATACATTTATATATATATATATATATATATATATATATATATATACATTTATATATATATATATATATATTAAACATGTATTTAATTCAAAGTGTTGACCTATCGTGCTTTTAAAAATATAAACCAGACGAATGTTAAAAGATAAACAATACTTAGAATATATTTGATAAATAGAATGAAATGGTAGTGAACAATGTATACAAATATAAAAAGGAACTGAAGTATACAATTTTAGTCAATAAGATAAATATAACTTAATGCCATCAATATATGTTCATCTATCATGCAGCTTTTTGTCATGCACTTTATAGCTTCATTATTTAAGATTGACAAGTCGATATATATAGTGCTTCTCGTAATTACTATTTATCACTGGATACTAAAGAGTTCATTAGTACCAACTACAAATGACAATAGACCCCCCTAAAAGAAATCTAAAATAATAAACTTATAAACTCTAAATTACTAACGGCGAACTTGGATGCAATTACTCTTATCTATTACTGATTCCTAACTGTAAAATAATTTCAATAACAGAATCCTAACTGAATCCTCTTAATTCTGTGATTCATACGATCTTTGACAATTAAGGAGTTCATGTTTTGATGAAAGATAGAAAATGACGTACAAAAGCGGAGGAATGTATTTTTTTATGAAATAAAATACGAAAATCACTTCCCAAACCCAATAATGTTTTAAACTGCGATATTCTCCGAATGTTTATATCCTAACAATAATATCACACGTATATCCTACATAATTACATACCCATCGGATAATAGTAAGATAAACCGCTTCACAGAATTCAACAAATTGTATATGACATTATTTACGATAACATACAATTCGCAGGCAACTTCAATTCCACTTCGAATCCGACTTGCAGATAAGACAAATTACTTTGCAATGCACTAATCTTAACCCAACATACTGAATTCTCTATCTATATACACGGGTGTATACTTAACACACTCCATACTTAATTTTCATTACCGATTCTATGATCGATTTTACGCACAGATCCCTTTACAATCGACTACTGCGTAAGTACAAGTTCCCTAATATCTAAACGTATTAAATTAATATGCAGAAACATAAATACGATGAGCGCGATGTTTTCCAACGTAACCCTTACATAATACTGCCACGATTCTCCAAATAAACACATTCACTAAATAACATGCTAAAGTATATATATATATATATATATATATATATATATATATATATATATATAGAGGGGTTTGCGCATCTCAAATTAGACAATCGCAGAACGTAAACCGCCACCTTGGATTAATGCCAAATTAAATCCATTGAATCATGACATCACGCCAGCAAATCAAACTTGCTTAACATTTCTCAACATCGAGTTGAATCCAGACAAAAAGCAACACCTGTAGTACGCTGTAATTATGTAGTAAATAACTTCCGCTAATCAACTATAGTAGTCGTCTTCTACTTCTTGCGATTTAAGGATATCTTTTCAGATACGCATTCGCTACTCAGGCGCATAAAGCGAGTCCTATTGGGGTTGCTATGCGTATGCTATGAATTCCGGGAACCTGCTTGAAAATGCCGTACAATGACCACGGTTGTAGGTTCTACTGGGAATGGGAATGCTGTAAGCTTAGTGAGTAGTGGAGTAGCCAACGCCTGGTGGGAACTATAGCGTGATACATTAATGTTACAGTTTTCTTCGTAATTATCTTACCCATTTATTTGTTGTTTCCCTATATATTAATACATACATACACACACACACATACACATACACACACACATACACACACACACACACATATATATATATATATATATATATATATATATATATATATATATATATAGTATTCTTTAACAATTAAACATGAATATAAAACTGGATGACATTTAATATTTTGAGTCGTGAAAGGGAGTTTTTAAAAGAATTGACATAAATATAATAACATAAAAGTATAATTGCATTGGATTAGTTAAATTGATTAGCAATTAGTTATTGATAAAAATGTATAAGTTAATGAACTAAATATAAACATAGGAAGTTGGTGAAAATATAAATATGATGATAAAATACAGAATAAAACTAGAAATGGCGAATGTAAAATAAATAGAAAAATATTTCGAAGTGGAAATTAACCAGAGAAAAAATACTCGTTTATCAAAATATTAAATGTACAATATCTTATTTGGTGCATTGCCATTTAATTCGATCCCGGTTCGTAATGTTATACTATCGTTACCGTTATACTAAGTTTCAGCGGATAAATACTAAATAATAGCATAGTTCCAAGTCCCTAGCATTTAGAATTTGTACTTTAAGAAGCATGGATTATAATCTCTTGTGAATCAAATTTCGTTTTATGTGGTCATAGTCGATATGAGCATTCAATTGGTATATCGAGAATTCTGGAATTATTTAGTTATAATATAAGATATGATTCAGATTTAGTTATTACATCAGAGAAGATATTGAAGCTAAGAAACGTATCGAGACCCTGGGAATATTTGATGCGTAATCCAATTTTTAAAAAATATAAATAAATAATAAAATCAAGGACCAAACAAAATTATAAATTGGAAATAATCCTACAATAATTATTTACAAAGTAAAATAAATTAAAATTAGAGTTTTTGAAATTTATAAATAATACAATAATAATGGAACACGATAATCGAACTGTATCGAACATTAATATGTGATACAATGGGAAGTTTCTAAGAGTATAATGGATTTTTTAATGAAATTTCAAAAAATGAGATTGATTATGGTTTTGTTGTGTAACTCATTATTCGATTTAACAGCCGTCTCCTAGTTTCTGAAAACCATTGTTTAGCTCTCTTTTTTTTTTTTTACTTATAGCTAGTTATTAGCGGACTGCTTTACAGGACAACAGCATACATCATCTATGTGGTGGTGAGTTCATTGTGTCGGATACAACGATGTTTATGCAATTTATGGTTTGCAACCGTATAGCACTTTTAAGACCAGATATTAACACAAGTATATAAATCACTCACCTTTAATGGACGCCTTTAGTAAGAGCGAGTATACAGTTTACGGCGTATTTTGTACTCCATACACTATACACTGTACATTGTACAATGTACAATGTACAATGTATATTGTACAATGTATATTGTACAATGTATATTGTACAATGTATATTGTACAATGTATATTGTACAATGTACAATGTACAATGTATATTGTACAATGTACACTGTATATTGTACAATGTATATTGTACACTGTAGAGCATTTTTTGTATTAAATTAATGCCAATTTTGGTAATATTGATCACAGCGATCTTTTGTGGCAATATTTAATTGTCTACATTTGTAATTCTATATATGACAATGGCATCGTGTCCAATGCGTATTACGCAACCTGAACCTTGATTTCGTGTAGCCATTAAATCTAAGATATTCTTGAGATGATGAATATTAACCGGATTGAAAATAATTGGCGCCAGGTAAATTTGCCTACATCTCTTTTTACTATGATTCAAAGAGTGAATATTTGATACTATCAGTGGACAGGTACAAGATTTATAAATAATTGTAGTGAATGCATGTCGATAATTGTTCTGAATGCAAAGATATTTATTATGTTTACGTGAGTGTTATGTAAGCTTTCGAGTTCATTAATACCCTGGGTACCGTGAGTTACTGTTATCTAGGTAAGTAATTTAAATAGATTTGTATCTACAGTTATCATCCAGTTTAGTCAACGTCGTAGGTCAATAATGCTAGTCTAATAGTCGATTATCTTAGGTATGTCTTTAAGTATGTCTTTAAGTATGTCTTTAAGTATGTCTTTAAGTATGTCTTTAAGTATGTATTTAAGTATGTCTTTAAGTATGTCTTTAAGTATGTCTTTAAGTATGTATTTAAGTATGTATTTAAGTATGTCTTTAAGTATGTCTTTAATTATGTATTTAAGTATGTCTTTAAGTATGTATTTAAGTATGTCTTTAAGTATGTCTTTAAGTATGTCTTTAAGTATGTCTTTAAGTATGTATTTAAGTATGTCTTTAAGTATGTCTTTAAGTATGTCTTAAAGTATGTCTTTAAGTATGTCTTTAAGTATGTCTTTAAGTATGTCTTTAAGTATGTCTTTAAGTATGTCTTTAAGTATGTCTTTGAGTATGTCTTTAAGTATGTCTTTAAGTATATCTTTAAGTATGTCTTTAAGTATGTCTTTAAGTATGTCTTTAAGTATGTCTTTAAGTATGTCTTTAAGTATGTCTTTAAGTATGTCTTTAAGTATGTCTTTAAGTATGTCTTTAAGTATGTCTTTAAGTATGTCTTTAAGTATGTCTTTAAGTATGTCTTTAAGTATGTATTTAAGTATGTCTTTAAGTATGTCTTTAAGTATGTCTTTAAGTATGTCTTTAAGTATGTCTTTAAGTATGTCTTTAAGTATGTCTTTAAGTATGTCTTTAAGCATGTCTTTAAGTATGTCTTTAAGTATGTCTTTAAGTATGTCTTTAAGTATGTCTTTAAGTATGTCTTTAAGTATGTCTTTATGTCTTTAAGTATGTCTTTAAGTATGTCTTTAAGTATGTCTTTAAGTATGTCTTTAAGTATGTCTTTAAGTATGTCTTTAAGTATGTCTTTAAGTATGTCTTTAAGTCGAATTACTGCGTACATGCTTCTCTAAGTGTAGTATGATATATTTGTTTTTGAAGGCTTGTAGGGAGTTACAGGAGTTTATTTTCAGTTATTTTCAGTTGAAGAGTTGAACAATTCTGCTTAGTCGTCTGGTAATCATTTGTTTATCGAAATTCAATTTGTCATTGAAACGAAAACCGAAGCATTTTGTGGAGTCGCGCGGGGTAAGACTTGAATTAGTTATGAAAACATTAGACACGCGGAAAATTTTGTTAGATTTGTAGAGGGTGATAAGTTCAGTTTTGTTTAAATTAAGTAGAAGGTAAATTAAGTACAGCTATAGTTATGTATATGCTCGATTATAGAGTGCTTGAACGTAAAGAGTAAATCTAGCGCGTGGAAGCGCCGTTAAGTATGGAAGTCGACAAGTTGGAAGACATTAAGTTGATTGAAAACTTATTTAAATGTTTTGTGGTGTAGTATATCTTCATAAAAGCGGAAGTTAAAATCTCTTAAAATAATAGGGTTATTATATCAGAGATTGGGGACAGTATCTGTGAATGTAGTAAACCAAATAGAAATAAATGCAGTTATTTGTGTAAAGTAGATTGGGTATTGTCGGGTTGATTGGTCATTTTATAGTGAGCACTACTTCGCAGGAATCGGATGGTATGTAGAGTTCAAATAGTTTGCGTATGACACGGCGAGTCACTAAGATAATAATACCATCTTTCCTACCATTCGATCGTGTATATTGTCCCAGTTTGAAGGGTTTATGATGGATGATTAATTGGGAGGTTAAGTCGAGGTTTTCATTTAGAGATCAGGTGTTAATAAGAATTCGAGTCGTCAGAGTTTATATAATAAGCTTTGTCTTCTAAAGACTTCTTTTCAGTATTTTGCTTCATTGTGGTAAAGATGATGTCCATTTCTCCAGTTATGTAATAGTCAATGATTTATTTTCCAGTTTATTTTATGGTTGGTAAGTTTTGGTCTTAGTTCGTACCTTTCATTATTTAGATTTAATGAACACTTTAAATATTTCATTTACTTGGGATTTAAATAGCATGAAAGTGTATATGACCTAATTACAGTATTTGTTATGGAATACTATGATTTCGTATTTATTCTCTATATTTAACGTACTATTAAGTTGAGAAAAGAGCCTGTTGCATAGCAGATAGTAAAACAGATATTGCATAGGTTTGCCGTGAACTATCGTTATGGCAGTTGGGTGCAGTTTTGTGAAGGGTATACATTTTAGTATATCAGCAGTATTTAGGTATTCTTTTGAGATATTGACGATGGCGGTTATGAGAGTCGGTTCTATGTAGGTTGTCTGGCTAGATATCCGATTGTTTATATCGTCTACTGCAACGATCTGCGAGTAAGATCTCGTGGGATAGATTTGGGTTCGGTTAGTATGGTTTATTAATGCCGGGTTATGTTGTAATGTTGTTTAGCATTATGTGGCTTTATCTATGTGGCTTATTTTTTCCGTAGTGTAAATTGTAAGTATGCTGTTTATTTTTGATTTATCTCCATTAGCGTAGTCGGGCCGTTGGTGAGTAATTGTGTTTCCGTCATCGTTGCATCGCCCGTTATCTCAGCCGGTAGTGTCGACGGGAGGAGGCTGGAGTGCGCGGGAGATTTGTAGCTAGAGATTCGTAGTCGAATAACGGTGAGTTTAAAAAGTGAATTGCAATCTTAGAAGGGCACTGGTGTTTTCACGTCGCATCGAAAGTTCGTTCGCAGGGTAGAGACAATGTTAACGGAACAATAGCATAGCAGGCATATGCGTCCAACTGGTTGAAGTAGCAGCGGTAGGATGTTCACACTATTTGCTTGGCTACATGATCGATGGCCACTAGAACTCCGTTATGTATGCATTGCATAATAGACCCAGCAACGCCCGTATGAGAGATGTACGCACGGCTACAGACTTAAAGTATTAATAATTTTAATATCGTTAAATAAACCTAATCACTAATCTGATTAATTTACCGTTATTCACGATTGTTTAGAATATTTAGAGATAACCGGGGTGGATCTTTGCGAGAAAGACCTTTTTATCATTCAGAGAATATATCGTACTTGTTACGTCAGCACGATATTTCTTATAGAATTTATGATCTTAGTATAAACTAATCTTATCAGAATATCGCATAATGTTACATACATGTATATTAATAATATGTATACGTGTGTGTATACGTGTGTGTGTGTGTACGTGCGTGCGTATGTGGGGCTAGGTGGGTATATGCATACAGATATTTTTGTGTAATATATACACCTCGAATAAGGCTAATTAAAAGCTAATTAAAAGATACAATAACATAATTTACATATGATATAGCTACTAATACGCTAGATATATATATATATATATATATATATATATATATATATATATATATATATATACACGTGTATTGTATTATCCTATGTAAGCTTATTTCTTGAATCCTGCACGGTAATGCTATTGTTATCAAGGTATATTCGTGAAGATATCAGTCTTGGTCATTTATTTTTAACAGCATGATATACGAATATTTGGATAAATTTAAACTGAAAAGTAATAACTATATACTTCACATCACACTAATAATAGAATATTTAAGTAGAATATTTAAGTAGAATATTTAAGTAGAATATTTAAGTAGAATATGTAAGTAGAATATTTAAGTAGAATATTTAAGTAGGATATTTAAGTAGAATAATTAAGTAGAATATTTAAGTAGAATATTTAAGTAGAATATTTAAGTAGAATATTTAAGTAGAATATTTAAGTAGAATATTTAAGTAGAATATTTAAGTAGAATATTTAAGTAGAATATTTAAGTAGAATATTTAAGTAGAAGATTTAAGTAGAATATTTAAGTAGAATATTTAAGTAGAATATTTAAGTAGAATATTTAAGTAGAATATTTAAGTAGAATATTTAAGTAGAATATTTAAGTAGAATATTTAAGTAGAATATTTAAGTAGAATATTTAAGTAGAATATTTAAGTAGAATATTTAAGTAGAATATTTAAGTAGAATATTTAAGTAGAATATTTAAGTAGAATATTTAAGTAGAATATTTAAGTAGAATATTTAAGTAGAATATTTAAGTAGAATATTTAAGTAGAATATTTAAGTAGAATATTTAAGTAGAATATTTAAGTAGAATATTTAAGTAGAATATTTAAGTAGAATATTTAAGTAGAATATTTAAGTAGAATATTTAAGTAGAATATTTAAGTAGAATATTTAAGTAGAATATTTAAGTAGAATATTTAAGTAGAATATTTAAGTAGAATATTTAAGTAGAATATTTAAGTAGAATATTTAAGTAGAATATTTAAGTAGAATATTTAAGTAGAATATTTAAGTAGAATATTTAAGTAGAATATTTAAGTAGAATATTTAAGTAGAATATTTAAGTAGAATATTTAAGTAGAATATTTAAGTAGAATATTTAAGTAGAATATTTAAGTAGAATATTTAAGTAGAATATTTAAGTAGAATATTTAAGTAGAATATTTAAGTAGAATATTTAAGTAGAATATTTAAGTAGAATATTTAAGTAGAATATTTAAGTAGAATATTTAAGTAGAATATTTAAGTAGAATATTTAAGTAGAATATTTAAGTAGAATATTTAAGTAGAATATTTAAGTAGAATATTTAAGTAGAATATTTAAGTAGAATATTTAAGTAGAATATTTAAGTAGAATATTTAAGTAGAATATTTAAGTAGAATATTTAAGTAGAATATTTAAGTAGAATATTTAAGTAGAATATTTAAGTAGAATATGATAATAATTAAGATGTATTATAAAATACCGATATGTAAAATCAAATACTTATCTGAGTAATTTCATATCGAATAATAATATATAATATAATAATATTATAAGTATAAATAGTTTAGTATTTTGGCAGAGCAAATATGTCAAAGTACTTATTGCTAATAACATCATGGATTCGTGTAGTTTAGATATTAAACGTAACGATACTAATTAAATATGGAATTCTGAGTAAGAATATTACAGGGAACACTGGGTTATAATAATACATCATTTAATGAGGTATATATAACCAATGTTATAATTTATAGAGAGTCTAGTTTATCATATTTACTATTTGACATTAAACGTTATCATTAGGAAATTGTTTATTATCTTTGCACGTCGAGTATATTGTATAATATACCATATATTATATTAGTATAATATACCATATATTATATTAGTATAATATACCATATATTATATTAGTATAATATACCATATATTATATTAGTATAATATACCATATATTATATTAGTATAATATACCATATATTATATTAGTATAATATACCATATATTATATTAGTATAATATACCATATATTATATTAGTATAATATACCATATATTATACTAGTATATAATACCATATATTATATTAGTATATAATACCATATACTATATTAGTATAATATACCATATACTATATTAGTATATAATACCATATACTATATTAGTATAATATACCATATACTATATTAGTATATAATATCATATACTCTATTAGTATATAATACCATATACTATATTAGTATAATATACCATATACTATATTAGTATATAATATCATATACTCTATTAGTATAATATACCATATACTAGTATATAATATCATATACTCTATTAGTATATAATACCATATATTTTATTAGTATATGATACCATATATTATATTAGTATATAGTTAATAACATTGACAGCCGATTATTTTTTATATATCATATTATTATTACATAGGGAATGCTATTTAATAAATAATGTGTATTAAATCAAAATAATTATTTTTCTCACAAAACACTAATTTAAACGAATTTGTATTTTTTATGTTCGCGCATAGTTTTATACAAAGTATATGACTGTATGACGTACAGTTATATGTACGTCGTACAGTGTACGTAGAACACTGTATGTATATAAATGTATGTAGAGCATTGTATATAGAGCATTGTATGTAGGGCATTGTATGTAGATCATTGTATATAAAGCATTGTATATATAGCATAGTATGTAGAGCATTGTATGTAGAGAATTGTATGTATAGCATTGTATGTAGAGCATTGTATGTAGAGCATTGTATGTAGAGAATTGTACGTATAGCATTGTATATAGAGCATTGTATGTAGAGCATTGTATGTAGAGCATAGTATGTAGAGCATAGTACATACAACTAATTTTATTACATGACTAGTAGGAATTTTCTTTATAACATAACCGTTATCGATCGCAATTTATCCGAAGATAAACATAAATGGATCTTTATATAACTGTAAACTGAATATATTGGGTTTGGCGTAAGTTAATAATGTAAAGATAAGTACTTTCAAACCATCTAATATTATGAAATACATTTATTAGGTTTACTAAACGTGACGATGCATATAGTAAACAATTCCAGTTTTGTTGTGGGGAACATTTCAAATGATCTTTAATATTAAATATTATTTCATATTATTAACATAGTATTTTTAACGACAATCGAATAGCTTATATATAGTTTATTAATTGTACAAATAGAATTAATTTATAGTGAGTATAATATGTCGACTAAATTTAGCCAACAAGATATTAAACATATTGCACCCCAGCATTTTATTTATTATAATTTTATTTAAATGAAACCCTACACACATTTCAAATAACTACACACTTTCCAAAACGGGGATTGAGTTTAGATAGAATAATTTAAAGTTAGGTAACTTAAGTTGATAATCATTTTCCAATGCATATTATTCTCTAGCACCCAGGCCTATGTATAGCCTATGTGTGGGGAACTTCTGTGTACGCGACGAGTTCGTCATCGATATACAAACTAGAAAACACACGAACGCACGCGTAACTAAACCTACGCGCATACGCACGCGCACCTCTACGCCTGATAATGCCCGAGCGCACACATTCGCACCGCACGCACCGCGCACACCACGCACACCGCGCACACCACGCACTGCAATGCGTAGTGAGTGCGTAAGCACTAAACTACAGATAATCGCTGTTTTCGCGTACGCCGATATTGTGTCTGTCGTAACCAATGACAACACAGGATAGAGCATACGATATGTTAACCAGTATACACGCCACACTCTGGCGTACATTAGGAATGGAGCCATTAAGTGTATAGGGGTGTACATTGTAGAGTGTACATTGTAGAGTGTACATTGTACAATGTACAGTGTACATTGTACATTGTACACTATACATTATATATATATATATATATATATATACAATAAATAGTATAGCGTACTTATTGTATGATACTATTTATATAAAAAATATATTTTGAATTACAATGACCCTATATAGGATCATTGTAATTTTGTTTATAAATTCATTCTATTATAATATATAATATGATTATATGATATAAATAATAATTATATACGTATATTAAACAAATGATTATTATAAGTCATCATCATCATCATGTCATCATCCATATTGATAAATATAATAATTTATTTTTACTTATTATAACATGTATCTATATTATTTAGAAGAGTAAAACTATTATATAATATACTATATTAAATTATATTATCAGATCTATAATATATCAATTATTCTAATATAAATTAATGTATGGAAACAATAGGTTATATATATATATATATATATGTATATATATATTTATATATATATATATATATATAGAATGAAAGTATTGTATATCTATAGTATAATATTATAGTATCTTTATATCATTATATAAGCGAATCTTAATTCGAATTTTACGATCTACGACTAAGAGATTAAAATATTAAATTATTGCACATTATTTAATTTGATCTATTTATAGATATTATGACATTTTAGTTATTAGATTCTTCAAATCGACATAAGTGACATAAGTGAATGACAGGTACTTATAGATGACACATGTGTTGTATGCATATATCAGAAATTAACTTTATAACCTTTATATATATATGTATGTATATATTTTATATATACTATGTATATAAATATATATATATATAAATATATATATATATAAATATATATATATATATATATATATATATAAATATATATATATATATATACATATCGGGACATACATATGTTTTAATTGATTTATACATCGTACATCGGTGTAATGCAAAGCCCACATGGTGGTGTGCTAAGTACAGTGTACAGTGTCACAGTTATCCTGCACACCAGTGACCACATCTTAGTGTCAGCTATGCCGGAGTTACCGCTAATTCTGCCGCAACACCAACGAAGTGAATACGATCACTCATTGAATACACGTGCCTACTACACACGTGACAACTATACACCAGGCTACAACACACGTGACTACTACACACGTGGCTACCGCACACCAGGCTACAACACACGTGCCTACTACACACGTGAATACTATACACCTGACTACAACACACGTGACTACTACACACGTGGCTACTGCACACGTCAATACTATACAAGTGGATACTACACACTTGACTACTACACACGTGACTACTACATACCTGGCTACAACACACGTGACTACTACACACGTGACTACTGCACACTAGGCTACAACACACGTGACTACTACACACGTGACTACTGCACACCAGGCTACAACACACGTGACTACTACACACGTGACTACTGCACACGTCAATACTATACACGTGGATACTACACACTTGACTACTACACACGTGACTACTACACACATGGTAACTATACACGTGACTACTACATACGTGAATACTATACACGCCACTACTACATACGTGGTTACTGCACACGTGACTACTACACATGTGCACCTGTACACATGACTACTACACACGTGCCTACTGCATATGTCAATACTACACACGGGACTAATACACGCGTGACTACTACATACATCAATACTACACAAGTGGCTACTACGAACGTGTATACTACGCACGTGACTACTACACATTGCTACTACGCACGTGCATAATACGCACGTGACTACTGCACGTGACTACTACACGTGACTACTACACGCGTTTACCCACCGTGTAAATGTGCTCAGGGGGAGTTGTTCGCACTCGAGTGACCTGCGTAAAGGCCCTCTTCAATTATAGAAATACTATATACATCTTCCATACACCTATTCTGTATACACGTCATCCTGTATACATGTATATACATGTATACATGTATACATCCTGCATACATGTATATCACAGGGTATATTAATAGAATGGTCGAGCTATAACGATCTTAACCGTTATTTCATACAATCTAATGATTATTTCGGTGAATAATCGAAACTACTTCCCATGGGAACGTTGATAAATGATAATTACTTCAAAGTACAATATCGTATAGTCCAGGGTATAAAGTACTTGAATTTTCAAACTCACTTAAGTTAATTGCACTTAAAACTGTATTTGATCGTAATTAATAATCGTAATAACTCCAAAACTACGATCATGATAACCCCGCAATCACTCCCCATAACCATATAAACAAACATCCTCAAAACAACGCCCACGCCCACCTCCATAGCAAAGCCGTTAACAACTCCAATAACCATGACCACACCTATTACACGGTCCATTAATCGTTCCGCTATACGTTTCCTCAGGCTAAAATCGAGTCGACGTTCATGGCCCACCGAGAGCCTACAACTGCCGTGCTGATCATGTTGTACGCAGTTGTCATGGTTACCGGGGTGATCGGAAACCTCATGGTGGTGTACACGTTCGCTAGAGGGCGTGTTCAGCGAACCGTGACCACGGCGCTATTTGTCAACCTCGCCATTTGCGATCTAACCGTTGTGTTGTGGTGCGCACCCTTCAGCATAGCCAACGAGGTTAGTATTAGTGGGCGTGGCGAGGTTAATGGTGGGCGTGGCGAAGTTAATGGTGGGCGTGGAGAGGTTAATGGTGGGCGTGGCGAGGTTATTAGTGGGCGTGGCGAGGTTAGTATTAGTGGGCGTGGCGAGGTTAATGGTGGGCGTGGCGAGGTTATTATTAGTGGGCGTGGCGAGGTTAATGATGGGCGTGGCGAGGTTAATGGTGGGCGTGGCGAGGTTATTAGTGGGCGTGGCGAAGTTAATGGTGGGTGTGGATAGGTTAATAGTGGGCGTGGAGAGGTTATTAGTGGGCGTGGAGAGGTTAATGGTGGGCGTGGCGAGGTTATTGGTGGGCGTGGCGTGGTTAATGGTGGACGTGGTGAGGTTAATGGTGGGCGTGGAGAGGTTACTGGTGGGCGTGGCGAGGTTACTGATGAGCATGAAGAGGTTAATGATGGGCGTGGAGAGGTTAATGGTGGGCGTGTCGAGGTTAATGGTGGACGTGGAGAGGTTAATGGTGGGCGTGGAGAGATTAATGATGGGCGTGGAGAGGTTAATGGTGGGCGTGGCGAGGTTAATGATTGGCGTGGAGAGGTTAATGGTAGGCATGAAAAGATTACTGGTGGGTGTGCCGAGGTTAATGATGGGCGTGGCGAGATTAATGGTGGGCATGGAGAGGTTATTAGTGGACGTGGAGAGGTTAATTGGTGGGCGTGGAGAGATTAATGATGGGCATGAACAGTTTACTGGTAGGCGTGGCGAGGTTATTAGTGGGCGTGGCGATGTTACTGGTGGGCGTGGCGATGAGAAGGGGATGATTTGGTTGCGACTAACGGGATACTCGGCACAAAGAAGTACACGTGTTTACAAAACAAAAGTTGTGTACATATTAAACATAATGTTTAACATATAATTACATTCTATATATTTTAAATATCAAATAAATGTATATATAAATATTATATCACACCATTATATCCATGACAATAAAATCGATTGGTTATTTAATGAAACATTCAAAGTATTTCATGTAAAGCGTATTATAACTTGAGTTTCATGTAATTTGCACAAGTGGTTGATGAGAGATATGGCTTGCCATTGTAAAACTGGATAAACCTGACCTGAAAGTGACGTAAATACCCAGAACGTAGTCTACTGTATGACATATATGTATATAGTGTACAGTGTACAGTGTACACTGTACATTGTACCCCGTACATTATATATTTAGGTGGATTTCATTTGTACTATTTTCGACAAAAAGTGTTTATTTGTATTTGACTTGTATCTAGAATATTAATTTATAACACAACAAACAGAAAATTAATCTTTTTTATCGAATTCTCGATGTGAGTTAATTTTAAATTGTATGTACGTGAAATTTCATAGAGAAGATGAGAAAATTATTTTAAAACAAAATTTAAAAAAAATAATGGCTTATTTCTATTTTATAAGTCGGATATGAATCTCGTATAGTATATTTCCAATGAAAGATATTCATTTTCTATATCATAAAATAATTTTTAATATTTTGTATTATTAGATATGTTCCTTGACCTACATGTTTACGTAATACTTGCTAAATTACAAACGCATACCAAACACACGTTATTTACACGAGTTGATGCTGACGTAAGAAAACTGACGTAGGAAAACTGACGTAAGAAAACTGACGTAATAAAACTGACGTAAGAAAACTTACGTGAGAAAACTGACGTAAAAAACTGACGTAAGAAAACTGACGTAAGAAAACTGACGTAAGAAAACTGACGTAAGAAAACTGACGTAAGAAAACTGACGTAAGAAATCTGACGTAAGAAAACTGACGTAAGAAAACTGACGTAAGAAAACTGACTTAAGAAAACTGACGTAAGAAAACTGACGTAAGAAAACTGACGTAAGAAAACTGACGTAAGAAAACTGACGTAAGAAAACTGACGTAAGAAAACTGACGCAAGAAAACTGACGTAAGAAAACTGACGTAAGAAAACTGACGTAAGAAATCTGACGTAAGAAAACTGACGTAAGAAAACTCAAAAACGTTAAATATAAATGAGCAGGTTTGTGTCTGCGGATAAACTAGATACGAGGACACTTCTAGACCGGAAGCTACAGGCAACTAACTGGTCACCGGGAAGCTATTCCTATATGATTTTTAATTATGACATCCAATATTCCGCGATGATATAATCGAGTATTTTCGATGATATACACTCCTTGGCATTATACGATATTCCATCTGAATCGCGTAATAAATAACAGTAATTTATTTACGTCAGATATTGCGCTATGTCAAAATAAACAAGTAAGATATGAATTCCAATGTGGTGTTTATTATATAATATAACTGGTAATTAACTTTTGGAATTAATTTTTGTAAAATAGTTATATAATACTTTATAATAGTTACATCATATATAAATAATAGAAATGTAGTTATTTGAATTTTTAAATAAATTGAAATATCCAATCAATTTATATTAAATATTGTAAATATTGTAATAATTACATTAATTTGAATTAATTTGATATTATTTTTTTATTTATTTCATGGATATTTTAATAAATTTATTTTGAGGTGTACCTTTCAAAATTTGTTAAACAATGCCACAATTGTTATCTGTAGATCATAATTTATCATAATTTAGTGTGAGTTTATATTTATTTTAATTCTCTCTTGCATTAACACATATTTCTCAATGTGATGGAATAATGTAAAATCACATATATCATTAAATATATAGATATGTATATATATATATATATATATATATATACATATATATATATATATATATATATATATATATATATACATATATATATATATATATATATATATACATATATATATGTATTATATATTAAATCACTCACAGCTACGTTGGTGGTAGTATGTATATATATAAGTAGAAATATTATTATTTATTGAGATTTTTCGTCTGGGATTATATATATATATATATATATATATATATATATATATATATATATATATATATATATATATAATACATATCTTGTAAATAGTCCACATTTCAAATAATTACTATATTAGTGTAAAGGTAAGCAGGAACAAGTCAGTTATAAAACAGAGTAGCTTTGCTACAATATACCGTACTACTTAGGAACTACTATAATTAATGTGGAATACATGTTACATTTAATCAAGTCGACGTTATTTAATAAAATGTAGTTAAATATATTAAATAGTTATCTATTTTGTATATATGCTCTACCGTATGCACTGCACACTGTGTACTATGGTGCATATATTACACCGTAATAGTTACACTGTAATAGTTACACTATAATAGTTACACTGTAATAGTTACACTATAATAATTACACTGTAATAATTACACTGTAATAATTACACTGTAATAATTACACTGCAATAATTACACTGTAATAATTACACTGTAATAATTACACTGTAATAATTACACTGCAATAATTACACTGTAATAATTACACTGTAATAATTACACTGTAATAATTACACTGTAATAGTTACACTTTAATAGTTACAGTGTAGTGTAAGTAATTAGATAACATTGTACACCGATATTGTATATTAATTAGATAGTAAAGAAGTTCGACTAAATGTATAACAATAGAGGAAGATAATAAGAAATGCAATACTTTGGTCTACATATCTTCGGGTGTATACTTTTTACGTCGTATTAATTCATATTTCATAACATGTTTAACTATAGCGTTAGATCAAACTTCTGCCAAACTAAAGTTCATGAAACATGATGTAACTCAAGCTTTTATAAATAGATTATGATATAGTCTGCGGAATGTTACGCATGCGCATTATTAAATATAATTAATTATAAGAAATATATAGATATCAATTATTTACATAATTTACACGATATATCATTATAATTACCGATTCGGAAGTTATATAATCGAGGGTAATAATACAGCATTTAGTTTAATATTAATATTAATATGTTTTATATGCAGTTTAGAAATCATATTTACGAATATGACATATGAGATCATGTCATAGTCATATGCAGTAGAATGGACAAATATTGTAATAAAATGTGAAAACGTGTAAAGTTAAAAGGTATAAATTGTAAATGGTTGTAATATTTAAAAATTGATAAAATAATTTAAAGTGAAATCAATGAATATAATTAAAAACAATCACAAATAATTCAAAGGAACTAAATAAATACGAGAGAAAATTACCGAAACCTTCGATATATTTATTCTCGAGGTGTCAGGAACCAATGGCAACGACGTCTAAAGTTATAACAATACCCGTGGGAATATGTAGATAAATATATTTGTTTTTTCATGACTTCACTTTTTTTGTAAGTATTTTCCATATAAATCAAGAGCTATATCATTATTTGGCTAATATTCAATGACGATATCAGGATTTAGGACACGGAGATAAGAGCATGATTTAGGACATACCGTATAGGTCCTATGCTGTAGGCCATATAGTGTAAGTTATGTATATAGTGTAGGGTCTACAGTATATGCCCTACACTCTAGGGCCTACTTTGTAGGGATATTCAATTCGGATTTTAATATAGTTTGAACCAAATTATGCTGAGCTGTCATCTTGATGTCATTGTACATTATACAAGCTTTGAAGACGCGGATAGTAATTTCGTTCTCTGCAAAATCAACGTCCACGTAACTTTTTAGTAGATCCCGGGAATAACTTAATCGGGATAACGTTAATCCGAGCTTTATATCAGCAAATCCAGGCCTTGGACGACGGTATTGCGATCTGAGAAAACAGACGAGTTATTGATTTTCTAGAATCCTTCGTGGTAAGTAATCTAATTACGGTTCGCTAAAATATATATAATCAAGGTACGGTTAAGTCCGCCGTTTATTCGCGAGAATAAGCAGAAACTTTAGGTACTCGGCGAGTACGGAGCCGAAGTCAACGTCAGAATGACCGCAATGTATTATGTATTTGATATGCCGATACTCATTGGATTCAGGTGTTGCATTCTGGTACAGGTATTGCCACCTAATGAGTATATGAGTTAATATGAGTATATTAGTGCATGAGTATGTGAGTACATGAGTCTATACGATAAAGTACGATATTTCATAAAATAAGAAACTATTTACAAGAAACAAATTAGCGGCGTTCGCTATTTTACTTTCAATTATAGTTTTCTATCCATATTTCCATCATTAGAAGATAACAAGTGGGTAGCTTTAGCTCTCGTCCAGACATACGACTAAGACACATGACACATGGGTAAGGTGGCTACTTTCTGCTAGCATAGTAGAACATTCTTATTATCAGTGATTAACTTCAAATAGTCTTTGAAACTTTTGTCTATTCCTGTCGGGGACATTTTACCGCTCTTCCTGAATTCTTATCACGCGAGGCTGATGGTAAAACATAGCCGTTAAGTATCTCCCTGTTATCAAAGAGCAAGAAGTGAATCCGCAACCAAGTCTGTGTTATCTAAGATGCTCGTGGATCATGATAACGATAATGCTAAATATGAAAGTGATTCCGCGCGGGAAGCTTAAAATGTTATCGCGGTACACAAAACTCAGTGAACGACGTTCGTTTGCGTTCGAAACTTAAGCAAATTGCCGGCATCCAGAATAGAGATTATGTATTCGGGTGCGTCTGCGAGAGTAATATGTACCTTGTTAGCAAACAGTGGAATGCCTACGAACTCTTTAACAACACAGCAGCCGTTTAAAACACACAATGTATAAACATAACATAACATAATGCATTATAAAATGCCCTTGATCTTTCTTACAAGAGGATCGTGCTTATAGTGCTTATAGTGCTTATAGGTTAAACAAAAGATATATGGTAAACTAGCAACGACTTTAACATATTAGAATATTTATTTAATTAGCATATTTTAATGTGTTCCAAATGAAGTCTAAACATTATATTCAAGAATATGAAATATTTGCATATATTCTATATATATATATAGAACTATGACCTTCTTTAGATTCGTAAGTTAAATGAGGCCATGGTACACACTTTGATTATTTAACATGACGTAAGGTATATGTGCGCGAGAAGGTGCCACGAATTACACACTCACACATAAGTGAGATACATACCGTACATTATACATGTTCACATATAAATATATATATATATATATAAATATATATATATATATATATATATGTATATATATATATACATATATATATATATATATATACGTTAACTGCGCATGCCCACATATCTCCTATTGTTGCTATGCGAATCTTCAATACAATGCCAATCGAATTATAACGCCGTTATAAATCGCGCGCAGACTATGCAAATGTATTGTTTCCGTTAATTATAAAACCTATATATATATATTTATAGATGCAAATGAATTCAGACACGATCATCTATTTATAGGGATTCCCAACTAATGGCTAAACTCATCAATCACCCACCTGCGCATCTCTGACCATTCCGTTGACCGCTAAACTGATATCTACACGGTCCTCTATACATGCCTTATATATATATATTTATATATATATATCTACACCGATCTATGTACATTACCTCTATATGCGACCTCTATACATGACATCTATATATGACTTCTATGCATGACCTATATACATGACATATATACATGACCTCTATACATGACCTCTATACATGACGTATAGGCATGCCCTCTATGCATTCCCTCTATGCATGACCTCTATATACGATCTCTGTATATAACATATATATGACCTCTATGCATGACCTCTATACATGACCTCTATGCATGACCTCTAGACATGCACTCTATAATTCCATCTATGCATGACCTCTATACATGACCTATATACATTACATTTATACATGACCTATATACATGACCTCTATGTATGACTTTTATACATGACCTCTGCACATGACCTATACACATGACCTCTACACATGACCTCTATACATGACCTCTACACATGACCTCTATATATAACCTCTATAAATGACCTATATGCATTACCTTTATAAATAACCTCTATACATGACCTATATGCATGACCTATACACATGACCTCTATACATTGCCACTGATATCATTACATATCTTGGATCTTTGCAGTCATACACACACTGACTGTTAGTCTCATATCGCAATGCCCTACAATATTAATATTAATATTGATATATATATATATATATATATATATATATATATACATATATATATTGAAAGTATCCTATACAGTAAAGGCCGGTGTAATACGGCAAACTGTAAAAGTTAATATCAAAATGATAATTTAAGATCCTCCAGAGATAATAACTCGGATCCTAGTGAATTCTAGGGGAATTAGTTTACTCGAGCTGGTATGAGCACATAATACATTGGGCCGACAATTTACTGTTTATTTATGTTCATACACTTATAGCCATCTATAATTTCCTACTAATGTAAATTAATTATCTAAACTAACTGTAAATTAATTATCAATTAGACTAAAGTTTATAATTATTCGAGTTAATTTGACTTATTCGCTTATTTTCGTAACAAATTATGGAAATATATCTATTTAAATTAAATTATATTTCTATGAAAAATGCGTATAACTTTATTAACAAAATTTAATCATCAGATAATATCCCATTACATAAAGTGATGCAATCTCCTCTATATATAGTAACGTAATCTATTTTATATGCAGTAGCGTAATCTACTCTATATGAAGTGATGCTACCTCCTCTATATAAAGTAATGGAACCTACTCTACATACAATAAAAATCTCTAAATTATTTAAGTAATCCGCTTTCAAAAACCCAGGTACGCACTTAATGCATCTCACCTTTCCCGACTCTAAGTAACACACTTTTCCATCATAAGAAATACTTCCCTTGCATAAAGTAATGCCATCTGCATATACCAAATAATACATCATTTAATCATAAAGTAGCGCACTTTCCTCTAAATGAAGTAACGCCCACTAGAAAGTAATAATATATCTACTATATAAGGTAACGCACCCTCAACTACAAGAAATTAACTCAAGAAATTAAATAAAGGAGCCGCTCTCATAAAGTAACCCTCTCTCATCATCATAAAGTACAGATATCTCCTCTACATAAACTACAGTTATATTCCCTACACGAATTAACACTCACCCTATATAAAGTAATACTATATAAAGTAATTCACAGTTATCTATATAAAGTAATAACCTATCACATATGTTAAGTAAACCATCAACACCTACATAAGGCTACCCATGTTTCACATATCAAATAATACCCCATCCCATATATAAAGTAACGCCCTTCCACTACATTAAGTAACGTCCCATCCCGACATAAAGTAAATCCATATTCCATACATAATATAATGACTCCACTCCTACATAAAACAAAACACCCTAATTCCATACACCGGGTAACGTATTTTTCTCTTTATAAAGTAACGCGCTATTCCTATACCAAGTAACGTCCATTCGACATCAAGTAGTTAGCCTTCTTCTATATTAGCTAATGCCCAATCTACTAAATCAAATAATGCTTTCTCAACTTTATTAAATAGAGTACGCTCTCCTATATCAATTAACGTCCCCCCACATTAAATATCGGATTGTCTCCTATCTCAAATCAATATACTACCAACATTAAATAAAGTTTATTCTCCATCAAGTAACCCCTTTCCCCAATATGGTACTATGTTGTTTGCGACTCAAGTATTCAAGTATTCGAGTATTCAAGTATTCGAGTATTCGAGTATTCGAGTATTCGAGTATTCGAGTATTCGAGTATTCGAGTATTCGAGTATTCGAGTATTCGAGTATTCGAGTATTCGAGTATTCGAGTATTCGAGTATTCGAGTATTCGAGTATTCGAGTATTCGAGTATTCGAGTATTCGAGTATTCGAGTATTCGAGTATTCGAGTATTCGAGTATTCGAGTATTCGAGTATTCGAGTATTCGAGTATTCGAGTATTCGAGTATTCGAGTATTCGAGTATTCGAGTATTCGAGTATCCGAGTATTCGAGTATTCGAGTATTCAAGTATTCAAGTATTCAAGTATTCAAGTATTCAAGTATCTAAGTATTCAAGTATTCAAGTATTCAAGTATTCAAGTATTCAAGTATTCAAGTATCCAAGTATTCAAGTATTCAAGTGAAACTCAATAGAACGAGCGTGTGTTAATTCACAGCTATTACGTGTAATAATCGCTTTCTATTATTAATAACAGATGCGGTGTTAAGTCCGTGGCATTGGGTGGTCAATAATTCGAATTTATGTACTAACGGCTACTTATAATATCTTCTAGCCGTATGATATAGACGTACACATATTTGTATTTCGGTACAGCGTACGGAACCGAAGTACATCGTACACTGTACACTGTACAGTGTACACTGTACAACGTACAGTGTACGGCCCCACTGTACGTTGTACACTAACTAGCACTTTTTGTTATGCAAACAATTTAACTTATTAATTTGGTTCATCATAGACTGAAATCTATACCATGCATACTCGGTATATTATATTATATTATATATTATATATATATATATATATATATATATATATATATATTATATATATATATACTGAAATCTATATTTCGTACTAGAAAGATTGCAATAGCAAATACCTGTATAGGTAAATAGTATCGGTAATACACCCACCATAGCCCTAAACTACATATATCTGTATAATGTACTAACTAATGAGTATATACATGTGAAAGATTATCGCTAAAGTGGTAGTGGATAGAATAAATATTCTTATTTTAATTTATTTTCCTAATAACATGGACATATTTCCTTGACATTACATGGCGACATTCTCTAGATAACAGGGAGGCGTTGAATAGGTTATGGCGTCGATAGGTAACGTAGCGACCCCATTAATAGGGTGTTAACGGGTGTTAACGGGGTTTACTGGTCGCGGATTATGCACGACAAACACATCCCGCATATGCTTACATAACTGCGGGGCGTACGAGATCGGATCTGATCTAATTTCTATAGAAATCGTATACGATGGCATCGTATACGATGGCGCTTTCCATTGAAACAATGGATAACGGCGGTATCTTATATAACTACGCGATGCGCCTCTACGCGCCTCTACGCGCCTCTACGCCGACTATATAGTGTACGTGGGTTCGTCTGTGTTCTCGACGTACGTTCGTAGCGGTGTCGGTCCACTTGTTGAAGTTCTGGCGGGAACGAGAAATCGCCCGGATTATAATTAATAGTCGCTGCGCACTGGCCATTGCACCGAACGTTATGCAATACGTTATGCAATACGTTATATAAGGCGTTGTGTAAGGCTTGCGTAGTTATGCGCAGCTGTAGGGCCTATTGATAAAATTCCAGGAAATACTATTTCTATTGGTCATCAAAAAGTGTTTTATCGCTCGATAAACGGCACTTTCTGTATCGTTATCTATATGAGATGCGTCGGTACAATAGAAGAGAAGCGAGAAAAACCTCACCAAAGAATTGAGAATGATTGTAAGTTAGGATACAATCGATATCAAAATGTATTCAAATTATATATGTTAAAAAGACGGAATGTAGTCATTTAGACATTATTTATAAGCGCATACATGGAACTAATACATACATAATAAACACAATATTAGAAATTCTCTTATATCCTCCGAGGAGATAAAGTGCTTTGCTATTAGTTTATATAATTACTATGGTATATTTAAATTATTTACTATATAGAACTGTAATCCTCAATCATTTATTGCAGCAATAGTGCTATAGGATTTCGGAATTATGTTTATTTATCCACCATATCATTATCATTTTTATTACACATTATATATATATAAATTAATAAGTAAAATACATACGACTTACGACATACATTCCTAAACAATTGTTTTAATAATATTACTATAATTACTATATCTTACATTATATTGCTTATAAATATAAAGATTGCTATACATATATTTAAAATACATAAATATATATTTTATATTATAGGGTTGAGAAAACCTATATTATAAAAAATTTGTTTATGAGATAAAATCCACATTCTCCCTTAGAATAACCTTCGTTTTTTATAGAAATCGTCTGCTTTTAATTATCCAATTTCTAAATAGTTGCATTGTTGTAATATTTTACACAATAATAAATAATTATGATTATATAGATCGCAACTTGATGTATATATAATTATAATATACAATTATATAAATAGTGTAATATTTAACTATTATTTAATGCTATCAATATATATATATATATATATATATATATATATAAATATATATATATATATATATATATATATATCAGTGGTAAATTATATACATGGTTAATTATCCTTATCAATACATTAATCAATTGTTTAATTAATAATCTGAATAACAATTTGGTACAAATATTTAGAAATAATAATATATAATAAAAACTCTCAAAACATCAAATTATTAATATATTATTATTTCCAAATATGTGTACCACTAAAGTTATCCAGATTATTGATTAAAAATTGATCGCAGTTATTGATAAGGATATTAACCATGTATATTTATATTCGATTGAAATAGAAATTAGATTATGAATGCATTACAAATATCATATATGTATTACAAATGATTCATATTAATTTTTCATTCTTACAGATTTACAGAAATTGGATATACGGGAACACTTTATGTCAGCTGGTTAATTTTGGGCAAGGGGTAGTAATAGCCGCCAGCATATTGACCCTAGTGGTCATCAGTGGAGAAAGGTTGGTAATGAGTGTTCATGATTTACAATACGTATGTATAGCTAATATCATATTTGTAAATATTAAACATAATATATTTGATCTCAATATATATATATATATATATATATATATATATATTACACATATTATGTAAATTAAAATATATATTTTCAATATAATCATATTCTAAGTTTTATTTTAATATTTAATTAAGAAATAAGAATATAGGTACATCATTATTGAAATTATATAAATATGTTTTTCTTAAATAAGGCTTTAATCTTTATCCAATAATGCCATATATCTAATTCATATTTAGAGATTTTATATAATTAGAGTTTAAACTTACAGTATACTGGACACATAGTTGGACACATGGTATTGGTTCAGATTTCAATTAGACCAGAGGGGTTGACAGAAACCAACATAGACATATCTAATAGCATATAGTTGTTATATAATTTTATTATTACTTTATCTAAATTGGTATACTAATTTTAAAAGGAAGTTTTTTCCAATGTTTACCTATCAATTATAATCTCCATTGATTCGATTTATGTCGGTATTATAAAGAAAAACTATGTTATATAATAAGCTCACTTATAGTAAATATCAGTCTCAGTATTATTATATTAATATATATTAATAGGTGTAATTAATAACCCGTAATATATATATATATATATATATATATATATATATATATATATATATATGTATATAGTCGTAGGTTTAAAAATAACAACATAACCTGGATATTAAAGTATATATATATATATACGGCACATACAAATTATCAAATATACAAAAAATCAATTACTAACAATTCTAGGTGACAACTTCACAGACTTTAAGTGAAAGGTAATTTAATAATAAAAACTCATATATCGGCCAAATCATGTACACAATAGTCAATGTACCCTGTACCCTGTACAATGTACAGTTGTATACATTGTACACTATACAGAATACATTGTTAGTGATGATTTGATTTGTAAATAGAATTTAATGAAGATAGAACGATATCTCGTGTATGAAAAATAATAATATTATAACAGATTTCTATTGAATCAAAACTAGATTGCATAAATCATTATACAAATATGCAAATTAATGAATAAATATAATAAAAAGAAAACATTTGTAGAGCTAACAATCACTTCAGACCTCATCTCATTTACACAAAACTCCTCAACTCACCTCGACCCGCCCCTAGATTCTACGCCATAAGACAACCCCTGAAAGCCTACTCGTCTTACGTTGGAGGCCGCAAGAGACGCCTATTCCTAACAGTCGTCTCTATATGGACGATGTCCGGTTAGAAGTAGTAATGCATTGCGGTCATTACGTTAATCGTAAATACTAATTAATAAATTCTTAAAATACAATTTAAAAGTTATTTTAAAAAAATTGTATTTATTTTTTGTAACAATATAAAAGAATAATTATAAAATAATGAATCACCATTCTAATGATTCATTCTATAGGACAACAATAGCTATTATTTGTAAAGTTCTACCTTATGATACCTATACTTCGCAAACAAATTCGTAGGAATCTCAGCGTATAGGCATTGTACTCGCATCCCTTGATTCTATTTCGATATGTAAATCTTATCGGCGATTATTTTCTCTACCGACACTCTTAACTCACGGCCGTTATATCGGAGATAACGGCGATGGCAATGCTAATGGCGAGGTGGTATCTTTTGTATAATTAGAGCATCCGTTATGTTCGTATCGACTAGGTTTCAAATGCACTCAAAGTGAACCCGCATTATGAGGATGTTCGCGAGTCTATGATATAATATGACGTCATATGCGGTATGTTATATCACGGATATGTTAGGCTAGTCTGTGGGTAGGTGGCATCTACGCGTCCGTGACCGTTTGCACGTCGAGTTGCGCATGGGTGACCTGGTTGTAGTGGGGGGTATAGTGATAACGAGAAATTATCCTAGTTTATTTGAGTGACGAGATACAATAACAATACAATGCTTACCTGGGTGCTTGAGATGTTGGCATAACAAGTAAATTAGATGTAAACGGTAAAACTTCACTATGTGTCGGATAGCGCCGAATATTAATAACGAAAATGCTGTTTAAAAATGTGAATCGTAATAACAGATCCGGCAGGAAATCCTGGCGGCCTGGAGAAATTACATTCCGTAGAATCCTAATGACTTATCCGGCAGTGATTTTATATCACGTGACGCGTGCAAAAAAAAATCCGAGTAAACAAATTTACCACATGTTCTCTTATAATTTCCACTCTCGTTCTTTCTTGCCCATCATCAAAAATCACCTAAGCATACCCCTTTATTTACACGCTAAATAATGCCCTTTCATCTTAATTCGATTGCTGTTTCGTCCGCTAATGATTCATAATTTCTACATTACACTTTCCTTCTCGTGGTATTGTATTTCGATTCAAACCCCACGATACTGAGAATATGCCGATAGTTTTCTAACTCAATAACATTTACATACACCCACACATCTATAAAGTCAAGCTATAAAGACAACCAATCACCAATCACCAATCACTATTCATCTCCTCACCTCTCATCTCACCTGCTTCTTTATCACCACCTCCTATCACACCTTACCCATCTCACCTCATCCTATCTCCCCTCATCCTATCGCATCTCACCCATCTACCCTCCTCCTGTCTCAACTGCTCCTATCCCATATCCTCCTATGACACCTCCTCCAATCGCATCCTTTATTTTGCAGCTATTGTTGCCATGCCTACAATGCTAGTTCGCAAGGAAGAACTGTTGTCATTGGTATTCGGGGTACCGATAAAAGCTTGCTTAGAAAAATGGGACAACTTGATACTTCAGCAATTTTACAACTTCTCACTATTGATTAGTTAGTAAAAGGATAGAGAGAGGGAGAGGGAGAGGGAGAGGGAGAGGGAGAGGGAGAGGGAGAGGGAGAGGGAGAGGGAGAGGGAGAGGGAGAGGGAGAGGGAGAGGGAGAGGGAGAGGGAGAGGGAGAGGGAGAGGGAGAGGGAGAGGGAGAGGGAGAGGGAGAGGGAGAGGGAGAGGGAGAGGGAGAGGGAGAGGGAGAGGGAGAGGGAGAGGGAGAGGGAGAGGGAGAGGGAGAGGGAGAGGGAGAGGGAGAGGGAGAGGGAGAGGGAGAGGGAGAGGGAGAGGGAGAGGGAGAGGGAGAGGGAGAGGGAGAGGGAGAGGGAGAGGGAGAGGGAGAGGGAGAGGGAGAGGGAGAGGGAGAGGGAGAGGGAGAGGGAGAGGGAGAGGGAGAGGGAGAGGGAGAGGGAGAGGGAGAGGGAGAGGGAGAGGGAGAGGGAGAGGGAGAGGGAGAGGGAGAGGGAGAGGGAGAGGGAGAGGGAGAGGGAGAGGGAGATGTTTATTATTAAAATCAAAATAATATTGTAATTATTTATTTCTTTTTAATACATAATCACAGTCAAAGGTCAATATTCTAGTATTCTCGGTGTGCATATACACGATATTTACTATATTACTATATAATTACGATAGGAAAAATGACTTTTTTGCAGTGTATAAACACAAACCCAAACCCAAACCAAAACCTAAACAAAACTACTTAATTTACACATTATTCTATAATCACTAGTTCTACATTAATTCCCTACCTTACACAGACAATACTCTGACCACACCCCAACCTAACAATACTCCACCCTGACCACACCCCATCCAGACAATACCCCACCCTGACCACACCCCACCCAGACAATACCCCACCCTGACCACACCCACCCTGACCACACCCCACCGTGACTACAGACCGCCCTGACCACACCCCACACTGACCACACCCCACCCAGACAATACCCCACCCTGACCACACCCACTCTGATCACACCCACCCTGACCACAACCCACCGTGACCACATACCGCCCTGACCACACCCTACACTGACCACACCCCACCCAGACAATACCCCACACTGACCACACCCACTCTGACCACACCCACCCTGACCACACCCACCCTGACCACACCCCACTCTGACCACACCCCACCCAGACAATACCCCACACTGACCACACCCCACCCAGACAATACCCCACCCTGACTACAGACTACCCTGACCACACCACATCCTCATCGCACCACACCCTCATCACACCCCGCCCAGACAATACCCACCTTGACCACGCCCCACTCAGACCACACCCCACCCACAGGTCTCTACATAGCCCCTGTGCTAGCCATTACCATAGGCTACTACAAGATCGCCAGTAAACTGCTCAAAGATGATGGTACTTTGTACTGTAACCTGACGCGTCTGAACTCCCAATCTGCTCGAGTGTCTTACAATGGGAGGCGAAAGGTTAGAGGTCACATGAGGCTCTTGTTGTCTAGATGAAAATAAACCTTGCATCTTAGTTCAATATATATATGATAAGTTTGTGCCAGTTTTATTAATGTCCCGGGGTACTCAGTATAAACTTACCTCGAAAACAATCCTGTCATTTAATTTCGTATAGTGTGCGTATGGTAAACAGTATAGTTTTCGTATAGTAAAACAGGGTGACAATAGTTTTTTAAAATATTTTGAAGTATTCATATATAAAAGAAATATAAAAGAAATTATGAAATGCACAAAATGCACAAAATGCACAAAATGACATTACCTGGATTATTTGATGGGAATATTAAAAATATGTATTATTTTGATAATAATAATACGTGCATCACTGTATATGCTGGATTTAACCAGGCCCCAACGAGTTAACCACGCCCATTCGCATAGGTGGCGCGCATGCTGTTCATAATGGCGGTGCTGTTCGTCGTGTCGTGGCTACCTTACCATTTGCTGAGCATTTCCTACGACTTGATGTCCGAGGGAGACCTGGTAAGCAACGGCAACCTGTTGAGCGAACTACACGCCTACTCGCTGTGCCTGGGACACTCGAATAGCGCCATCAACCCCATCTGCTACTACGCGATGAGTAGGCGTTTCAGGGTATGTGGAGGGAGGGGCTACAGGGTGGGCGGGGCGATCGAACTGTATCGCACGCCTACTACTAGAGTATGTAGAACGTATCGATATGGACCATTCTTAGTATCGTATTATTTCTTCACCGTTAATTAATCACACTACAGCAAACCATCCAGGTCATTTCAGTGTTTTGTTATATAATACAATTGAAAATATATTTGATATAAATATATATTTATTTTTTATTTAAAATGATTATATAATATTTTACAATAGTTACACCATCTGGTTACTTAGATAATGTTTAATACAAAAAATATAGATATACTTTTAATATGTAATAAGAAAACTAAAAATACCTAGATAGTTTCCTGGGTTGTTACTGTACAATTATACGTAACGTATATATATATATATATATATATATATATATATATATATATATATATATATAGATCGTATCACCATTAACTATGCATGATGTACTACAGGTAGCGATAAGCAAGAGCTTCCGGTGTCCATTGTCGCGCGAAAAGTCCAGCCTCCGCGAACGATACCGTATAAGGGAGATGAAGCATCGTCGAAGACCTGTATTCGCGAACGCGCACTCCATGGACACGCCTACGACGCGTGCGTTAGCCACGCCCTTGGCGCGCACGTCGCCCACCACCGCGTACCCGGTGAGTAAGGAGTCGTCGTCGGTTCAAACGGCGGCATACAATTCCCCGCACAGTGAACCGCGTACTCACCAACCCCAGAACGACTCCAACGCTATCGAGATGATCTCCAAGGTCGTGACCTATTGACCCCCCGCTCTGGAGCGAGGTAGGGAGCGTACCGAAGTTAACAACAAAGTGATATTTCGAGGTCTTGGGAGAAATTCCAAATTTTCCCAAGTATTTGACAGTTCTACCTCTTCACATAGATCGACATCTCGATATCAGATATCATTGTATTAGGGCTAATCGTCCCACTCTTTATACGGCGTTGTTTGAATTTACATTCGACGACTGGATAACCACTAAACCAACTAATGCATATAGATTGGTGATGTATTAATCCACGATGGACCCCATACATATACATGTATATATATATATATATATATATATATATATATATATATATATATTAACATATACATGTATATATATAAATATATATGTAAATATTACGCATGCGCATATAATATATTAAAATATGCCTACAACATCAATATGCCTACAGGCATCATGTACCGAGTGTAAAGTTGTTAAGTATACAATGTGGTAACGTATACAACTAGTTCACAATTTAGAAACACTTGTATTTAGTGTCAGTTTACCTGTCAATTAATCTATCCTGAAAGTCAAATCAGTTATTGGTCAATGTTTAAATACTACTTTTATTTATACATATAGGTATATGCAGCCACGACTGTATGTATATATACATAAGCGTATATAAGTACGTAATTGGATGAAGAGGACATGTTCCCAGCACATGTCCCCCACTGAAAGTTTGGGATATCATATCTAATAGCCATACGAATCCAAATATATAGTTTTTAAAATAATTATATTGTTTATTTGCTCTTCCCCATTAATATTTCCTCATGGATAATGTATATTCGGCCTGCACCTTAAATCTAAAAATAAACCCAGTTAGATAATCTCAATACCTTCCCATGTACACACAAACACATACACACACCAACCCACACACACGCAAACACACACATACACACACATATATTGTACTTGATTGACTTACAGCATTAATTAATACTAATAATAATATAACATATTATTACGAATATATGTATTCTCAAGCATCAGTATAAGCAGTATATACACACGAATAGGTATATATTTAATATTAAAAATGTTATAACTTATTATTTTTAATAATAAATTACTTTCCATTTTACTGTTATCTTGTTTTTTTTAAATATATTGGTCATATTTACTTTATTATACATTTATAACATTATCTCATATTACACTCTATAGAATAAATGATATATTCACCTAATTGACTGTGTTCTAAATATAATATGTTATTGAGTTCAAAGGTTGTAAGTCAATAATCCCAAAATGATGTTGAGGTCAATGATTTTAAAAGTTTATTTATTAATATATTTTTAATATATATATTTATAATTCTACTTATATGGCATGGATTACTATGCATATCTATAAATCGATGTAACACCAATTTACACTGATAGCAATACACTTAAGGTAATTGAGAATTAATTATATATAGATCTACAATGAAACGACTGATTACCAGACGACAAATATAGACAAAGTACGAGTTTATTTTTAAGTTGATAAAAATAATCAAAAATCATAAAATTTAAATACATTTTATAGCATTGCATAAATAATAAGTTGTAATGTGAAAAAATTCTGTATTATAAGTTATACTACATTACATAAGTTCTAAAGTTTAAATAAGGAACTCAAAAATAACTTATCATATACTAAATAGATATTTATTATGTTATTAAAATAATAATTTGTCATAAGAATTTAAAATATGTATATATTTAAGTTATATTTTGTTATTATCAATAAATATAAATTATAATTATACATTTTATCTAATTAATTTATAATATATATCATAAATATAGAAACTGTAAATTAAGTAGTTTCTTGATAAAAATAACAATCACGTGGTATATTTTGAGAAATTATATTCCGTCATTTTCTAAGTTTCCTGATATATTTTTAGCAATAATAAATCTAGAAAACTATGAAATACTATAGTAAATTATATTTTAAAATAATCATAAGCATTAAACATATATATATATATATATAATATAGGATATCGACTAGGTGATTAGTAACCATGTTTCTTGTAGGAACATGAATTCAGTTTTTTTGTAATATAAAATATATTTAATTTGACATTTATTTAATAATTATGAATATTTAATAGAAAAATAAAAAAATTAGAAATCTTTTAATTAATATTTATTCAAAAATAATCATTAAAAAAATATTCTTATATATTGTAGAGTATACTATATAACATAAGTAGGTTGTAGTAACTGCACGAATACATTATAGGGGGACATTTTATATGTAATTTACATATATGTAATATTTATATTTTAGTTTATTTTATATGCAATTATCATCTAAATTTACCTAACTGGTCGTTACAATCAATATTTTGCAAAGTAACATCGAAATACTATTAGATTTGTATTTATACATATTTATACATACAAGTTCCTTTACAATTAACCTATAATAAAATATGAAAATGCTAATCTAATGATTATATATTTTTTATTCTTTTAAAATTCTAAATATAAATATTAATTAAAAACTATCTCACATTAATTTGAATATATTAATAATTACAAGAGTAAATGTATTAAATTATTGATAAGTAAAATAAGAAAATAGGTGTATATTGATTATAATAAGATTCTGGTAAAACTAGAAACTAACTGGTAAAAAGCAAGGTCATTTAAATTGATTTTAGTTTGTTAAAATCTTTCATTCATAAGAAACCAAGATATAATAAATTATAATAGTTAAATCATCTGGTTTCTTGGGAAGAAACTGTTCTCTTTTATTATATAACAAAAAGACTATAATGGCCTGGATGTTTTCCTGTATACAAGAAAATAGTCATTTAAGTCACAAATGTAATAATATTTACAAATAAAGAAAAATATTTGAATATAGAAAACACTTTTAGATATTACACATTTATTTTGCAGATATTTATTAAATGAACCTAATATAATATAGTGAACATATTTCCACTGTCATCTACTATGTACTTGGATTGAAAATCATGAAAATAGTATTTAAAGTGTGAAATTGTATATACATGAAGATCTTCTTGTATGGGCCTTTTTATGAAACAACATAATACAAATTAATAGCATTTTTAATACAAATGGATTTAAAAGTTATTCATAAAAAATGCAATCTATTATTGATAAAAATCAATAATTCTAGATTATCAAACAATTATATAATGAAGTATAAAATATATCGAAATATGAAATAGAACTTTTGGATTTTAAACCAATAAAAATACTCAATATAGAGTAGATACTATAGAATTATATAAAATAAAATTACGTATTTACTTAGGTATATATAATTTGAGAATAATTATACATTATAATATGATAATTATACAATCATTAGAATAAATGTGTAATTAAGGGTAAACAAATGACAAATGATATGAAACTCGCTATAAATCATGTTTAAGAATCAAAACTAGATAGTAGATAAAGTATCAACTTTTCATACAAATGATATATGTAAGGCTAATGGCGAAGTGTAGTAATGATGAATTTTGTAGGTTTTTTACGGCAAATTTTTGCGGCAAATTACGAGCCACAGTAGCTTGTCATGCTAGTGAAGATGTGCTCTTTACAAAAGTAGTCCAAACGCATCCGCAAATGGGTGAACCAACCAAGCCACAAAAGCCCGCTGTAAAGTAGTTAACGTGTAATCTCAACGCAATACCAACACCATTCGACGGGGCTATTGAAACCCCATCGAAAGCGTTTTAAATCTCATTAAATCGGGGCTATGTTGGCCATCTTGCGAAGCTGTTCGAATATAAAAAAAGTGATGACGGTATGTGGGCCGATTCTCATCCAGTTTGGCAGGAAACCTTTATATAGGCCGCGAACACCTTCCAATCTTATGGTTTGGTAGAGACAGTCGAAAGCATTGCGGTAGAGACCTGGGTAATGTAATATACCAGGTTATGTTATACGAATGCATATAGGAGGTGGTTAAAGATGTTATATGCGGAGTATGAGAAGGTGTTATAGGAGGAGTATGAGAAGGTGTTAAAGGGGTTATAGAAGGAGTATGAGAAAGAGTTTTTGCGAGGTTGGAGGATGTTAATATAAGGGTCTATAAGTTGAGTTGCAAAAAAAGGTTATTTAATGAGTTATAGGAAGAGTTGGAGGAAAGTTGATTTGAATATGAGGAAGAATTAGAGGAAGGATTACTTAAGGGCTTATAGAAGAAATAAGGTGAAGGGTTATTTGAGGAAATATTGGTATCATATGTTTAAATAATTGGTTATGGAATGCAATTTTCACTTTCCTAAGCAGGAAGTATGAATTATGTTTTTTCAGTGAAGCGTTCAAATATATTGAAATTGTAATTTAAAAGTGAAATTAAATGGAAAAAATATTTTATTTCGAATGTCAAAAGTTCACCAACAATTGATTTCATTGTTTATATACATATTTGATTTGAATTCAAAGAATTTATAAATAAAACTCATGAAACCAAGTAGTTTGGTTCGGGGTTTTAGAATAGATATCTTATTATATCTATATTGATAATTCATATTTTTGGGGTTCCTAATAGTAAACAGATGTATATTCAACAGAGATTATATTTGAAACTTCAATTATAAAATCATGTGATATTTGAATTTAATATTTATAAACAAGAATATTATTAAAATCTTTGATTTCGCTTAGATTATGATGAAAATATCAAATATGTTTGATTTTAATTTCCATGGGAATTCGGTGTCATTTCCATGGAATAATTATTTTTCATGAGGTGTTAGAATCTATCGAAAATATATTTTGAATTTTCGTCCTCGGATTTTACGATGATTCTTCGATGTGACTTCAATAGATGGGCCTTTAAGTGAGAGTTGTAACTTAAGTGGGAATTATGACTTAAGTGGGAATTATGATTTAAGTGGGAAGTATGACTTAAGCGGGAATTATGATTAATTCCCACCAAGATTCTAAAAGTATAAATTTATAGTAAATAATTACCGCCTATGTTTGTAAGTTGGTGTGAAACCGTAACATAGCAAGACAATCAATAGTCCTGATAACAAAATTGAACAGATGTCTATTTAGTATATGTCTTGATTTTTTGAATACAGAATATTTTATTATATTTTTAATTAGTATTCAAAACATATTAAGACTGCATTATTATAAATATAAATTAACCATTAATATAAATATAAATTTGATATATGATAAATATAAAGTGAATATTGAATATTAAGGTTTTTGAAAACAATAATATTATTTATTTAAATTTGATATTTTATCTTGAAAATTATACTTGATATTCATATACTTTGAATTACAGTTTCAGCATTTCAAGAGATACTTTCACGTCTATGAATGAAAACCAAGATTTCATATTTATGAAAATGAATTTCTAATAATGATTCCCAAAGGCTATTAAAATCACAAAAGAATTACAGTTGAAATTTGAATATTAAAAAATAATTGTCATAAAAAATATCTTCATTAAATTTTAATGATTCTACAATTTATTTTGTTGAATAACAAATTAAAAATTATAAAAATAAGTGAAAAAACCATGCAAATAAGTATAGATTTATTGATATGTATACTCATGAAATGCTTTTACGGTCTACATAATGATTGATTGCCAAATAACAGAATTTAGATGCAATTTAAAGATTATGCTTTAAATTTATGTTTTGAAATTTGATACGCAGGCTATTTATATATTACAAGATATAATAGTGTTACCATGTGTACAAACCATAGCAGGCTAATAAAAGAATTAAATAACGGAAACTAACAAAAACTAAAATGATTTGTTCACCAATTGACAAAGTTAAAAATTACAAAAAAAATCATTAGAGAGAAAAATTACAGAAAACCAATTTCGAGTGTTAAACCTATTCAATACACATATATTACAACAATTGATATACCACATAGGATGTGTGTTATACGCAATTATTACACCTGGATATTACACCTGGATACTACACCCCGATGTTAGACCCATAGCTATTACACCTGGATACTACACCCCGATGTTAGACCCATAGCTATTACACCTGGATACTACACCCCGATGTTAGACCCATAGCCATTACACCCGGCTATTACACCCGGCTACCGAATACCCCGATGCCATTAACCTTTGTCCTTTTGGTTCATGATCCTAGTCTTGACTACGTCAACGGGCGACGTGGTCAGCGCCGAGATAAAACCAGCACACATAGACGACACAATATGCAGGACTGCCCCTTCTCGAAATACACCGGCATTAATCAGCGTGTGCTTTGTGTGGTCGTAACTGGATACCTTAATAACCATTGGGGGACCTCGTTAAATCGGAAATGGGGAGTTATTAACGGGGGATGGGACTAATTAGAGGAAGGAAGAGAGGTTTCTATAAAGGGGAGTAGATTTTGACATTTTAATTAGTGAGTTCAATTAATTAATGAGAATAAAATATAATATTGAAATCGCTATATTAGTGGTATCAGCACCACTAACTCCATCAACACTAACCCCACCTACAATACCTCCATCACCACTAACTCCACCACCACTACCTCCATCACCACTACCTCCATCACCGCTAACCCCACCACCGCTAATCCCACCACCGCTAATTCCACCACCACTAACTCCAACACCATTAACTCCACCATCACTAACTTTATAACCAATAACTCCACCACCACTAATTCCACCACCGCTAACCCCATCACCACTAATCTCACCACCACTAACTCCACCACCACTAACTCAACCATAACTACCCCCACCAATACTACCTCCACCACAACTAACCCCACTACCGCTAACCCCACCACCACTAACTCCACCACCACTAACTCTACCACCACTAACTCCACCATCACTAACTCCACCATCACTAACTCCACCACCACTAACTCAACCATAACTACCCCCACCAATACTACCTCCACCACAACTAACCCCACTACCGCTAACCCCACCACCACTAACTCCACCACCACTAACTCTACCACCGCTAACCCCATCACCACTAACACCACCACCACTAGTCCCACCAACACTAACCCCGCCACCACTAACCCCACCACCACTAACCCCGCTACCATTAACTCCACTACCACTAACCCCACCACCACTAACCTCGCCACCACTAACTCCACCACCACTAACCCCACCACCACTAATCCCACTAACCCCGCCACCATTAACTCCACCACCACTAACCCCCATCACCACTAACTCCACTACCACTAACCCCACCACCAGTAACCCACCACCACTAACCCCACCACCACTAACCCCACCACCAGTAACTCCACCATAACTAACCCCACCACCACTAACCCCACAACCAGTAACCCCACCACCACTAACCCCGCCACCATTAACTCCACCACCACTAACCCCACCATCACTAACCCCACTAACCCCGCCACCATTAACTCCACCACCACTAACCCCACTACCACTAACCCAACCATCACTAACCCCGCCACCACTAACCCCACTACCACTAACCCCACAACCAGTAACCCCACCATCACTAACCCCACTAACCCCGCCACCATTAACTCCACCACCACTAACCCCGCCACCACTAACCCCGCCACCACTAACCCACTACCACTAACCCCACCACCAGTAACCCACCACCACTAACCCCACCACCTTTAACTCCACCACCACTAACCCCACCACCAGTAACTCCACCATAACTAACCCCACCACCACTAACCCCACAACCAGTAACCCCACCACCACTAACCCCGCCACCATTAACTCCACCACCACTAACCCCACCATCACTAACCACACTAACCCCGCCACCATTAACTCCACCACCACTAACCCCACTACCACTAACCCCACCACCACTAACCCAACCATCACTAACCCCGCCACCACTAACCCCACTACCACTAACCCCACAACCAGTAACCCCACCATCACTAACCCCACTAACCCCGCCACCATTAACTCCACCACCACTAACCCCGCCACCACTAACCCCGCCACCACTAACCCACTACCACTAACCCCACCACCAGTAACCCACCACCACTAACCCCACCACCTTTAACTCCACCACCACTAACCCCACCACCAGTAACTCCACCATAACTAACCCCACCACCACTAACCCCACAACCAGTAACCCCACCACCACTAACCCCGCCACCATTAACTCCACCACCACTAACCCCACCATCACTAACCCCACTAACCCCGCCACCATTAACTCCACCACCACTAACCCCACTACCACTAACCCCACCACCACTAACCCAACCATCACTAACCCCGCCACCACTAACCCCACCACCACTAACCCCACCACCACTAACCCCACACCCACTACCCCCACAACCACTAACCCCACTAACCCCACCACCACTAACCCCACAACCAGTAACCCCACCATCACTAACCCCACTAACCCCACCACCACTAACCCCACAACCAGTAACCCCACCATCACTAACCCCACTAACCCCACCACCATTAACCCCACCACCACTAACCCCGCCACCACTAACCCCGCCACCACTAACCCCACCTGTGTAGTTCTATCTCACCTGTGTAGCTGTGAGAATGGCTGCTCGGCAAACAGTAGGTCCGACCCCGGTGTATAGTTTCGTGAAACCGCCGGATGCGAATGTTTCGCGAAGACACGCCCACGTTGAGGCGTGTCCTACTCCTATCGACGCCTGCTGGCGCACTTTCACCAGGTCGGCGGGCGTGGCAATTATACTTCCGATGGTACCTGGATATGAAGGTGATGAAATTCGATACGCAGCATTCGGCTACTATTTAGGAATCAGAAATATTAATCAAAATAATCTATTTAATAAAATTAGAGCATAGGTAGAGTAACAATATATCCCTCGGAATACAATAGATCGTGAAATAGATTTGGAAATAGATTAATACATATTATTATTAAATTCGTCTAATTAAAAATAAAATTGCAATGAAGGCAATTTTGCTGATTATTCGTAGAATTATAATAGATTTATTTTAGATTAATATCAATATATAAATAAGCTAATTGAATGAAACGCAACGTTATTGTAAAGGGCCAATTAATGAATCATTGCAAATACCCTCCGACTACGCAACTAAAGGTAAAACACCAACAAAGGCGTTCGGTCGACGCACCGTAACCAATAAATACAAACCAGACGACGCTCCAGCCAAGATCTTACGCCAGAGGGCGGTGTGAGCGGGGTCCGTGGCGCCGTACAAACGCTTGAAAGGCTCGTAGGCCCCCACGCGTATCGTACTGTAGATGGACTCGCGGAGTAGCGAAGCGGTCAGTCTGAGGGAGACGCAAAGAACATTTTAGAAATTTTCAACATCGCGATTTGTTCGAAACTATTTTATAAGACATATCTACAGTTTAGTAAAACAATATGCACCAGGATATCAGTTAATATAAACAAAATTGTTATCAGTAAGCAATTGATTATTTGTTGAATACATATATTATACTATATAGGATATACTATATAGGATATATTATATAGGATATACTATATAGGATATATTATATAGAATATACTATATAGGATATACTATATAGGATAAACTATATAGGGTATACTATATAAAATATACCCCTTATTTATATTCAACTATATGGAATAAATGAATGATTAATTAGACCATATATAATTACTCAGGAATGTACAGTGTCACTGTACAGTGTACAGTGTACAGTGTACACTGTATATTGTACACTGTATATTGTACATTGTACACTAAGGAAATACAAATTTATATCCGCAAGAATTTATTTACATCTAAATACACAGAATATAGATTTATTTTCAATTGTTTATCAATCACTGTAATTACAGGGTGTCATCACATAACATCTATCCAGACCTAGAACCTTAAACATTTATTTATATTATACAAGAGATGTAAAGGAAAAAATTTCAAATACACCGATTCCAATAAATTATATATAAACTTTGCCCTTTTATTTTTATTGTAAAGTATTAATTACATCTAATAATAAAATTAAAGAATAATAAAATATTTATTAATATTAAAATGAATGCATTAATGTTTATAAATCTAACAAGACATAATTAATATACAAAATTGTATAATAGTTATGTAATAATTCATAATTATTTTATAAAACTAAAATTATAAATAATTGTATCCACTTACATAATACACTATTTATTTTTACAAAACCAAAATAAAACAAATTAATATTATTTAACTTATTATTAACTAAATTATATTAATTAAACGTACAAAAATATTGGATCAAGAAATGAATGGAAATAAATAGCAAAATCAGCAAAAATATTGATATGACCAGTGTAGTAGTAATGGGTTTAGTAACTTGGAGTTCCTGACCTATAACCTCTATCAACTAGACCTTAACCCTTGTGTTACAATAATGGTTACTGGCTAATTAATGGAGATCGCGTTAGAAGAGAAAATTATAGATGCGGTTACGGGATATTTTCCTAGGGCTATTGCGCTTATAGACACCAACCCTTTATAGAGGGCAGAGACTCCCTCTTCACTGACAATCTTGGCACCCCCTCGCAAGAATCCGTCGTAACGTTTTGCCTTCGTAGATAATTCATTGTCAAGTTGCAGGCGAATCTTTATCACATCCAATGGATTTGTAGCTGCAGAGCGAAAGTGAGGAGTGAGAGTGTGTAGTGGGAGCGAAGAGCGAAAGTGTGGAATGAAAGAGTGGAGTGGGAGTGGAGAGTTGGAGTTAGAAGGGAGTGTGGAGTAGGAGTAGGGAGTGGAAGTTAGGAGGGAGAGTGAGAAATAAAGAGTAAAGAGTGCAAAGTTGATATGAGGAAGGAGGTAGGGAGGAGGTAGTGAAGGAGGAATTTGCGATAGTAGAGTGAGAATGATGAAGGGATGTAAAATATGCCATTATTGTTTAGAAAATACAATGTGTATTGTTACAAGATAAAAAATAATATATATTCAAGATCAAGTTTTGCAATAGAAACGCAAATAAGATGAAAAGGGTTTGGGTATTGCAATCGTTAAGCATAAACTATTGAAATATACAATCACTTAGCATAAGCTATTGAAATATACAATCACTTAGCATAAGTTATTGAAATATACAATCACTTAGCATAAGTTATTGAAATATACAATCATTTAGCATAAGTTATTGAAATATACAATCACTTAGCATAAGTTATTGAAATATACAATCACTTAGCATAAGCTATTGAAATATACAATCACTTAGCATAAGCTATTGAAATATACAATCACTTAGCATAAGCTATTGAAATATACAATCACTTAGCATAAGCTATTGAAATATGCAATCACTTAGCATAAGTTATTGAAATATACAATCACTTAGCATAAGCTATTGAAATATACAATCACTTAGCATAAGCTATTGAAATATACAATCACTTAGCATAAGCTATTGAAATATACACTCACTTAGCATAGGCTATTGAAATATACAATCACTTAGCATAAGCTATTGGAATATACAATCACTTAGCATAAGCTATTGAAATATACAATCACTTAGCATAAGCTATTGAAATATACAATCACTTAGCATAAGCTATTGGAATATACAATCACTTAGCATAAGCTATTGAAATATACAATCACTTAGCATAAGCTATTGAAATATACAATCACTTAGCATAAGCTATTGAAATATTCAATCACTTAACATAAGCTATTGAAATATACAATCACTTAGCATAAGCTATTGAAATATACACTGACTTAGCATAAGCTATTGAAATATACAATCACTTAGCATAAG
The DNA here is from genome assembly GCA_964035775.1 of Osedax frankpressi. Taxonomy (NCBI): domain Eukaryota; kingdom Metazoa; phylum Annelida; class Polychaeta; order Sabellida; family Siboglinidae; genus Osedax; species Osedax frankpressi. Next base: position 9,185,490 of record OZ038316.1, read on the forward strand.
CTATTGGAATATACAATCACTTAGCATAAGCTATTGAAATATACAATCACTTAGCATAAGCTATTGAAATATACAATCACTTAGCATAAGCTATTGGAATATACAATCACTTAGCATAAGCTATTGAAATATATAATCACTTAGCATAAGCTATTGAAATATACAATGGCTTAGCATAAGCTATTAAAATATACAATCATTTAGCATAAACTATTGAAATATACAATAACTTAGCATAAGCTATTGAAATATACAATAACTTAGCATAAGCTATTGAAATACACTTAACATTAATACCACTATAAACTATTGAAATATATAATAAAGTAGATGCATAATAGACTTTAAAAACATATACAATAGATTGCAGGGAAATTGTACTTTGATAGATAATGCATAACATGGTAAGTACTATTTTTGATGAGATATTCTGAACATTATGACAAGTATTGTGAAGAAATGATATACTTAGAAAAAACATTGAGAATATACAATAGAATAACTAGTGACCTCTGATGCCGAAAAAAGATAGTCATATGGTAAACTAGAATAGGAAAGTATTTTTATTAAAAATAATAATAAGTTGATTTAAAAAAGAAAAAATCTAATTTATTTGTAATATATTTAATAATTATATAATAGTTGTTACATCAATTTTAAGGTATGTGGACTAATACATATACACTGCACATTGTACAGGGAACAATATACCCTATTTGATATGATCATATCGATAATACAAAAAATATAAGAAAATATTTCTCTCTGATTAATTAATCAGAAATTTATAAATCTTAATTATATCATAATTAATTTCTAATAAATATTTAATTTACAATGATTATATAATGTTATACAATTTCTATCGTAGTATTTTCTATAGATATTTATAATTCTCTTTATTTACTCAATAAGTTACGTTTTCAATCAATATTACCCATATTAAAATTTCTTTTAAAAAATGTATTAATAAACCTGGTTAATAAATATAGAGTATTTATTGCGGTTGTTTCATAAAAATGGAGAGAATTGTGCATTCAATATAGTTTATTAAATCACACATCTGTAAAAAACCTTTTCTCGAAATGTAGTAATAAATAATGATAAGAATAGTAATAAAAAGGATATTCCGAATATTGAAATATGCAATAAAAAAAGATGATAGTATATGTTAAAAAAAACTGATTAGATTATATGTAAAAATAGCCAATTGAATTGTAGATTAAAGATTGACTCAATGTAAATATATATATATATATATATATATATATATATAATAAACAACGATATAAGGCTTCTTACCTCATTTAATATTTTCTATTGAAATCTGGGGTTGTTATAAATATAATATCAATAGATTAAATATATTACAAAAAAAAATTATATAAATAATTACAAAAAATATTTATAAAAAGGAAAATTAATATATTATATTATATTATATTATATTACTAAATTATCTAATACTAATACACTATTTAAATAAATAATATTTTAAATTTAAATACTTGAAACAGGATTTTTACATTCATTTATAATATATATAATAAAAATGTATCATATAAAGTAACTGAAATATTTTAATTAAATTCAGTAGGCAGAAATATATTAAATATTTTATTCAATAAAACATATTGCAATGTAAAAAATTATCAAATAATATAAGCATAAAAAAACCAAGACTTTACTTTGGAATATGTTAAATTCCAATCTTAAAAAATATTAAAACGAAATTCGTACAAAAAATTATCTAAAAAACTATTAAAACTTCTTATTAGATATTCAAGAAAACATAAATTTTTAATTTTATTTGTGCTCATTTCCATTTAGTGAGTCATCTATTTATTTATATTTCATATTTATTCAATTTTAAATATCTGTTTCCTATATCCACAAAGAAAAAGACGTTCCAGAGGGGACGGGCAACCGGGGAATGTTAAAGATACCCTGCGTGGCAGAAGATTTAGATTGACGACCTATTTGAATCGGGGACTGGTACTCCCCCTTTAGATTAGTGGCTCCTCGTGGCATGAAGAATATGAAGAGAATATGGAGGTACATAAATTTTGAAATGAAAATATCATTTGGTTTTATTTTATTTTACTCGTATATATTTTATATTATATATTACTATTACTATTTAAAGGTCAAATAATATGTTACTGTTCTTGTGTCCATTGTGTTTATTTATATATTTTGCATTATTTATATTCTTTAAGTTTATTAATTGATATTATTTATTATTGATTATTTTATATTTATTATATTATATTTATATATATCGTAGTTTACCAAACCCACTGAGAAAATGAAGTCAACGAGGAGATACCCTGGACAGTAGAACAATTAAAGTAGATTGGTGATCTACTTAAGTTGGGGATTGGCATCCCCCTCTAGACAGCTGACTCCTTATTGTAAGAAAAATTTAAAATGCAGGTATGAGTATTTATTATTGTAAAGAATACATTTATTTATTAATTTATTTAATTATATATTTTCAAATTATTTCAATTTTATTTATTATTAAATATAAGTTATTGGTGTCAAGCTCATCTCAGAGATAAAATTATTTATATACTTTTTAAATTTGTTATGGCAAACTTTGGGCTTTATTATTTTTAACTTATAAATTAACCCAATAAATCAATTAATATACAAAATATCTATTTTAATGTATAATGCATAAAGTTATATAATATCCATTTTTCGAATTATAATTATAGTAATTTAATGAGTTCATGAAATGTAAAATTCATATTTACCTAATTATATCTTATAAACAATTTGTGTAAACAGAGTTAATAAATTAGACAATAATATCCTAGATATTCATCACAGGAATAATCAGTTTTAAACCATGCAATATAAAATGATACAGATAGATTATATAGATGTAATTTCCTTGTTGAAATAATGTTTGAAATTTTGACAATTGATTTTTCAAATACATATTGTAGGATATTTCTTAGTGCAGATGCATATAATAGAAATTAATTATTTAGTATAGATGCCATTAGAGTATTTTAAATAACTAAACCAATTCAAATATTTGAATTTTAATTTGGATATATTTTCTAACAAAGCACATCCTCAGATTTACTGAAGATGATTTATTTATTTTAATTATTAAATATACTAGGGTATGTATATTTATGTTTTATTTAATATTCTTAATAGTTTTATTTAATATTCTTAATAGTTAATTCATTATATTAATATTTTCCGAGTTATGAGCTATTTTATTGATCATAGTAAAAAATGAAAAACACGTAAAATCTAGCGATTCCGATCAGCATGTAATGCTAAAATTATTGACGCAAAAAGGGTTAATATTTTAATTAATTGTTGCATATTTCTGTGAAGCTTATTTTTAAAAAAATAATTTAAAATTAGAAATTATGGAAATTACCGATAATGAATATATTATATTAATTATGAATTATTATTAATTAATTATATTATACAAAATATTATGATTTGTATATTATAAAATAATATACATTAATTATGTTATATACTTATTATTAATATCAATTATAATATTAATTATATGTAAACATTATATATAGATTAATAAATGAGATATATAATATTTAAAATATAATATTGATGAAATAACTTAATTTACCTGTTGCTCCACTCATGCTGGATATTCCAGCTAAAACAAACTTTAGAGCTACTTCATAATTATTTGACATTTTTATAAAAATCCTATATATAGTTACAGTGTACTATAATTTGTAATACCATTATATATATTAGAAATACATTTATTTTCAAATTCATATTTATGTTATAATAGGCGTGACTATATTTCTTTTAAAATAAGAACGGATTTATGATTTAAAAATCATAGAAAATTATTTCAAAAATACAATATACTAAACATCGTGTAATACTATATATATTACGTGAATGCTTAGGTTTAGTATGCTACCTTGGAGTCCAATATATTTGGAAGCTATAGAATGAATTGATAGTATTAAATATATACTATATATGAATTAGGTGTTAATAATACTTAAGTAATACCATAGACAAATATATTAATCGGATATCTAAATATAAAAAATAGTATATAATAGTAATATATACATAATAATTTAAGTATGGAAATTAGAAATCTACCTGAGTGATATGATGTATTTTGTCAATATTCAGTTTTTTGTCAAATTCTAATCATAGGTATTAAATTTATTCAGTTTACTAGACTACCTATATATAGTATTAATTTATTGTCGATTGATAGTGATGGGAAGATTGTATAATGTATATTCTTTAAATATATCTTAATTATTAGTTGTATAGTTCAATGTGTATTGTGTCTAGTAGAAAATCGTGAGCCAGTCGACTGGATGGAGATAACATTCTTGAAATTGCTTCTGTGAATTAGTAAACCAAGTAATTTAATAGCATCGTTGTTGAGGTTATATATTCTAAAGTGTTTATGCAAATATATGTGTTAATAATATTATTAGTGATATAAGATATATAGAGAACTGTATTAGCAATAGGGCTTAACCTCCAGGAACGACCTATTTAATTATATAGGAGAGGATATTTTGATATATATTTAATAATATGGAGAATTTATAATTTATCATCTAGAGAATTTCCTATCCTACAAAAAATCAGAAAACAATTTCAGTTCAGTCATATTAAAATTAAAATGATATAATATATCAGTATTTATTAATATACATTAATATTAATTATATATATATAATAATATATATTACTAAAATAATATAATATTAATGTGTATTAAATATAATTTTATTAAAAAAATATGTGTAAGTTTACATGTTATAGATAATAAATTAATAATACTAATAGTTAAACTATTAGATTATAATTCATCTCTTAAATGGTAATGGTAATGGTAAATGGTAATTATAACGAAGATTACTAGTCGGTAATATTAGCTAGTATCTACAGTCCATTTGGCATTTAAATGTCATTTAGATGCCAGTTAGATTGGTGGCAAATGACTGCGCTCAGCCGAGATTCCATAGATAAGTGACAAGAGGATTAACACTACTTTATAGTTATTTACTAACATGTGAACTGCAGTTATATTATGTATTCATATCTTGGTATATGATATCGATATAAATCAGTGTATGTCTATTCTAATCATATACTAACAATCATATATATGAATTCAAAATGAACATTCAATAATCCATGTTTAATATTTCTAATTGTATAAATTATAATTATATAATATATTTATATCAATATATATATATATATATATATATATATATATATATATTATAATGTATACCTATTTATCGATAAGCTACATATAATGTAATATATCGCTCTACTCTATATGCAGGTTCCACTCGGTATGGTAAAAGTATATATATAATGTATATAATATCAGATAATATTTGTTAAAGAATTACAATTCATTAAAATAATGTATTCCATTTTAACAATATGTTACAAGAGTTAGAAAAGCTTCTAAAACATAATTATTTTAATATTCTTTACTAAGTATACATATATTATTTATTAGATATATTATAATAGGTAAATAGTAAAACAGCCAAACTTAAGGTCATATTAAAGTTACATATATATTTAATTACACTCATTAATAATGATAATTACCCTTAATGCTAATTAATCTTTGTGAGTAATAGAAATATATTCTGTATTAGTTTCTAAGTCAATTATAAAGTACTTGAATACATTATTTAATATAGAAGTTGACCCAGAAAACATAGTCGTAACACATATAAATACAGTGAATTTAATTTGCAACGGATAATAACCTAATAATTTGATCAAACATATAGACATCACAAGACTAGCCACAAATACAGACTGGGTATAATAATTATCAAAGTGATTGATATCTCGTTACCTTTGATTCAACATTCCAACATTGAAATAATAACTATCAAAGATGTACTCGAGGATCAGGGAACGCCAGCAATTGGGATATATCAAAGCGCCTCGCTTATCATACCATAAACACCTCTATCAAAGCGTTTTTTCCAGGCATACTTAGTATCAAAGAATAATAATTATCAAATACAATATTAGTAAATATAGTAAATTTTGACCAGCATACAAATTGTAATATATTTTATGTACGATTTTCTATAATACACATACGTATATATTTCATAGGACATATTTGGATTAATTTGTAATACGATTTATAGTAATATGTTATAGATATTCAGTAAATTGTCTAGGTTTTGATAATTAATATATATTTTATTATATGATAATGAAAATTCTACTCCTACCATAGTATATGTATACGGGTTTTGTCAGGAATAATTCCGATTTCTATATATACTAGCTCCCTGCCTAGTACGAGGTAACAGACATCGGCATTGCATAATTGGTGTAATATCGTTTTCATATCGGTATAATATTATTTTTGAATAACGCAAATAAAATACAATTTACTTTATATAATTCGTAAAAATAATTTAAAAAAAAGAAAAAATGATTCTGTATTTATTTTAAAATATCTTTAGTACTATATATATTACTGAAATACTATAATATAATTGATATTATTATATTCATCTTATATATATATATTATAAACTATATACATGAAAGAAGTATAATGCATGTCTAATGGTAGATAATAACTCATTTAAATGTAAAATTATAGCAAAACTCAGGTAAATTTTTAATCATTTCAAGTTGAATTAATATAATATTAAATACATCTATTATTAATTTATTCAATATTATTTAATACAATCTATTATTATTTATATTAATAATTATATAGTAATATTTTATGAAGTTTATGTTAACATTACGCTATTTGTTTATTGGATAAACGTATTTGCAGAAATAGTTGAGCGAATTGTAGGTAAGAAAATTATAAACAAAATGATTAGCAATTCAGTTCCAGTTTAAATAATTAATATGGTTATAAAGATTTATACAGTTTATAGGGAATCTTATATTCAAGTTGTAGTGATTTTAGAGTGATATCACATCTATTAGGGTTGTTTGTTTCGTAGAATTATTCTCTGCAAGTTTTCAATGACGCTGCGAAGATTTCGATACTCCTGTAAACATGGCATTCAGTTCATTGTTTGCGCTATTTCATATCGAGTTGTGCGCCAATTAATGATACAGCCATGGTACCTCGTTATGGGGTGGCAATATGTAAAGGAGAGTTTGCTCAGTCTGTTGGATATACCAAACACTGGTCTCAAGTGACCTTAGAATTTGCAAAATAAAAACTCGAATATAAAAATGTACTATTCCGATAGACTACAAAATCATTATCAAACTCATAACACAATAAATGTCAAACCATAACCACATAACTTAACAACTGCAAACTATAATTAGTATGATGTAAGCTTTAAAACCATTAAGCGTATGCCTAAACATTATTTTTACTTCGCAATTTGCACCTTTTATAATATTTAAATTGATATAATATCGATTATTTTCATATCGATACTTCGCGAGTTTACCCCACTAAATAATTGTGTAATGTATCAAAGAAAATATGTAATTTCGACGAAATATGGGAGACTAAAAAGTGGACTTCCAGCGCTGTAATGAACCGTTTGGCAATGGTCTAGCGACGTAAAGTGTTCAACGTAGTTCATCGTGAAGTCATCGGCTTCGAGTAGGTTCGTAGGTGCTGCATCGGCTACTAGAGAGTACTCTCCACCAGGTACCAACGACTCCGACTTCATCAACTCGTGCAACGCAGTACTATAACCCTGAGTGGCCATTCGTCGAGGTAAAGTGGGAGTGCTAGGATTTGAACTACTGGATTTGACCTCTACGAAATGTGCTTAATCGGCAAATTTATTACGACCTTTCAACTTGTGATCAACATTCAATTAAAACCGGAATATTGGTAGAGAAACTAGATTTGTGACACTAGTGTGTCACAAATCTAGTTTATTGATTTCTAATTATATTGATTTTTATAACTTACCTTTTCTGTAAATTCAAGGTCATGGTATTTAGTAAATAATTCATCCCACCGACCTCTACCCTGTTCGCTGAGAGTTGGGTACACTAGCCTGAAGGTCGAATAGTAATGGGATAGTGTAATAACGACATTTCGTTCTACGAGCGTATTATCGTAGTGGTACGGGTGCAAACATTGACTGCGGATGGCATACGAGTGGTGTAACCATGGTGACGCTGTATTCGCAGGTATCGGACTCCTCCACAGAACTTAGAATGTCGGTTTCGTTGGCATCGTTACACCGGAATCTCAGCTGAAAGGAAACTTTGCAATTAATCCACGAGTAGCTGTGAGTGAGGTGTGAATCTTAAATCGGTAAAAAAATGATACTAAATGAAATTGTTATTTGTAAATACACTCCGCGCACATATCGAGTGAAATCGAAATCATCGAATCAATAAACGAAATGGCATAAAATATAAAGTTGAAAGTAGTGTTTAAACATGTCTAACTTACCATGAGCTTCCTTCGCTTGTCTCCACAACGGTCACCTTGCTGAAATATCATTGCCTCGAAGGTGTTGTTCTCAACCAACCAGCCGCTGTACACCCTGGATATGTAACGTAAATGTAGGAGCAATGTAGGTTATCTAGGCACATACTTATAACATATACACACTTATCACACAATATTTACACAATACATATAAAACTAAATATAAATATAACATAACATTTACACAATACATATAAAACTAAATATAAACATAACATATAAACATAACATATAAACATAACATATAAACATAACATATAAACATAACATATAAACATAACATATAAACATAACATATAAACATAACATATAAACATAACATATAAACATAACATATAAACATAACATATAAACATAACATATAAACATAACATATAAACATAACATATAAACATAACATATAAACATAACATATAAATATAACATAACATATAAATATAACATAATATATAAATATAACATATAAACATAACACATATACAATACATATAAAAATATATATAAACAACATATAAACACTTTAAATATAAATACTGAATTATTAGTGATTGTATATAAACACTTTTAAAATGTATAAAAAATTATTATTTTTTATAAATAAATTATTAATAATAATACAATCAAATAATATCCACTTGATAGTATCAAATATATTGCATATATATTATCTATTTATAGGTATAAATAATATACATATTATCATATAATAACTACATGATTAATAAAGTATTATTGTTAATAAAGTATTATTAGAATTGATAAGTAGGCTATTAATACTCATAATAAACAAGCAAATATTATAAAATATTAATTTATTGAATATAATTTAATAAAAGTATTAATTAAGTGAGAGCAATTAATAAAATGATTATATAGCAACATCTATAAATACAAATAAAAAACTATTGAATATTTAATATATATTTCATATTACTTATTATCACTTAATGGTATACATATTATATATTGCATAATATATATATATATATTATGCAATATATATTATGTATACCATTAAGTGATAATAAGTAATATGAAATATATATTAAATATTCAATAGTTTGTTATTGTAAGTACAAACGCATATAAAATTACTTTTAAAAGAAACGCAGTAAATTGCATGTAAAGCTTTGAAATGTATTGTCGCTAATATTCAAAATTAAATCGAAAAAAAAATCGAGCATTTGTTAAACGACATATTCGAAGAAAGCAACGATTGCGATTGGCCGTCTTTAGGACTCGAATGTCCCACGAGCCCATCTAGGGCGCCAAACGCCGAGTCGCTCCCATTCAACAATAAGAACTCAATCCCAATGGGAATGTTTGCGGAATGTTTGCGGAATGTTTGCGGAATGAAGAAATCTAAACGCGAACACCTCGCGATGACAGCTAAGAGAAGAATTAGGCACCTGTTGCGATTTGCGAAAATCTAAGCCGACATTCGGTAGAATTAAAATTGACGGGCTGCAATACAAACTTGAACTATTTCTGTTGATACGAATATCGCTGGTTATCTGTTGAAATATCAAAATATCTTCGTATAGTTGAAATGACTCGGAAATTATATTAGTAAGTAAAAAATGTTCAAAAAAAAGATAAAATCTCCAAATTACTAATATGATGTTAGTAAAATGAATTGAAAATAGAATTAACTAGAAATATAGACTTTCATTATTATTAAAGTACTTTATATAGTTAGATAATAATTTATATAATACTATATAGTATACATATAGAGGATTTATATAGTACTTTATACAGTATTTATTTATTATATACAAGTTACCAGCTGTGGGTAATGTTATACTATATTCTTAATTAATATGTACATGGTATACAAAATATTCATTGCTATTGTAACAGTAATAGTACAACATATGATAAATAATATATACTCTTAATTAATTATATCTAATATAAACTATATAAATACTCTACAGTATGAATATTTATATAAATTTCACAATACTACATATACATATATATATTTATATTAACTGAGAATTAAAGGACATATATTTTATTAACCATACAATCACACAAACATTAAATGGGTTTGCTAATGTACCTACCCCAAAACACCTCGGTAAGGATTCCAGCGAATGCTCTGTTCGTGTTGTGTACAGTTTTCAAATGGGCATATGCGATACTTGTAACTGAACATGTAAAGTATGAAATTAGTATATATTAATATTCGTATGGCTTGTTTTTTATAGGTAAGTTTATAAATGAATTAACGGATATATTAATATAATAAACGACAACATTAACGTACAATTAATGATGAAAATAAATATATCAACTTTAAAGATGTAATTTCAAGGCAAATTTTTGATAAATGTTGGAAATGCGATGGTCCAGTTCTCATCAATGGCTCGACTGATAATTTAAGTTCATCCGAATTACTACTTCCATGAGCATATAAATTGTATCTACAATAAATAAATATTGAACAGATAATAATGATAAATGATATTAAGTAGGACTTAAATAGAATTCAATGCTCTCAAAAACTTATATATTTCATTTAAAACTTGTTAATATAATATTCGTATTAATTTCATGAACATAAACGAATATAAGATGTATGATTTATGAATATATTTATTATTCGTAATTATAATTAGAGTAATACTAATCCAAAAGTATGACTAAATGTATACATTATTTATTCAAGGTACATATCATCTCAAAGTAGGAATTATTAAAAGAACAAATTATTGTAAATCGACTTAATAATTAAATATAATTTAAAATGTTTCATTAATGATCAATTTGGTTTTTATTTCATGAAAATGGAATTGATAATTGTACAATTATTATGTTTTGTTTTCTAAAAAAGGTCATATATAATTTACTATCTTAATCATCTAAATATTTAATAAGGGGTAAGTGAATTTATTATTAATTTAGGTTTGAATTTAGGGAACATAAATGGGAGTTGTATTGATAGACTCATCATAAAAAACCAACAATGCAAACAATTATGTATCTTTTAAAGAAGAAATTAAATGTGATAAATATATGATATATCGCTAGTATTATTGTAAATATACATAAGTATAAATGTTTGTATTGATATTCGACAGCTTCATATATACGGTAAATTCACAAGGAAAATAATTCACAACTATTACGGTGTATTAAATGGTCTACACATATGATTTATATATGATATAATCACATCAGTTTCCATATATGTGAGCAAGTTAATAGATATATTTTATATACTTGCCAATTTATACTTGCCAATTTATGGAAGACTAATTTACATAAGTTATTTCCCCTTTATCAGCTTACATACCTGATCCCTTAATTAATATTATGATATTTACAAACATATTTAAAATTAAACAAAATCCAAAAATATAATTATATAATTTATAAAGTTAATATAATTTTTACCTTCCTGCAATATTGGTTGGCTGGTCAATAATCTTAATCGGCGATTGCACTGTAATAATAATTAGTATTTAATATGCAAATTTTTTTAGAATTACATTTAATATGTATCTACACTTTTTATGTGGCTTAATATTTTAAACAGAATTTAATAATTGTCAAAATTTAATATTAATTTTTATATAAATAATATTTAACCAGATATTATTGCTGTATTAATTCTAAATAATACAAATACAAAAATTATCTTATATGGAAACATGAGTGCATATGATACACGTTAATTTATTTTGGACTATGATAGTATTTATTATAACCTAAAAACGTAAAATAATTTTTTTTAATATATACCAATAATTATTAAAATATTTCATTTATGATAAATAGATATAGTGAATTTGAAATTTTAAAGATGACGTATTAATATACAGCGTATATTGTAGTATATCCTTGAAGACATGTTTTGATATCACTATCTATTATAATTAAAAACTTATTATTAAAATTATTATTATTAAAAGTATTACTAAATTATCATACTCCTACTCCTACTGCTCCTCCTCCTCCTACTGCTACTGCTACTACTACTACTACTACTACTACTACTACTACTACTACTACTACTACTGCTACTGCTACTACTATTACTACTACTACTACTACTACTTCTACTACTACTCCTCCTACTCCTACTCCTACTACTGCTACTGCTACTGCTACTGCTACTGCTACTGCTACTGCTACTGCTACTGCTACTGCTACTGCTACGGCTAAGGCTAAGGCTAAGGCTACGGCTACGGCTACGGCTACGGCTACGGCTACGGCTACGGCTACGGCTACGGCTACGGCTACGGCTACGGCTACGGCTACGGCTACGGCTACGGCTACGGCTACGGCTACGGCTACGGCTACGGCTACGGCTACGGCTACGGCTACGGCTACGGCTACGGCTACGGCTACGGCTACGGCTACGGCTACGGCTACGGCTACGGCTACGGCTACGGCTACGGCTACGGCTACGGCTACGGCTACGGCTACGGCTACGGCTACGGCTACTGCTACTGCTACTGCTACTGCTACTGCTACTGCTACTGCTACTGCTACTGCTACTGCTACTGCTACTGCTACTGCTACTGCTACTGCTACTGCTACTGCTACTGCTACTGCTACTGCTACTGCTACTGCTACTGCTACTGCTACTGCTACTGCTACTGCTACTGCTACTGCTACTGCTACTGCTACTGCTACTGCTACTGCTACTGCTACTGCTACTGCTACTGCTACTGCTACTGCTACTGCTACTGCTACTGCTACTGCTACTGCTACTGCTACTGCTACTGCTACTGCTACTGCTACTGCTACTGCTACTGCTACTGCTACTGCTACTGCTACTGCTACTGCTACTGCTACTGCTACTGCTACTGCTACTGCTACTGCTACTGCTACTGCTACTGCTACTGCTACTGCTACTGCTACTGCTACTGCTACTGCTACTGCTACTGCTACTGCTACTGCTACTGCTACTGCTACTGCTACTGCTACTGCTACTGCTACTGCTACTGCTACTGCTACTGCTACTGCTACTGCTACTGCTACTGCTACTGCTACTGCTACTGCTACTGCTACTGCTACTGCTACTGCTGCTGCTGCTGCTGCTGCTGCTGCTGCTGCTGCTGCTGCTGCTGCTGCTGCTGCTGCTGCTGCTGCTGCTGCTGCTGCTGCTGCTGCTGCTGCTGCTGCTGCTGCTGCTGCTGCTGCTGCTGCTGCTGCTGCTGCTGCTGCTGCTGCTGCTGCTGCTGCTGCTGCTGCTGCTGCTGCTGCTGCTGCTGCTGCTGCTGCTGCTGCTGCTGCTGCTGCTGCTGCTGCTGCTGCTGCTGCTGCTGCTGCTGCTGCTGCTGCTGCTGCTGCTGCTGCTGCTGCTGCTGCTGCTGCTGCTACTGCTACTGCTACTGCTACTGCTACTGCTACTGCTACTGCTACTGCTACTGCTACTGCTACTGCTACTGCTACTGCTACTGCTACTGCTACTGCTACTGCTACTGCTACTGCTACGGCTACGGCTACGGCTACGGCTACGGCTACTGCTACTGCTACTGCTACTGCTACTGCTACTGCTACTGCTACTGCTACTGCTACTGCTACTGCTGCTACTACTACTACTACTACTACTACTACTACTACTACTACTACTACTACTACTACTACTACTACTACTACTACTACTACTACTACTACTACTACTACTACTACTACTACTACTACTACTACTACTACTACTACTACTACTACTACTACTACTACTACTACTACTACTACTACTACTACTACTACTACTACTACTACTACTACTACTACTACTACTACTACTACTACTACTACTACTACTACTACTACTACTACTACTACTACTACTACTACTACTACTACTACTACTACTACTACTACTACTACTACTACTACTACTACTACTACTACTACTACTACTACTACTATTACTACTACTAATATTACTCCTACTCCTACTCCTACTCCTGCTACTACTGCTACTGCTACTGCTACTGCTGCTGCTGCTGCTACTGCTACTGCTACTGCTACTGCTACTGCTACTGCTACTGCTACTGCTACTGCTACTGCTACTGCTACTGCTACTGCTACTGCTACTGCTACTGCTACTGCTACTGCTACTGCTACTGCTACTGCTACTGCTACTGCTACTGCTACTGCTACTGCTACTGCTACTGCTACTGCTACTGCTACTGCTACTGCTACTGCTACTGCTACTGCTACTGCTACTGCTACTGCTACTGCTACTGCTACTGCTACTGCTACTGCTACTGCTACTGCTACTGCTACTGCTACTGCTACTGCTACTGCTACTGCTACTGCTACTGCTACTGCTACTGCTACTGCTACTGCTACTGCTACTGCTACTGCTACTGCTACTGCTACTGCTACTGCTACTGCTACTGCTACTGCTACTGCTACTGCTACTGCTACTGCTACTGCTACTGCTACTGCTACTGCTACTGCTACTGCTACTGCTACTGCTACTGCTACTGCTACTGCTACTGCTACTGCTACTGCTACTGCTACTGCTACTGCTACTGCTACTGCTACTGCTACTGCTACTGCTACTGCTACTGCTACTGCTACTGCTACTGCTACTGCTACTGCTACTGCTACTGCTACTGCTACTGCTACTGCTACTGCTACTGCTACTGCTACTGCTACTGCTACTGCTACTGCTACTGCTACTGCTACTGCTACTGCTACTGCTACTGCTACTGCTACTGCTACTGCTACTGCTACTGCTACTGCTACTGCTACTGCTACTGCTACTGCTACTGCTACTGCTACTGCTACTGCTACTGCTACTGCTACTGCTACTGCTACTGCTACTGCTACTGCTACTGCTACTGCTACTGCTACTGCTACTGCTACTGCTACTGCTACTGCTACTGCTACTGCTACTGCTACTGCTACTGCTACTGCTACTGCTACTGCTACTGCTACTGCTACTGCTACTGCTACTGCTACTGCTACTGCTACTGCTACTGCTACTGCTACTGCTACTGCTACTGCTACTGCTACTGCTACTGCTACTGCTACTGCTACTGCTACTGCTACTGCTACTGCTACTGCTACTGCTACTGCTACTGCTACTGCTACTGCTACTGCTACTGCTACTGCTACTGCTACTGCTACTGCTACTGCTACTGCTACTGCTACTGCTACTGCTACTGCTACTGCTACTGCTACTGCTACTGCTACTGCTACTGCTACTGCTACTGCTACTGCTACTGCTACTGCTACTGCTACTGCTACTGCTACTGCTACTGCTACTGCTACTGCTACTGCTACTGCTACTGCTACTGCTACTGCTACTGCTACTGCTACTGCTACTGCTACTGCTACTGCTACTGCTACTGCTACTGCTACTGCTACTGCTACTGCTACTGCTACTGCTACTGCTACTGCTACTGCTACTGCTACTGCTACTGCTACTGCTACTGCTACTGCTACTGCTACTGCTACTGCTACTGCTACTGCTACTGCTACTGCTACTGCTACTGCTACTGCTACTGCTACTGCTACTGCTACTGCTACTGCTACTGCTACTGCTACTGCTACTGCTACTGCTACTGCTACTGCTACTGCTACTGCTACTGCTACTGCTACTGCTACTGCTACTGCTACTGCTACTGCTACTGCTACTGCTACTGCTACTGCTACTGCTACTGCTACTGCTACTGCTACTGCTACTGCTACTGCTACTGCTACTGCTACTGCTACTGCTACTGCTACTGCTACTGCTACTGCTACTGCTACTGCTACTGCTACTGCTACTGCTACTGCTACTGCTACTGCTACTGCTACTGCTACTGCTACTGCTACTGCTACTGCTACTGCTACTGCTACTGCTACTGCTACTGCTACTGCTACTGCTACTGCTACTGCTACTGCTACTGCTACTGCTACTGCTACTGCTACTGCTACTGCTACTGCTACTGCTACTGCTACTGCTACTGCTACTGCTACTGCTACTGCTACTGCTACTGCTACTGCTACTGCTACTGCTACTGCTACTGCTACTGCTACTGCTACTGCTACTGCTACTGCTACTGCTACTGCTACTGCTACTGCTACTGCTACTGCTACTGCTACTGCTACTGCTACTGCTACTGCTACTGCTACTGCTACTGCTACTGCTACTGCTACTGCTACTGCTACTGCTACTGCTACTGCTACTGCTACTGCTACTGCTACTGCTACTGCTACTGCTACTGCTACTGCTACTGCTACTGCTACTGCTACTGCTACTGCTACTGCTACTGCTACTGCTACTGCTACTGCTACTGCTACTGCTACTGCTACTGCTACTGCTACTGCTACTGCTACTGCTACTGCTACTGCTACTGCTACTGCTACTGCTACTGCTACTGCTACTGCTACTGCTACTGCTACTGCTACTGCTACTGCTACTGCTACTGCTACTGCTACTGCTACTGCTACTGCTACTGCTACTGCTACTGCTACTGCTACTGCTACTGCTACTGCTACTGCTACTGCTACTGCTACTGCTACTGCTACTGCTACTGCTACTGCTACTGCTACTGCTACTGCTACTGCTACTGCTACTGCTACTGCTACTGCTACTGCTACTGCTACTGCTACTGCTACTGCTACTGCTACTGCTACTGCTACTGCTACTGCTACTGCTACTGCTACTGCTACTGCTACTGCTACTGCTACTGCTACTGCTACTGCTACTGCTACTGCTACTGCTACTGCTACTGCTACTGCTACTGCTACTGCTACTGCTACTGCTACTGCTACTGCTACTGCTACTGCTACTGCTACTGCTACTGCTACTGCTACTGCTACTGCTACTGCTACTGCTACTGCTACTGCTACTGCTACTGCTACTGCTACTGCTACTGCTACTGCTACTGCTACTGCTACTGCTACTGCTACTGCTACTGCTACTGCTACTGCTACTGCTACTGCTACTGCTACTGCTACTGCTACTGCTACTGCTACTGCTACTGCTACTGCTACTGCTACTGCTACTGCTACTGCTACTGCTACTGCTACTGCTACTGCTACTGCTACTGCTACTGCTACTGCTACTGCTACTGCTACTGCTACTGCTACTGCTACTGCTACTGCTACTGCTACTGCTACTGCTACTGCTACTGCTACTGCTACTGCTACTGCTACTGCTACTGCTACTGCTACTGCTACTGCTACTGCTACTGCTACTGCTACTGCTACTGCTACTGCTACTGCTACTGCTACTGCTACTGCTACTGCTACTGCTACTGCTACTACTACTACTACTACTACTACTACTACTACTACTACTACTACTACTACTACTACTACTACTACTACTACTACTACTACTACTACTACTACTACTACTACTACTACTACTACTACTACTACTACTACTACTACTACTACTACTACTACTACTACTACTACTACTACTACTACTACTACTACTACTACTACTACTACTACTACTACTACTACTACTACTACTACTACTACTACTACTACTACTACTACTACTACTACTACTACTACTACTACTACTACTACTACTACTACTACTACTACTACTACTACTACTACTACTACTACTACTACTACTACTACTACTACTACTACTACTACTACTACTACTACTACTACTACTACTACTACTACTACTACTACTACTACTACTACTACTACTACTACTACTAATATTACTCCTACTCCTACTCCTACACCTACTCCTACTCCTGCTGCTACTGCTACTGCTACTGCTACTGCTACTGCTACTGCTACTGCTACTGCTACTGCTACTACTACTACTACTACTACTACTACTACTACTACTACTACTACTACTACTACTACTACTACTACTACTACTACTACTACTACTACTACTACTACTACTACTACTACTACTACTACTACTACTACTACTACTACTACTACTACTACTACTACTACTACTACTACTACTACTACTACTACTACTACTACTACTACTACTACTACTACTATTATACACAAACTTCATTAAATTAAACTATACTTATCATACCACATTTAGCTCACCTCTCTGCCCCGCTTTCTGGAATTCGCTCGCCTACAACATTAGTTTCACCAACTCAAAAGTTTATTTAAAATCCACTTATATAAAATCACTTATCAACTTCCCTGAACACAGTTGAAAACATCATAAAGAAGTTGATAGCAGTTTATACAACATTTGAGTACAAATATAATATTAAGATTAGCAATGCTACTATTACTTATGCTTCTGCTAATAGTGCTACAATTTACTAGTGTAAACTGTATACCCTATACTGTACAGTGTAAGGTATACAGTTTAAAATGTAAAGCTAACACTAGTTTATTAGTAGCTTTATTAGTTGTATAGTATTAGCATTCCATAATATGCGCATTGTATATTTTATAATGTACACATGACTATATCAGAGATTAAAAAGAAACATTATCAAAATGATATAGTATTAATAGTATAATAGTTAGTTAATATTAATAATTTGGTATATAGAATATAGTATAAGGTCATATGCAACGTATGCATCCTATATATAGCATAGTAATAATAACAATAGTTTTTTAATTGTTTCTAGAATTGTATAAATTTGCATTATGAAATGTAATTTTAATATGACTATTTTTATACCATATTTATAATTGTAACAATTTATAAGGCAATAAATGATAACCAATATAAAAATAAATATCCTTATATAACAATATATAAATCAAAGAAATCCAAAAGGGTGAATTAAAATAATTAAAAATATACAAACATCATAAAACTAATATAATATATTGTTTTTTTTAAATAGATCAATCAATTGCATCTATATTACAGTCATTATTATTATTTAAATAATAATAATAAACAAAAGAATACTCCTACTGATATTATATAAAAGTTATAATACATTTGTAAAATATTTTAGATTGAAATATATGTTATTAATACATATTAGTATAAATACAAACATGTGATTATTTTGTATATTATATACTATTATTATAATAAGCGTAATACTATTATGATGTTATATATTATATTTAAAATAGAGCATATACTAATTAAATTAATTTTTTCAAAAGTTAAAATATTAATTATTTGATACTTTTTTTATGTTATAGTAAAAGTTAGTAAAAAATAATAAATATAGTTTTTATAGAGTTTAATTAAAATATAAATGTTGTAATAAATAAATAAGAAAATAATTGTTAATATCGAAATATTAATATTGATCATTTAATGTAATGATATTATAATTAATTTATATTAAATATTATTAATATATCATATAAGCAACATATGAATTGATTTTTAAGAATATTTTATGGTAGGAAGTATTGTTGAGTGACATCAATCAACAACCTAAGTTAGGCTAAGTAGGGCTATATTATTCCTAGTTATAAATATAAACTAGCATTACTAACAAATAGCTAATAATATATACGAATATTATCTAATACTTATATAAAGAAATATAAAGAAAAATATAAATTATTTATAAAATAAACTATAATATTTATAAATATAAACTATTATTAATATATATTACTAATTAATAGTTAATAATATATACGAGTATTAACTAATGCTTAATTAAAACAAAATATAAATTATTTGAAAATAGTTGTTATTAATATCCGTATTATTATTATTCAATAATAATATTATTAATATTAATATTAATAGATTTTCAATTAATATTCCCATAAGTAGGTGAACGCAACATATTTTTATTAGCATATATACATATATTTAATATGCCGTAAAAACGTATGTAAATGTAATATATAAAATATAGTATATTTACATAAATGCTTTTATAGTAAATTATAAAAATTCGTGGTTTATAAAATGGATTGATCCATTATGATTGGCCGTAATTTCCCGCCCCGGATTGAATAATAAATATAGTATTTGATTGGTCGTATTTTATATTATTCTGATAGTTTGTCGAGCTTCGACACACGCCACCCCATACGCGACACTCGCCACACGCTGCGAGTCACAGAATTGCGGACGTCGATGTTTCTCTTATAAATAGAGGTGCATCTAAATCTTGGGTCCTTTTGAATTTGGTTCTTCCTTGAATTTCTATAGAATATATATTCTCTTCCCATTTATAATGAACCATTTATCGGAAAAACTTAAAGACCTTGGGTTATGGATGAAACCTGTTGCAAGAGATGGTTCTTGTCTTTACAGATGTGTTGCCGACAAGGTTAGAGAAATACTTTACATAGTAAAAATCTAGTACATTTAAAAAACAAAATGGTTTCGCGGTAAAATATTTTTTTTTAAATGTGTTCATTTCAATCTTGTTTTATCATGACATTTTGAATCGATCACATCCTTATCATACTACTTATTTTTTTCTTCAATCTTTTATTTATTATATTAGATCTGTAATAAATGATATTTAGTAATATTTAATCTGTTTTCAGGTATATAATTCACAACTTAAGCACATATATGTTAGAAAATTAAGCTGCAAATTAATGACGGAACATCCTACGCTTTTCAAAACGGTTTATATTATATTTAATCTATATGTAATATTTTACGTAATATCATGTACATATTTAGATTTATTTATTTAAAATATAATAGAATTAAAATAAAATTATAATAATTATAATATTTATTATAATTTAAATTTATTTTATTATTATTCAATTCTCAGCAAAGCTAGAAATTTAAAATTATTAATATAATTATAAAATAATAATTATTATATTTCACATACATTTTATGTATTTATTTATATAACATTAACATATAATTAATATACCAAATCATTAATTAATAATAATATAATATTTTACAATATATATATATACACATATATAACAATACATATATATACATACATTATATTGTGTACTATCATTCCTCAATATATAAATATATTAAGGAATATTTATTAAGATTTATAATTTTTTTACTATAATTACTATAAATTGATTTCCATTATAATCTTCACTATACTATTCAGATTATATAATATGTTGGAGTATAATTTATATATTACATGAATAAGTCCTTGTACTATATTATTTTGATTAATTTTAATGATGTTGTATTAATAATGTGTATTCATTCAATTGAATTTATAATTATTATATCTGTTTATTAGGTCACTGTACTTTTGAAAAATGTTAATTTACATTATTTATTTTTATAATTATATTTACAATATTTTATAAAAAATGTAATACATATTTTAATTAGTTTTTAATAATTATACAAATTATAACCTGTATATCATACTGATTTTATTATTTAATTAATAATAACATTCTCCAGTAAAATTATGCCTACAATACATCGGTGATACATTTTCCACTATTGTTATTATTACTAATGTTATTAATTACATTATTTAAACTATTACTATTATTTACACTGCTATTGTAATCTTACTACTATCAAACATATTACTTCTGTAAATAATTATATTAATAGTAATTTAACCCCAAATTAATTTTTTACAGGATATGTCATTGGATGAATTAATTAAACATGCTTTCATGATGATGAATTCAAATGTAAGTTTTAATGAGTAATTACTTAATATGCAAAGATTATTACAAATTTCATATACTTGTAAAATATTTCCAGATACCTGGAGCCTTATTAGAAATAAATGCTTTATCGCTCATATTTGGGTTATTATAGTAAACAATTTGTTTACATATGGTTGCATATGTGAATAACATCTACTACTATCCTTCCTTTAGCCCATTCCTCCGTATTATACTTTCAACTTATCGGTGTAGGTTGGACTTTGAGATTTTTCCATCCGAATATCCTTGTGAGCCTTTCCAAGTGAAAGCTGTCAGTCACTGTAAGACCAAGGTAATATATATGTACCATAGTTACAATAATAACTCGACCAAAGGAACTACATGCAAAATCACTAAAGTATACTTGAAACATTTTTTCAGATACAAGTTGCACGTATAGATTTAGTACATTTCAATATCATCACAAATAAATCAAACCAAGAAAAGGAAGCTCTAATCCAATGTTCGTAAATTCCAAATGAAATGTTTTCCTTATCGGTGTATTTTCTTTAAAATATTTTTTACTATTATTCTATGAATTTTGATATGTAAATATATTTGTTATGAATTGATTACGCAGCTATTTTATACGAATCATTGTACGAGAAAGTATTTGGTTTGAAGGACACCTTACGTAAATCCAATGAAATGATACTAAAGAAAAAGATTGCGAAAGAGAAATTTCATTCCGAAAGAAATGATTCGTTAGTAATGAACCTTTTTATTGTAAATGATTAGGCAATTCTTAAATTTATAGAAATTATTAATTATTGTATTTTATATGTATTTTTCAGATCTGGAGATGCATTGAAGATGTTTAAATCCATAACTTCGGTTTGTGATTATATTGATGTATATTATTGATGTATATTAATTAATTAATCATTTAATTTCGTATTATATTATAATTTAGTAATATTATGTTACTAATATATTTTTTACCTAATCTCACAGCCGCACATATTGTATTTTAAGTATTTGGTATGTATTGATTTGAAAGTAACAACTCTTGCTTTCTATTCTAACAACGCATTTTCCTTAACCTAAATTAACCGTAAACACCCCTCTACTAATATCTTTGCTATCTACTTAACCATAACCTTGTACCTATATTGATATTTTGACTAAAACCTAAACAATTGTATTCCCACTGTTGGTTTCTTATAGAGCTGTTAGCTATGTAATACGTGTTTTCTTCTATGTGAGTATCTTTCGCGTCGTGAAGTTGATCGCGTTGTCGCGTCCCTCAGTTATCTAACTTCGAGGATTCCGCTACGGATACGTTGATGTCGAACAGCTCCTTGAACTGTCGAGAATTCTCTCTGAAGGTCGCTCGCTCGATCAGCGATAAAGAGTATCGTAACGTCTCGCTGGATATCTGGTTCGACGAGCGAAAAGGTTACCGATTGTTATGGCGGTGGATACAACTTTATTACAACCGATGCGAATGCAACTTTAGGGCGGTTTAGTGCTTTAGTGCTTTAATTTTTCGACACCCCGGTACAAATTTTGGGGTCCTAAAATTTCTGCAATTTTATAATTTAAAAAAAAATAACATTGAAATTTATTAATGTATACCTATAGATATATGATGTACTTATTAGTAAATGTCATAATGATTAGGGTTTGTTCCTCGGAATTTAATAATTTAATTAATATACCTAAATTTTTCTTTTAAATAACTATACAATTTTTTTTGGACCCCGTATTACCATTTGAAAATTCTCCATGCCTTATTTTGTGTCATGGGCCATGGACCGCTGCTGCTTATTTCATGTTCTACTTCCTAACGAATTTCTTGCCCAATTTATTATATTCTAATCGCGCATTTCATTAATCATAGATTTCTCAAATTGGCCGACTTACGAAATTGGCGAAAAGGTATCAGTTAGGAGGCCATACGGCAGCGAATATGGATTTATTCAGGAATTATCAGAAAACCACGGCAAAATTACCATTTATCTCAACGACGCGGGTGAAAGGTAAGAAAAGTGTAGCGTCGTTGGTGTACGATGGTGTAGTAATATTCTAAATTTGCTTTCAAAATAATGATGAGTCTAATTATCTTGATTTAAATAGAGTTAAAGTGGATATGAAGGATATAATAATGGATGATAATCAAATCAAAGAAATTGGATCAAGCATTTCGAGTTAGTGGAATTTATCAATCAGTAATGTTTTGATTTTCAATATAATTCAATCATGATATTTAATAGATAGTTCATACTATATTATTAACATAATTACAGATAAAGATTGGGAGATCACACAGTCTGGTTAATATATATATTCAACTTCAAATGGTAGGATAATCATTCAACTAAATATTTAGATATTCATAGAATTAATTTCAAAATTGTTTTCAGATAAAATACAAGGAAATAAAATCTCCAGGGTTTGGTATTTAATATATTTGTTATTATTTTATACTAAAAAATACTTATTTTATGAATTGTCACTTTTGATAAATTTTGATTAATTTTGCAACTATTATCACAGGTTCAAAAGAATAAATCAACAATTGCCTGCAAAAGTTTTGCAGCGTTAGAAAAAAAAACAAAATAAACATAACCATATATTATATACCTCTTATAAGCTTTGTTTCACTATTGGCATTTTAGATTGAAAAAGATTCAGCCTGTTACACAGTTGACCCCGAATACCTCTGTCAAACCTGTTCAGACTCTGCCCTCTTCTTCGATCGAACCATCGGAATCTAGCATAGAGATCCCCGATGTCGAATCCGCCTCTTACATTCGCCCTTCCACTTCCGCTTCCGCCGCAGTTCAACAGCCTGCTCCGACTGCAACTCTGACGCCGCCGCCGCCGCCTCCTCTCTTGCAAATACCGTTGACGCCGTTGCCGAGGTTGGCGCAGATTCCGGAAGCGCCCGAAATACCGACGACGACGTCGACGTCGCCTCGTTTCAACATCCCGCCGCCCGACGCCGTCTACCGAAACCAATTCCAACAGTTTCAGCAAAATCAGCAGGTCGCCAACGCTCCGTCCATCTTCTCGATGCCGTTCTACCCTCACCAGCCGGCGGCGGCGTCGCAGCAGCAGGCCATCCTGTTGTCGTACCCCCAAGTCGGCTACGCGAATCCGTTGTCGCCGAACGACGTGATGATAACGTCGGCGATGGCCAGCGCGGCGAGAACCTCCCCCTTCAACCGAGTTCCGGCGGCGGCTCAAGCTCGCCACGCCTACCCGTCGTTCCAGAACCAGAACCCCGGCGGACCCCAGCAGCAGCAGCCCCATCCCTACTCCGTGAACACGGCGCACATATTTTTCCCGGCGAACGGCGCCAGCGTTACCCTTCAGATTCCGCTTGCGGCCATGAATATCATTCACGAACAGCAGCAAATCTTGCAGGACAGGTTCAACGCGGAGGCAAGCCAAGCTGTTAGTAGTCCGCGTGTGCTCTGTTGTTACCCCGTAGTGCGTCTAAATAATATAACAAACTGCCCTTTACAGCCTGTTGCAAGTGAAACTGTAGAATCTGAATTCGTTTATCCAGGTTTGCTTTTGTTCCGTTCGATTCAATTCTCGCCGTTGAATATAATTTTTAATATTTAACAATATTTAATATTTAACAACGAATCTTCCTTTCATTGCAGATTCCTACCATGTGATGTATTATTATCAAGTTGGGATCCAGGTACTCTTCGCTTACATAAATATAATCAATGTAAATATTGTAATGTCTTCTTATCTATGTACGCTACTTCCCTCTCCCAGCAATACTTCTACAATACGATGATGGAGCGCCACCTGGTGGAATCTCGTGAAGCCGGTATCGACACCTCGACGCTACCACCTCCGGTGAACCCTACCGCTGTGTTCCGCCACATCGACGAAAACGTCCTACCGGCGCCACCTTGCCGCGGTGTCAGGATTCACGTGCCCGGCGATCCGATCGGAATGTGGGTGCGAGCGGTGCCCACGGAACCCCGTCCCCAGTTCGACAACACGCAACGCCTGCACCACCTCCCGGAGAACGCGTCTCTGATGTACACCGAGACTTATCAACAACGAGAGAACAGGTCCCACATCCTCATTCGAACTCATTCACCCCCCCCATTCTTGCCCCATTCATGCCCCATTCATGCCCCATTCATGCTTCATTCATGCCCCATTCATGCCCCATTAAAGAACAATTTATATATTACAACAATTTAATTTGATTGACTTCGAAAATAATAAATATGAATTTGACCTCAAAAAGATTGCAACGCGAAACTCGCACTTCTGCACCGAACACGCAAAACGACGTCGATGTCGAAGCTGCGGGATTAACGCCAACTGCCGAAGCTGCAGACTCTGCTCCGGTTGAAGCCCCGGTTGAGGCACCGGCTTCTTCTACTTCTACTTCCTCGCCCGCGTCAATGACCGCCGAACAGCTCGCCGAACTGAGAACCTCCACCGGAGTAGATTTCATTCGGGTCGAACAGCTCGGACACGGCGAGACCGTGGTCATCAATAATAAGGTCAGCGGTCAACCAAACCTCGTTGCAACCGCATCCCAATTGCTAACTTCTATTAATTCCTCATTTGATTTTCACCCGCCGTGCTTAGGTCATGATATACCGCAGCAAGACTTTGCTGTTGGTGATGGATGAGAATGACCGCACCAAGGATCTCGGGGCGGTTCCGATGCCTCTCAACGACCTCATCAACGGTCCTTACGACTTCGAGGGTTCTCGAGCCCGCAGCGACGAAGAAATGGTGATACTGGCCTGCGCTAATGCCTCCTATAACGCTGTACACATCAGTAAGCTAATCAGCAACGGCTTGCTGGTTCAGGTGAGTGCGATGAAGGGTTGTTATCGTTGATGGGTTTGGTGATAAAACAGTAATTTTATGGTTTATCGTATAGAAATTATACAAATAATAAGATATGTAATCAAATTTTTTTTGGAGTCAATACTGACTAAGCGACTGACTGACTGTCAAAAATATATATGTATAAATATATATATATATATATATATAAATATATATATTTATATTTAATCTGAGAACAAAATTTTCAAAATTTCATTTCAAATATTTTCAATTCTAATTATTTATTCTCTTTTACAGAAATACCAAGAACAATCAGGTATTATATAATTTACAATTATAACGTTTGTATGATTATTTATTTTAGTTGATATCATATTCCATTTAATTTTAGTTTGGTCTTTGTACATTTAAATTATCCCAAGTTCATGCAACTTCAGGTATTCGAGGTCAAGCTACTAGTTATTTTACTCCGTTGATTTGCTAATACAATAATGACTAATATTCAAAACTAAAACCTGTAATTATAACAAAATTTAAATGAAATTTCTCTTCACCATTTATATTCTAATATTCTTTTGTTTTACTTTAGAAACTCCGAGAGAATCAATTGGTCAACCCATTCAACCCACTCAACAAGTTCCACCTGGACAGAGCCAGTTAAATGTCAATGAACAAGGTCAACAATATATTCCTACGCACATCAATCAATTCATCCCTGGGCCTGGCCAGCAATTTATTACCTCAAACCAACCAATTATCCCGATAACAAATAATTGGTTTGATGTCGGTTGGTAATAATTTATTAATAATTTACTTTCATAATTTGTATACATTAACAATATAATTTGTAACACTAATTTACCTTGCAGCCTATAGGCAAGTTTATGGTCATCTGCAGAATTACCTACAAGGTATAGTATCATTTGTAATTAGAATTACTCATAAGGCATAGTATCATTTGTAATTAGAATTCTTACATATTTATTGATTTGTATTTTAAATGAACTTTGTCATTATTTCAGCTAATGCACCAGTTAATGGAATTGCACCTGGACTCCAAAGTTTGGGATTTACTGGTGAACCCAAATTTACGTATCCCAGAATGCAGAACCAACCTAATGTTGCTAATACAGTACATAATGTCCAACCCGTTGTCTCTGCACATAATAATGACCAACCGACTACCCAAACTCATCGAAGTCAAACTGTTACCAGTACAAATCTAGGCCAAACTGCTGCCAGTACAAATCTAGGCCAAGCTGTTGCCAGTACAAATCTAGGCCAAACTATTGCCAGTACAAATCTAGGCCAAACTATTGCCAGTACAAATCTAGGCCAAACTGCTGTCGGTACAAATCTAGGCCAAACTGCTGCCAGTACAAATCTAGGCCAAACTGTTGCTAGTACAAATTTAGGCCAAACTGAGACCAGTACTAATTTAGGCCAAACTGAGACCAGTACAAATCTAGGTCAAACTGCTGCCAGTACAAATCTAGGCCAAACTGCTGCCAGTACAAATCTAGGCCAAACTGCTGCCAGTACAAATCTAGGCCAAAGAGTTGCCAGTACAAATCTAGGCCAAAAAGTTGCCAGTACAAATCCAGGCCAAACTGAGGCCAGTACAAATGTAAGCCAAACTACTCCTACTACAACGCAAGCAATCATTCCAACACTTCAAAGTCTAATTATTACCCCAACTCTTCAAACAATTGCTGCATCCTCTCAAAACCAAGCTTTTGTCTCATCTGTCCAACAATTGCAAGGTTAACAACAATTGCTATTT
Organism: Osedax frankpressi; assembly: GCA_964035775.1. Classification (NCBI taxonomy): domain Eukaryota; kingdom Metazoa; phylum Annelida; class Polychaeta; order Sabellida; family Siboglinidae; genus Osedax; species Osedax frankpressi. The sequence goes on from OZ038316.1 coordinate 9,214,082, forward strand.
AAATACTCTAATATTGTGTTGTATTTCGTTTACTTCTAAATGTAAATCGCTAACGTGTACGCCACGAAAAAACGTCAATGTAACTGTTACGAAACTAATAAGTTATGAAAACTTAAACCGAAGTGCGGCTATCGAATAGGAACTCGCATTTACGTTGATTTTTATTTCTCTTTTAATTCATCGGTTCCCTCGTTGCATTCTACAGGCCTACGCTCGTCGTCTCAATACAACTCTCAGGGTTGGAATATCGGTTGGTAATATTCCTCGTCGACTCTAACCTTTCGCCCTTATCCGCAAGTTTATTGAACCTGATCTTACAGAACGAGGCCATACTAACCGCACCGGCTATCGACTTCGAAATCGCGGTATGAATCATTCGCAAGGAAGATTCTACGGCCAACCCCAGTATCGCAATCATAATGAAGGTTTTTTTTTATCACAATGAAAGCATTGTTTTCCGGCAATGGTAATTTATCATGAATTAGCAATTCAATTCTTGTAATTTACAATGCAGAAAAAACTTCCTTATCCTCATTATATAACAATGCATTTTCTTCAGGTAGGTCAACGGGGTCATCCCGGGTAGACGAAATGGATGCATACTCGCCTCAGCGGTTCCCCAGGCAGGCAAGAGGCCACAGAAACTCTGGCAATCGTAGCCACCACCGCTACAATAGATATTAACAAACGAAACAATAGCGGAAATGAGAATGGGAAAATGAAAAATGAAAATGATCATATTTAACTTTTTATGAGATTTATATTTTATTATACTGCATTTTATATATACATATTTTAAAATATTTTTAACAATAAACCATAAAAATATAATTTATAATTTGTTTTGCATGTCATATGTTTTGTATTATTTTCGGTTACTCAAATTATAACCACTTTCTATTGTTTAAAGAATATTATATACAGTTTCTATACTCTAGATCAAGTAAGGATGTAGATCTATATTAAATATTCGTACTTTTTAATTATGAGTGTTAGAAAAATTAACTTCATGAGTCAGAATTATTTCTAGTAATTTATATTGGGACAGAAAAGATCTGATATTTGATTGACTGGAATGTTCATTCTCCAATCTGCGAATGAATTATTAGACAAATGTAAATGTAATAATAATTCTATGGTGATAAACTAATTCCGGTTCCTTGTAAGTGAATATCCATATTCGATTTCTATATACGCAACAATAAATCATACAATACATTTGATTTCACTAAATGGATACAATAATATTTTATAGTGATTCCAAAGTGAATTCACTAGTGGAGATTAAACATGCTAATTAGAATTATAGCTTTATAAATATCGTATATTAATTAATAATAAGTGGTAACAATAAAACATAGTTTATTATAAGTTACCAGTAAGATATTATTTATAATATAATATATATATTTTATATTTAACATATAATTTAAAATTATAGAATAAATAAACAGAATATATATTTTAAAATCTAAGATTAAATACCTATTCCAGTTATAATATAACACATTACCATTATCTAGGATATAACTTTACATTCCATAGTATATTATAACATATATGCTTTATGTATACTCGATAAAGAATTGCGATTTAGGAGTAGTATAGTATCTTATGTAATAATTAACTGTATTATGTAATACTTTAAAAGTGATTTATGCATCAATATATACCTAGTTATTTATACCTGACATATGTCACATATAGAGAAAAACCAGACAAATCACGTGTTATTGCGCATATATTCCTAAATAAATACCAGGCTAGACAAATGATATTACTTGTAATCTCTAGGACTGAATTACTTCCGGTTTATGTCAGACGATAAACGAATATTGAGAATATTCTTGTAAGTGTAACAATATTCACATATTGCGTCATAGTTACGATAAATCGCAACTAGTTCTATATATAGAACACATTGGTATATACTAATTGTATTATTTAGTTATATAATATTGTATAAGTTTTTAAACTTCGACAACTAATTAGTTTTGTTTCTGGAATAAATGCATTTGTTCATCAAAGTTAAAAGTAATGATATTATAATATAATATGTAGGTATTATTATATATAATAATATTATATTTTATTATATCCAAAGGGTAAATTAATTAAATAATAAATTAAACATGTATAATATACATTGTATATATGGTATACCATTAATCCATTTATACAAATACTATTTATTCCATGTTATCTCTCCTTATATATATATATATATATAAGCATGTATATATTATGAATATATATCACATTCATATTCATATACTATTAATTTAAATAAATTTCTTAAATAAAGAATATTTTATTTGTATGTAATATGTATATGGATATATATGGAATTGATCACAATGGTATTATTACTTTTGAGATAAAGTTAGTATTTCAATTACAAATGTTGTGTTCAGTTCTAAAATAAAAACTTATATTAGTAAAATGTATATTACATTTTATACATTCTATAACTTTCAGTTATAATTTTAGAACAAAAAGGCATATAATAAAAACCACATGCGATATGCTATTGTCGATACGTAAAAATATAAGTTTTTCAAGTAATAATGTTTATTCGTATAAATTGTTTTTCTATATTAATCTAATTATTGTGATACCATTATTAATCTAATAATAAAGAACAAAACAAAATAACTAATAACAATCTTTATTATAAACATTAGAAACAACCTCTTGACAGTCGGAAGTAATACTATACTCATGTGAGGAAAGATATACTATAGGGTAAATAAAATAGAAAATGGTCTCACTGGTCTTCGCATATGTAAAGTTATTTTTATAAACCAATTGCATATCTTCATAGTATCAATCATTGCAATCGGACGTTTCATCCTCATCCGTACTCTCCAACGTACACGTCGACGAGGTCGAAGCTGGACGGGGTATAGCATTCACCACCAACGTAATTTTAATTTAGTAAAACAGTATTTATTTTGGTTATTCAGAAAGGTGTATGATCCAATCTATACTAGATCAAGTTTAGTGTATCTTAACATAGTATCTACTTTATTATGATTATATCAAATTAGCTGTAGCTAAAATATATTTCTTGGTAAATTATTATGAACTTAAAATAAATATCTTATAATACAACAATTTAAGTTGTTAATGTATTACAATTTAAGGTTAATATATGTTATTATTTAGCATATATAGAGTATATAGAATGAGAAAATATTACAAAGTAATATATACAACACTTATATCTATGATGTGTAAACAAAATTTAATAAAACAACAAAATAAATTCCTTTACACTAAAATCACTGTGTGACGAGGACATGAATTAAACTAACACATTTTTGGTGGAGAATTCTGAGGAGTAAAGTCTAGTGCTGAATAATATACTTCAGAGTCGTAGTCTGTAATGGTAAGTAATGTAATCAATGAATATAATATATATTAGAAACGTCATAAACGTATAATTAGTAGTGAAATGTCAATGCGATGTTAATTGAATGTTCGAAGTTAGGGTTAATAATACTTATAATGTGTTCTTATTCTTTTCTTATCGCTATAAACTATACGCTTCTTTTTTAAACTATAAAGGTGAAATCGCAATTAGTTGTACAACATAATTACAACGACGGGGAAAAGACATACTTTATTTATTATCATAGAGTTGTAAAAGATCTAGTGAAAACAGACATGCCTTGAATCATTGTAGATGGAAGAGAAAGAAAATGAGAAGGTTGAGGATGAGGTTGAGGATGATGGAGAGGAAGATAAAGAGGAAGAGGAAGAGGAAAAGGAAGAGGAAGAGGAAGAGGAAGAGGAAGAGGAAGAGGAAGAGGAAGAGGAAGAGGAAGAGGAAGAGGAAGAGGAAGAGGAAGAGGAAGAGGAAGAGGAAGAGGAAGAGGAAGAGGAAGAGGAAGAGGAAGAGGAAGAGGAAGAGGAAGAGGAAGAGGAAGAGGAAGAGGAAGAGGAAGAGGAAGAGGAAGAGGAAGAGGAAGAGGAAGAGGAAGAGGAAGAGGAAGAGGAAGAGGAAGAGGAAGAGGAAGAGGAAGAGGAAGAGGAAGAGGAAGAGGAAGAGGAAGAGGAAGAGGAAGAGGAAGAGGAAGAGGAAGAGGAAGAGGAAGAGGAAGAGGAAGAGGAAGAGGAAGAGGAAGAGGAAGAGGAAGAGGAAGAGGAAGAGAATTACGAAAATGAAGAGGAAGAGGAAAAGGCAGATCATGGAGGAAGAGGAAAAGATGATGGAGGACAGTTTTAGCATATAATGAGTTGTTACTCTGAATGCTCTTAATCGGTGGGGTTAATAATAGAGACTAGTAGAATGTCAGTCAAACCGTGACTACATCAATGGCTTACCAATGGCGCTGTACATTGAATCGCTCTCGCTGCTACTGTAGTCTATGGGTGACGTAATAGGCAAACATAAATGGCAATTGAAGGAGAGAGAAGGTAGCTTGACAGAGATGTGATCAGAGTATTATTGGCAAATTAAAACGTTATTATTTTATTTAGTAATTATTCTATAGTAGAAATTAAGATATATATATATATATATATATATATATATATATATATATATATATATATATATATATATATATATATATATATATAAATTAATTAATCAATAGAAAGGCACAATCACTACTTGGATTCTTAAATGATTCCTTATTATTCTTGAATAGCTATTAATTAATATTCAGGTATAAATTACTTGATAAGCAAAATAATTCATTATATTATTAAAATAAAATGTTTAACTATTAATGTATCACTTATAATATAAATTGATTCAAACTTTATTTCTATTTCTATAATATACGATTGCAGAGTAATTTTCGTTAACAAAGTAAAATCTTTAGTTTATTATAAATTATAAGTCTTAAACCTGGCAATCTTCTGCAAAGATCTTCAATAACTTCTTTAATCTTAATATCGTCGATTACGAATCTGAACCGTCTGCTATTTCTATCGGTTAAAGATAGGACGCCTTGCGGGTCTGTACTGCATTTCCACTCGGAGAGCTGCAGGTTAAAGTGCATAAGGAACATTTAGAGATGCGACATTAATTACTAAACTATTTGTTATAGTACCAACGATGTAGGCTAATGTACACCGTACACCGTACAACGTACAACGTAAATACCGCAACACACAACGTCACTTCCGCTATTCACGACGTCAATAATTGCCGTAGTCGTCTGTTGTCAAAATGTAAACAACTCGTGAACCAACCGCTAAGATGCGTTTGCAGATGAAGGCGGTACCGGTGCCACGTCGCAGTTGCTTGGCAACAACGAATTGTCCGCCATCGTAGACGTGCAAGTGACAGGTACGACGGCTATTCTGATACAACAGTTCTCCGTCTGCCTGATGAGTCACCGAAGATAGAACCAACGTCGCGTGCGCATATTAAGAAGTCGTGTTTCCTTACATCTCCGCATTGCACCAAGTCAAAATGCGCGCATTTAATAATAGGAATGTAATAATAATTTAATAATAGGAATGTCGTCAATTATTGAAATTGGGAAGATTTAAACTACTAACGTGTTGATTAATATCTCGGTATCGGCATAATACATGTTCATTGCGTAAGTAAAATAGGGGTCGCGACTAACGTGACAGATCTGAGAGCCGAAAAGGTCTGTGTCGGCACCGTCTATACGTCGGCAAGCTGTTGCTTCAGAGACTCGTTGCCATAACGACCGCAAATAAACTATGGCCTCGATTAGCGGAGTGCACGACTCACCACGCTTATGTGTATATTTCAAGCAGCCCTGAAGGAATAATAGTCGCTAATCTTTATCGTGGTTGAGATATTATAAATACAATAAATACAATTTTATTCATTTCATTTTTAGATTGAGTAATAATGTTAGAATGAAATTTGTTTTTAATGAGGAAAATATGTAGAAATTATTTGTATCAAAATTAGTTATCTTAATAATTACTTCATGAGTATCTTACTCTATATTTACTGTAGTACCTTAATAATTACTTTCTGAGTATCTTACTATATATTTACTGTATTTACTAATTAGTCATGTAGTAGAACATGAGGTCGGGATGTTTCATTAAAAGTTTGAGGTATGTGGCGAATAGTGTGAAATGTATGGTATAACTTTCGTATGGTGTGTTGTGTGTGGTTTGAATAGTGTGGAATGTATGATATGACTTTCGTATGGTGTGTTGTGTATGGTTTGAATAATGTGAAATGTATGGTATGACTTTCGTATGGTGGTCGTGTGTGGTTTGAATAGTGTGAAATGTATGGTATGACTTTCGTATGGTGTGTTGTGTGTGGTTTGAATAGTGTGGAATGTATGATATGACTTTCGTATGGTGTGTTGTGTATGGTTTGAATAGTGTGAAATGTATGGTATAACTTTCGTATGGTGTGTTGTGTGTGGTTTGAATAGTGTGGAATGTATGGTATGACTTTCGTATGGTGTGTTGTGTGTGGTTTGAATAGTGTGGAATGTATGGTATGACTTTCGTATGGTGGTCGTGTATGGTTTGAATAGTGTGAAATGTATGGTATAACTTTCGTATGGTGTGTTGTGTGTGGTTTGAATAGTGTGGAATGTATGATATGACTTTCGTATGGTGTGTTATGTGTGGTTTGAATAGTGTGGAATGTATGATATGACTTTCGTATGGTGTGTTGTGTGTGGTTTGAATAGTGTGTAATGTATGGTACAACTTTCGTATGGTGTGTTGTGTGTGGTTTGAATAGTGTGAAATGTATGGTATGACTTTCGTATGGTGTGTTGTGTGTGGTTTGAATAGTGTGGAATATATGGTATGACTTTCGTATGGTGTGTTGTGTGTGGTTTGAATAGTGTGGAATATATGGTATGACTTTCGTATGGTGTGTTGTGTGTGGTTTGAATAGTGTGAAATGTATGGTATAACTTTCGTATGGTGTGTTGTGTGTGGTTTGAATAGTGTGGAATATATGGTATGACTTTCGTATGGTATGTTGTGTGTGGTTTGAATAGTGTGGAATGTATGATATGACTTTCGTATGGTGTGTTGTGTGTGGTTTGAATAGTGTGGAATGTATGATATGACTTTCGTATGGTGTGTTATGTGTGGTTTGAATAGTGTGGAATGTATGATATGACTTTCGTATGGTGTGTTGTGTGTGGTTTGAATAGTGTGTAATGTATGGTACAACTTTCGTATGGTGTGTTGTGTGTGGTTTGAATAGTGTGAAATGTATGGTATGACTTTCGTATGGTGTGTTGTGTGTGGTTTGAATAGTGTGGAATGTATGATATGACTTTCGTATGGTGTGTTGTGTGTGGTTTGAGTAGTTATTTGATAATAATTCTTATTTTTATTTACACACTTCACACAGTAATTAGAGTGATATAATCTATATGAATATTTTAAATATAAAAAATATCTATTTAAAACATTGTGATACAATGTAAAAAAGAAATAAGTTTGATTCATTGCTGGTTAATTTAGAAAATATTAACGAGTTAGACATAATATAAAAATATAAAAAGAATACAAATGTAATAATTTAAATTAAATAATGATGAAATACGATAAATTTTAATTAGAAAATAAGCAAATCATATTTACATATTATGTTATAAATATTCGAACTTATTAATAAAATTAAGAATTCCTTATTTCAAAATGTCTAGAAGTGATTCTTTACATTTTGTTTACTAATAAGATAAAGTAAATTTTTAATTAGAAAATAAGCAAATATCATATTTACATAATATGTTATAAATATTCTAACTTATTAATAAAATTAAGAATTCCTTATTTCAAAATTTCTAGAAATGATTCTTTACATTTTGTTTACTAATAAGATTAAGATAATACACGTGAAATCTCTAAATCAATTGTTATATTTTACAGCCAAAATGAATCCTATTGTATTCAACTACCACTAATTACCTGCAATCTGCTGATGTACTCTAAAAGTCTTTGGTATGGTTTATCCAAAAGACTGCAGATAGCTCGCTGCTTGTCCAGCAACGTGCATTTATCCTTTTCGATCCAAAATAATAATAATTTACGTAATTCAGGAATTATGTCTAATTTACTAGGTGATTATATTTGTTAAATTAATTAAACGAGAATATTTAAATAGATTAGTAAGTAAAAAATTAGTTTATATGTATTCAATTAATATATCAATAATACAAATATGTTGTACAATTAATTAAACGAATTTTAGTAATTAGTTAATTAATTAATTGATTCCCACGTACACTACAGCCTTAATACCTAAATGTGAATAATATTACAAATCAATTGATTTATTATTAAAACAATTGAAAGGAAAGTAAACTTGCATTTCTAACATCATTATCGTTAAGACCGCATTCTTTACTGGTAAATTTCTATATGTTGGAAAGAAAATTAAAATAAATGATCAAGTTTGCAATTTTAGAGATTATAAATGATAAATTAAATTAAATTAATCAATTTTTGAATATTCTAATTGATGCGAAACTAAAAAATATATTAAATAACCTCTAAACTCAAAATCATTTCTCGCGAATTGATCAAATTTTTGAAATTATTTTCATTGGTTAAAAAATCAAAATAATTTTCAAAATCTTCTTTCTAAAAATGCACCGAAATTATAAATATTATATTTGCTTCATTTGTAGAATACATTTATAATATAAAACATATAATAAACATATTTTATTAGAAGTATTGTGAATTATTAATTAATATACTTAATTTTGTAATTTTCAATTTATTTATACTAAATACCAACGTTATTGAGGATTAAGTAGGCAATTTCTTCTGGACAGTTCTTACAATGAAACAAATCCACAATAAATCTCCTGTGTTTATAAATGATGAATTATAAGTCATGTATGAAAATATAAAACCAGATGTTAAAATAGTAGTTAACTAGACAATCTAATATACTCTAATACACTACCATCTAATTAATATAATAATTAAAATTGGAATAATTGAGAAATAATCATGTAGAAGTAATTAAGAATGATTGTGTAATATTTATATATAGAATTCATATAAATAAATTCTAAACCAACACATTAAGCATACACTATACTTTATATTTACTTACATAACGACAAACGTACGAATTACATTGCTTACCCGTGCAATTACCACGTCATTCCCAGGTCTCCGAGTTCGTAACCACTAAAATCATCAACTCTACAACTATCTACTTAATACTCCTTATTCACACCTGATTACGACACCTCTACTACTCTCTCGATGTTATTTCTCCAGTAACCAGTTGATTTGTCACCTAATTTTTTCTGCTGCTACTCCTGCAACTCATATTAACTACTACCGCCTTACTACCTCCTCACTACCTCCTCACCACAGCCTAACTACCGCCTCACTACCTCCTCACTACCTCCTCACTACCTCCTCACTACCTCCTCACTACCTCCTCACTACCTCCTCACTACCTCCTCACTACCTCCTCACAACCTCCTCACTACTTCTTCACTACCTCCCCACTACCTCCTCACTACCTCCTCACTACCTCCTAACTACCTCCTCACTACTTCTTCACTACCTCCCCACTACCTCCTCACTACCTCCTCACTACCTCCTCACTACCTCCTCACTACCTCCTCACTACCTCCTCACTACCTCCTCACTACCTCCTCACTACCTCCTCACTACCTCCTCACTACCTCCTCACTACCTCCTCACTACCTCCTCACTACCGAGACACTTCCATCTTTCCGTCTACATACTCGGAGTGGAATGAAGCGATGAGTTGCAGATGATCCAGGGCAGCTGACAATCTAGCGGCCAGCTGCGGTGGCATATTGTCATGCAGGAAATGACGCGTGTAGAGTGACCCTATGTCTCCTAGTTCACGTACGTACTCGCGCTCCGACTCGCAGAGATCCTTCAACGCGTACCTTGGTATCATTAGACATTTAAACAACTGCCAGCTACTCAATCGAGCATATGAATGAAGAATCATAAACATATGCGGATATATTAATCTTTGAACTTCATATTTTAGGAATATTTAAAACAAATTTAATTTGCATTATCCATAAATAATGAAAATAAAATATATGTTTATTTAGAATTAGATTATGTGAGAGAGACAAGTGAAGATATATATTGATAAAAATATAATAAGAAAGATATAGAGAGAAAGAGAAATCGAGAGAAAGTAAAATGGAGAAATATATTGAGAGAGAGAGAGAGAGAGAGAGAGAGAGAGAGAGAGAAACGCGGTTGTATAGAGGGTGGTTGGTAGAAAGGGATAAGGAATAATATACTTTCTTTTCATGAGTGCTTCCTGTTTCGGATCTTTTATTTGCAGCACTTGATCACGGAACATTTGTTGCGGAGAAGTTTTTTTCCCGATCGAAGCTTTTTCAAGGTCATTTTCGAGGAACGCAATATGCACCAATCCCTTTATAGTATAAAGATCATTACCTATTTTTGATCGAAGTTATTTATGACAGTGCATAATGACTTTTAATAATGACACCGCATAATGACGCTTTACATATTTGAAAATTTAGATACATGTGAATGGTTTTAAGTGCAAACATTTGCAAACTCTGAGTTCTTACCTCATAGTCTGAGCCATCTTTTCGACGGCATAAGATAAGTTGGTTATCCTCGAAGGTGACGGGCCATTGTACCACTATAATCTTTTCACCTTCGTCGAGTTTCAAATGACCTTCTCCATCTTCGTAGTCGCAGATCACAGTAAATTCTTGTTCAGGTTCACATCCCTTCATAAAACATCACTTTTAGTAAGTGTATACATTTGTATTTAGTAATGAAATTCTTTTTAGAATATTTGTTATTTTCAATATATGTTTTTAATATGCGTGGATATTAAAGATATTTCTAGAATATTAGTTTACCAAATACGAAAACTATTTTTCAAATTATTTTTTATAATGAAAATAGTAATCGAATACTTTACGAGCTATTTGTAATAAATTAAAAGTTATTAACAAAAATCTCAGACTCTAGTAGGTAAAAGGGGAATTAAGATTACTAGTTGCTCAAATTGGTATACAGACAATAGACTATAGTATTGGTAATCTGCTAACTTCCTCGAGTTTTTCATCTTCGATGACATATTCTCCAATGTCAATATCAAAGAAGAACTGAAATACTTCTTGCTGCTCGACTGTAATCTTAGTGCCATGAAATTCATCAGAAGCAGACGTAAATATAATCGGATCCTGTTCATATATTTATTAAATGATAATAAATGATACTGAATTAATATTATCAAATAATTAATATTAATGTGTGCTTAAAATAAAAAGGCAAGGTAAATTTAGGTAATACCATTAATAGGCCAATGATGATACGTGAATAAGAAATGAAACACCAATGAACAAATAATACAATTATAGTTTAGCTTTTAAATAGTAACTAATCAATTATATAAATTATAATACTTTAATCTATATTCGAATTTTCTATACTTATATAAATATATCTAATAAACAATTTCATACCATAATAATGTTTTCCAATTCAAGTTTAGTTGATTTTAGAATAGGATAATATATGTTTTCTATTGTACTGTACTTCAAATCTATCACCTATACAATGTGTGTCTCCAATTACAAATATTCTTATTTTTATATTAATAATAATTCTTTAAATACAAATTATGAATGCAGTATTTTGAAAGTAATATTATAAAGTATTATCAAATATTTTAATAATATATGGAACTTACCTGATTATACTGTATATTATCATTCGATTGTAGTTTAATTTCCGAATTTGAATTGTTATCAATATTATGTTCATCTATCTCTTCCATGATTACATTGATTAACTTCTTCTTTAAGTCATCTCCAAATTCTTCACGTAATTCTTTATTTAAATCAATTTCTAATTCTACATTTAAATCTTCGTTGCAGGTTTCATTTATTCCTAGTTTTACCTCGTCTTTTAATTCATCTTCTATCTTTCGTTTTACATCCACTTCTATGTCTTTCGTTATCTGTTGATTTCGTTCTTCAGGTAATAATTCTTTTGAATTTTCGTGTAATTCTTTCTTAAATTCTTGATTAATTTCAAAGTTACAATCGTTATGTAAATCTATTTTTAACTGTTCGTGCAATCCTACCACCAATACCCGGTCTACATCTTCTTTACAAGCTTCACCTAACTGTTCTTCGATCTTTTTTTTTGAATCTTCACGTAGCCCTCGTTTTGAATCTTTACTTAAATTTTCAATTAACTCTACGCATAATCTTTCTTGAAATTCTTCATTTAAAACGTCACTCAAACAATTATCTATACCTTCATCTAATTCATCGATTAATTCTTCTTTTATACTTTGATTTAACTTTTCGTCTATACCTTGGTAGATATCTTTAGGTAATCCTTTGAAAGTATCATTGTTTAATTCTTCACACATTACTTTTTTATCCTCGATATATAGCCCTTGTTTTAAATCGTTATCTAATTCAGTAGATAACAATTTATTTAAGCCATTCTTTAAACTATTATCTAAACTCTCTTCAATTGTTCCTTTTAAACCAATGTTGATCTCATCGGGATTATCTTTATTTTGATTACCCATAGAAATTATATTTTTAAATGGAGTCATTTTTTCATTATCTATATCTGTATTTTCTGTGTTGGGTAAATTATTAACTAATTCGTTAATATTAGTTAAATATTTATCTTTTGGAAATATATCACCGCTGTAAGATGGTTTAAATTCATCTTCAAATTTACCATGTTTTGATGATTCAGCGATACTTGATCTAGATAACGTATCATCTAAGTCAACAGATTTACATATTTTATTTTGACATGGCGAATTTAGAAGTTCTACTTTATCAAATGTATTACGTAATGGTTTTTCATTTCCAGTCGAGTTAGAATTATAATTTTCTTCGTGATTTTCAAGATTTCTAAATTTAGATAATTGTTCTTCGTGATCTACGTATTTTGAATTTTGAATTTGATTTTGACGTATTAAGTCAACAGACTGACCAAATTTGTCTTCGTGGTCATTCGTAGACATAATAACTTGTTCTTTATAATCAGTTGAAACAGATAATTTAACAGATTGATTAATTGAATTATTTAAGTTCATTTCTAAGGCTGTAGATTTCGATATTTCATTTTTAAAATCACTACAGTTTGTGAATTGTTGTTCAGATTTATTACATTTTGTCACATTTTCTTTATCTCTAATGTTGTCATATTTGGTTATTTGCTTTTTATGATTACTAGATTTAGACACTGGTTCCTTAATATTATTAGATATATCATCTTCAATAATCATACTATCGTGTAAACAAAGTATTTCTTGGCCTTCATTTTCTTTATTAATAATTTTATTATCAGTAGAGTTTATTTTCGGGCCAAAAGCAGATATTTGATTTGTTTTTGTAATTATCTTATCTTGGCCATCAATTTGAGAAACAATTTCTTCATTTTTGTTTTCGGGCTGTATTTTTTGTTCTGAAAATTATTTCTACTATTATACTAGTAATACTGTATAACATAGAGTATGCTATAATACATCATCTAGATAAATATAATTGAACTAATTTGTATAACTAATATATTAGTCATAAATATATAATTATATACTTTATATGTATTGATAAATGTTGGTATATTTGTAATTATACTTATTCAAGTTTAACTATGAAATACAATACTTACTTATAAATACTATACTTTATATTTATATATATATATATAATAAAAGTCATATTAACAAAGTAATAATACTAACCATTCATATCTTGAAATACAATCTCTTCAAGAGAATTTGAAGTTGTCTTAACTTCGTTCAATTGATATCCGGAATTCAGATCATAGGAATTATTTACATCGCAATTATCTGAATTTAAATTTGTACTCGCGTCTGTTTCAAAGGACCGATCGGTATCAGTATTCCGACTCAAACTTGTTTCAGAACTCGCGTCTCCTGTACGCGAATTACTTCGGAGGATAGGAGATAGCTGGCGTGTATCGGCATCGTTATCAAAACTACAGTCGCCCTTAATAATCTCTTGCGTGATATCGTCGATAACAGACTCTATGGTAGTCTGTATGCTGTACGACATTTCTCCGGTATGAGCTTTGCGTTGGAAAGTCCTTCTCCTGGTCGCCGCAGGAGTTTCTAACTCGACAGTTGTTGTATTTTCTATAGATGAAGCGTCTACTTTATCCGTTTTCAGTTCCGTCGGCGGTTGGGATACATTATGTTTAATTATTGCTGGCGCATTATCGATGACTACTTGTTTTTCCAGGTTACGATTTTCAGTTTGCGCTTTAGCTACCGATACTTCTGTCGATGAAATGTGATTTTGTATTTTATCGGAAATGTACACGTTATCTTTCGAGGAAATCGAAGGCTGTTCTGTTTCGTTGTTGGCAATGATTGTAGCAGAATGATCAATGACATAATTCTTTTTTTGTTTAATTTTAGGAGTTTTTTGTTCTAATGCGTCCGTGTTGCATGTTTTAGCTTCAGTCTCTGATGAACTTGTGATTTCAGACTGAATGATGTTTTTCAGATTTCCACCACTATGATGTTGTTTTTTATGCGATTTATTATTTCTTTCTGATCTGGATTTATCATTTCGTTTTTTCTTTGTCGGTTTTATTAAACCTATAGAATCTTTTCTTTCCATTGATAAAGATATTCCGAGAATATCAGTAATTTTTATCTTTAATTTATCATTTGAAATATCATTACTATCCTCATTATCCTTGTAAATTCCATTAACTCCGACTTTTGAATTGATTTTATTGTCAGAACTACAGCCAGTTTTAGATATTAAAACATTATTAATGTCATCTATTATAATAATTTCTTTATTTTCGTTTTCCGAGTTATTCTCCTTCAATATATTTTTTATTTCGGGCAAATGTCGTTTCGTCATTGTAATATCGTTATCTTTTAACTCATTTGTACTCGTTAATTGTTCAATATCTTCATTGTTCTTACTAGATAAGTCTTTCTTTAAATTCATAGAAATTTCAGATTCGTTATTTTCTACTATTTCTTTGGTAGATTTTATATTGTTTTCTTTTTTTAGAGGTTGAGTTACGATTGCTTTATTTCTTTTTACAATATCTTGCTTTTCTATATCTTCATTTTGTTTCTTCCCTTTCTTAACATTTATTTTCTTTGTAATCTTCTCATTATTTTCATTAACCTCACAGCAAATACTGAACTCTTCTACTTTACATTTCTTTAATTTATTTTTAGAAATAACTTCATTTTCTTTATCATTGT
>OZ038316.1:9229504-9253160 GCA_964035775.1 Osedax frankpressi
AAAATTAGAATAACTTTCACATATTCAGATTGATATTTTCTATTCCTAATAACAAATTTAGCCGATAATAATACGGCAAATGCACTTTACCTTGCTTCCCGGGCATAAGAACTATTTGAAAGGTATATTTTTGTACTGTAGTACAATGGCTACCATATAATGATGATACATAAATGTACTCTTTACTTTTGGTCCAACTCAAATCTTAATGTACCACCAACATTCCGACAATTGGCTTACATGAATGCCCACTAGAAATATTTAATTATCACGCGCTCTGAAATCACTTAGAATTACATAACGACATAAGATAACGTTTGGTACAATGAAGAATGTGCATCCAACGGATGATTACGTCAGAGGAATAGATAGATACTACCGCAACATAAAATATCCGAAATGCCAAACACCTCCCGTTATATTAAATCCTCGAACAGCTTCTGCTCTAAATTAGATCGGCACACAAAATTGTCTTAATAACTACATAGAATGGTTAATAATCTATTCTGATTATTGTGTGTGTGTGTGTGTGTGTGTGTGTGTGTGTGTATGTGTGTATGTGTATAAACCGCTCCAGCATTATATTTTCAACTGGTTATGTTCTAAAATCAGACATAGTAATTCAATTTAACGATTTCATCTATATTATTGGAATTAGTATTATATTAGACGCATCTGGAAATATCTATAAATGTATTAGATTATATCACTATTATTATTTATTGATTTATTAGGTTGATGATATATGTAAAAAAATAATAAAACCAAAGGTTGCAAGAGAAAATTAATAACGTAAAGTTTTAATTTTATCTATGAGATGAACTTGATACCAATATCTTAAATTTAATAAAATTGAAATAATTTTCAAATATATAATTACATAGATTAATAAATAAATGTATCCTTTACGATAATAAAATACACTGAAGCAATATCTAGGAATATATAGGAATATGATGCAATATCTAGGAATATCTAGGAATATGATGCAATATCTAGGAATATCTAGGAATATGATGCAATATCTAGGAATATGATCCAATATCTAGAAATATGCTAAATATTTATATTTATGATTTGTTATTCTGATAGTTGTTGGTTGACTTTATTTCTAGTTCGCAGAACATAATATATTTAGAAATGAACATAAAATTGCCGGAAAAATATTGAAAAATAGGCAAAAGGATTATATCAAAGAATTAATTTAACGATACTTTTACATTTATTATTTTAAACTTTTATTTGCTAAATGAAATATATATTTCTCCTCTCCGTAATACTATAAAGAGATCATATAATAATCAATAAAGTTGAACATTTGATTTTCACTAACAGTCTCTGTAGCTATATATATATATATATATATATATATATATATATATATATATATATATATATATATATATACATGTGAAAATAAAGAACACTTTGATATACAAATCTCATCAGTAAGTAAATAATATCAATTGAAGGGAACAAATTAAAAAAAAGAACCATTTGTAGAAGATTCTTCTACTAAAACAAATGCTGGTCATAATAATTCGAAAATCCAAATAAAAGTTAACAGCAAAACAGAAAGAAAGAACAATTCTACTAAACAATCAGGAAACGTCCAGTCTCTAATTAGATTATATCCTAAAAGAGCTGCGAGGAAGATATTTGGATTCATAAATCGAAAGGATACTGGAGAAAGCGATAAACTGAGAGTTTTTGCAAGTATCTCAAACGAGTGAGTCATGCTGTCAATCCATACAGCAATATTCCATGGCAAATTCATCTTCATTAAATAGGAAAGATTAGGTCCAAGAGCTTAGCAAAGTGAAGAGTAATGCCTCGGTCTAGATAAAATAGAATATATTCACTTGAAACTAATTGATAAGAGTGGTGTTTAATGGTATCTATACTAGGAGCGGTATGTAGACTCGGACTCCCAAAGCGAGGAAAGAAAGTCAAATAACTCTCAAATACAAAAAAGGCCCTACGGATGATCCATACAATTTCCCCGAATAAGTCTACTGAACACGACGAATACACTGTATTCGGGAAGTCTAGCAAGCAAGCTAATAAGTATATCTAAAGAAAATAATGAGAGGAAGGTTTTCTGTCCAGTATCAGAGGCATACTTTTCTCATCGAATCTGCAATTATGGAAGCTAAAAAAGAAAACAAACATTTCTATTTCTTGGCTGGAACTCAGCAATGTTTTTTATTCTATTCCGCATTAAAAACTCTCTCAACTATTCGAAAGTTTACCTATTCCCTATAGAATATAATTATTTCCCAACGATATTCATAGTGGTTCAATTTGCACTTAATATAAATATTTTAATATATCCCCATAACAAGGCAGGATATAGCGAGTTTCATATTACATTAAATCTAGACTCTGAATCTATGATTCGAAAAATTAAAGAATTTGAAGGAATTTAACGTTTTCCGAATGCAATCATATCCGAAAGTACTAAAAAGATGAATGAAATTATCAATGAAAATGATAGAGTAGCTGCGAGTATTGTGTTGAAATTCAATATAAATAAATGTAAATCATTAAGCTTCTCTAGAGGTCAGCATGATAAAGTTACCTTGAAACTAGGTTCGGAAACAATTCCTGCTCTAGGATGAAAAAGTTAGGAGTTAACACCGAGAAGTACTTGGGAGTACTTCTTGGTGTTAAATACCTTTAATATAACATCTGCCTTTTCCTTACAGTTAGACATGACTGCAGATTCAGTTTTAGCTTCTTGACAAACAATTGAAGTACTTCGAAGTCTCCTTATCTCATCTCTTTCATATGATAGTATTGGTAGAGTTCAGGTAGAGTCTAAAAATCATCTTTACTTTCGATTGATAAGCGGGTAAATAGAGAATTACAAAATTGGTTCAGTTAGTATCCTAAAAGGATATACAGAGTACTACTATATTTAGGCATCGGTTAAAGGATACTATAGAAAACGTAGTTGGAGTTGATAATGTTATACGAGAAAACGACTTTCAATCTGGCTAAACAACGAATGGACACTATGTATCTTGGTATAAAGCAAATCTATGGATTAGAACCAGACATTATTCACAACATTTGCAAACCAATATTGATATTTCCGATATACAACACATACAATATATACAATATATACAATATATACAATATATACAATATATACAATATATACAATATATACAATATATACAATATATACAAAATATACAATATATACAATATATACAATATATACAATATATACAATATATACAATATATACAGTATATACAATATATACAACATATACAATATATACAGTATATACAATATATACAATATATACAATATATACAATATATACAATATATACAATATATACAATATATACAATATATACAATATATACAATATATACAGTATATGCAATATATGCAACATATACAATATATACAGTATATACAATATATACAATATATACAATATATACAATATATACAATATATACAGTATATACAATATATACAACACATACAACACATACAATATATACAATATATACAATATATATAATATATACAATATATACAATATATACAATATATACAGTATATACAGTATATACAATATATACAACATATACAATATATACAGTATATACAATATATACAATATATACAATATATACAATATATACAGTATATACAATATATACAACACATACAATATATACAATATATACAATATATACAATATATACAATATATACAATATATACAATATATACAATATATACAATATATACAATATATACAGTATATACAATATATACAACATATACAATATATACAGTATATACAATATATACAATATATACAATATATACAATATATACAGTATATACAGTATATACAATATATACAATATATACAGTATATACAGTATATACAATATATACAATATATACAATATATACAATATATACAGTATATACAGTATATACAATATATACAATATATACAATATATACAATATATACAATATATACAGTATATACAATATATACAACACATACAATATATACAATATATACAATATATACAATATATACAATATATACAATATATACAATATATACAATATATACAATATATACAATATATACAATATATACAATATATACAGTATATACAATATATACAACATATACAATATATACAGTATATACAATATATACAATATATACAATATATACAATATATACAATATATACAGTATATACAATATATACAACATATACAATATATACAGTATATACAATATATACAATATATACAATATATACAATATATACAATATATACAGTATATACAATATATACAATATATACAATATATACAATATATACAATATATACAATATATACAATATATACAATATATACAATATATACAATATATACAATATATACAATATATACAATATATACAATATATACAGTATATACAGTATATACAATATATACAATATATACAATATATACAATATATACAGTATATACAATATATACAATATATACAATATATACAGTATATACAATATATACAATATATACAATATATACAATATATACAATATATACAGTATATACAGTATATACAATATATACAATATATACAATATATACAGTATATACAGTATATACAATATATACAATACATACAATATATACAATATCTACAATATATAAAAAGTGGATCTTGGTCAAGTGAGAATTTGATTTTAAAAGAAGAGTTATGGATAAAGAGCCAGTTTACAAGAATCCATCGAAGGATCTGGAGCTTTTCTATACGATTTTTACGGAAATTTGTAATTCATACAAATCTGTTCACTTATATTTTTACTTATACATATTTTACATTTGATTTATTTTGTAGGCTCACGATATGATGACGACGTTCTGTATCTTTTAACATACTTGTTTAATTGAACAACAACAACACCATTCTGAGCCAAAACTATATATGTATATATATATATATATATATATATATATATATATATATATATTATATATATATATATATATATATAGATGTATTAAAATACATCAATATTATACTCATGTAATCAATCGATGTGCTTTCCTGCCCTCTAAGTATATGTTGGGGCTCTTACTCGGCAATTTGGTTTATAATTAGTTGATGGTAGATTGCTTATTGGTTTTACACATCCAGGCACCTCCAGGAATTTTCCAGGCATTATACTTATATGTTATATATCCTCCAAGCCCATGCGTATTTTGATGTAGTAGTTTAACCTCGACCCGCACCCAATCTCGCACGCAGATCCGCAGCACTCAGTATCGCAGAGTTCTAATACTCCGAGGTAATCGTTACGACCCCGCGAAGACACGCCCATTTTGCGCGCGCTCGATGACTCACCTCGAGCTCGCCGTATCTGAAGGCACCGGGTAACTCTGCGATATCTCGATAGTGGGCGTGGCTTAAACTCTTATCGACGTGGAGTTACCACTTCATCGTCATCCCAGGGTTAGTTTACTTGTTAGGTGGCGTGGGACCGCTAGTTGGCGGATATATAATGCTCATATATATATACTGTAAATTGTACACTGTACACTGTACAGTGTACACTGTACACTGTACACTGTATACTGTACATTGCAAACTCTACCTTGTACAATGTACCAAGTACACTGTACTATGTATACTGTACTATGTACACTGTACTATGTACACTGTACTATGTACACTGTACTATGTACACTGTACTATGTACACTGTACTATGTACACTGTACTATGTACACTGTACTATGTACACTGTACTATGTACACTGTACTATGTACACTGTACTATGTACACTGTACTATGTACACTGTACTATGTACACTGTACTATGTACACTGTACTATGTACACTGTACTATGTACACTGTACTATGTACACTGTACTATGTACACTGTACTATGTACACTGTACTATGTACACTGTACTATGTACACTGTACTATGTACACTGTACTATGTACACTGTACTATGTACACTGTACTATGTACACTGTACTATGTACACTGTACTATGTACACTGTACTATGTACACTGTACTATGTACACTGTACTATGTACACTGTACTATGTACACTGTACTATGTACACTGTACTATGTACACTGTACTATGTACACTGTACTATGTACACTGTACTATGTACACTGTACTATGTACACTGTACTATGTACACTGTACTATGTACACTGTACTATGTACACTGTACTATGTACACTGTACTATGTACACTGTACTATGTACACTGTACTATATACACTGTACTATGTACACTGTACTATGTACACTGTACTATGTACACTGTACTATGTACACTGTACTATGTACACTGTACTATGTACACTGTACTATGTACACTGTACTATGTACACTGTACTATGTACACTGTACTATGTACACTGTACTATGTACACTGTACTATGTACACTGTACTATGTACACTGTACTATGTACACTGTACTATGTACACTGTACTATGTACACTGTACTATGTACACTGTACTATGTACACTGTACTATGTACACTGTACTATGTACACTGTACTATGTACACTGTACTATGTACACTGTACTATGTACACTGTACTATGTACACTGTACTATGTACACTGTACTATGTACACTGTACTATGTACACTGTACTATGTACACTGTACTATGTACACTGTACTATGTACACTGTACTATGTACACTGTACTATGTACACTGTACTATGTACACTGTACTATGTACACTGTACTATGTACACTGTACTATGTACATAGTACACTGTACTATGTACACTGTGTAATGTATAATATACAATGTACACTATACACTGTACACTGTACTATGTACAATATATACTGTACAATGTACATCACATCAATATCAAACATACATGCGAGTTCAAACATATATTTAGGTTTATTGTCTCTATAATTACATATTATAAATTAAATCATACGTAACGTATAATCTACATTCCATATATACTGAAATAACATGTACTGATGAATAGCTTTACAATATATACGTAAATATAATGTATAGCTATTGCAATGGCGTTTATAATATATATAGCTATTGCAATGGCGTTTATAATATGTATAGCTATTGCAATGGCGTTGATACTATGCATATCAGTTGCAATGACATTTATACTATGTTTATGGATTATATCATATACATTACAATAGAGTGTATACTATCAATAACTATTACAATATATTTTAGATTAACGTATATATTTATATTACAATAACGTTTATCGTATATATAGCAATACAATAGAATTGATATTGTACAATGCATACATTGTAATATCTTTAATCTAATACAAAACTATTCTAATATATATTTAGCATCCTTATATCTATTCTAATAACGTTTATACTATCGCTTAGCTATTGCAATGGCGTTTAACCTTATACGTCAAATATATATATATATATATATATATATATATATATATATTACAATATTCATAACTGATATATATTGTAATAGCGTTTAGCATATACATATATAAACCGAGTGAGCTAACCGAGCCATGGAACATGGGACATGAGGATACTATATATAGTATATATCTATACATAGCTAGTTACCATGGTAACTAGTAAGTACAGCTCACGGTTTAGTGTATATGTATTTGATTTAGCAGATATCTCATTGTATCATATATTACATTCATTACATATTACTTTTTACAGTAATATGATTGAATTATTTATTTATATATTTTGCAGTAAAATGTGTTTTTTATTTCAAATACAGATGTATATATATTTACATATACATTTATATATTTATATATTTGTTATGGTTTATACGAATTATATCTTTATATATAATAGTTATAATCTATATGTCCTGATATAGGATGCAATTGCATTTCTGCGATGAAATTATATATATATATATATATATATATATATAATTGTTTGTGAATATCTTTAATGCGCTCATTCCTGTTTACACTCAATAAATATATAATATATACATACATATGCACATATATATATATATATATATATATATATATATATATATATATATATATAGATTAACTAGCATATTTAGACATGCAATACTTATTAAATACAAATGTTTTGATTCGCTACCCTGGGAGATATTTTGGCTAGATTAAGTATTAAGTTAGGTACGATTAATAGATTCTATTCTTACTTTTCTTTTACACTGCTTTACGGTGGCGGTAAATTTACATGATAAAAATAACTCTTGGAAATATTCGACTTCCATTAATAACTTGATGGATATCGCATACACCGTTGTTAATACACTGTTGCCTTTGTACCGTAATGAGCATAGCGAACATAGTAACCCACTTCCGGTATCCGTTCTACGTATGGCGTACGTCGTACTCATTGTAAAGAGTGCACGTATAGCGAATACCGGAAATGGGCTACGGTGTGCACACCATGCAGTACGTATATCTAGAAGTACAGAGAGTAAATTAGCGGATGAAAGGCGAATAATTCACCTTAAGATCGGTTAAGATCCAGGTGCGCGGGAACGAGGACATGGCCCATAGACGCTATTGCGCAATAGCTGCGGTTACGCAATTGCTGCGATATATAACACGAGAAACTAACGCGCACTCGAGATGTGATGTAATCCCGAGGCGGGACTCACGATAACGTCATAAGGGCGTACTTATCAATGAACCCTACAAACCCAATGGGTTTGATCTCGCCAGGTCACAGTTTGAAACGACATAGAGATAATAGCTTTTCATCGCGGACTCAACATACAACGGGGCCCGTTCTCAAATATATCGTTATAATATAATATATATCGTTATAATATTGTTATTATACGCGGCTATAATAGAATTGCTATTTTCACCGGTATAAGTTAACGTGTATAATTATTACACGTATGCGCGCGGTTCTAAATATTAAATGTACTAGGTTTCTAGACGTATTAAATGTAATTATTTGTTAATTTGTTAACAATTAATGTTAACAATTAATTATGTTAGTAAAGTATTGACTAATCTAAAGTATAATTTAAAGTAAATATTAGTAAAGTATACTTTGAAGAAATCGATTTATTTAAATATATAATATTATATAATATAATAAATAGAAATGCAATAACTAATATGCCTCAAACTCTTCCTAATATTATTTCACATACTAAGCCCGCTAACTAATCTATAAATAAACTACTTTTCATTGTATACAGATACCTCGATAACCACAATTAACCCCATACTACCTCGCTATATGGTACACGCTAATCAATAACCCTCGCTAACCCCTAACGTTCAGGAATAGACTGGTGGTAGTGGTGCCCACGGAGTTACTGGCCTCGCATACGTATACCCCACTGTCGTTGGCTCTCACGTCTCCGATGCGCAGCGAGACACGCCCACTCCGAGGGTCATAGGTCACCGCGTATCGGTCGCCCAGCAAAAGGCGTCCGTCGCGGTACCAGAGAACGGTGAGGGGCGACCTGCCAACCAGACGACAACTTAGAGTCGTCATATACCCTACGGATGGGTATTGCGTGGTATTAGTGGTAGCTGATTATATGTTACATGTTATATAATGGTGTAGATATAATATATCCTGTTTTAGCTTGTGTGTAATAGAGGATTTTACGTGAAATCGCATATATAATAATTTGGTTTTAGGTTCAAATTAAAATGTGACATTCGATTTGATAGAGTCTTAGTTGAATGGGAGGTTGTTACAACTTTAGGTTCTTGGCTATATAGAGTTTTTTGTTAGGCGGACATTTGAGTTTGAATTTATTGATGGATCTTTTTTTATAAGTGTTTTTATGTTGTTGAAGAATAGTTCATGGTTGTCAGAGTAGTATTGTATGGTAGTCCGCTATATATTGTATATAATTAGGTGTTTGAAAGTTAGTCAATAAAGTACTCTTAAATAAAACGTATCTAGTAAACTTATAGATAAGGTGCATAATTATTATTTGTGATATAAAACAGAATTTCTTTTTAGGGTTGATTATGATACCGGGTGGAGTGGAGTGTTTGTAGTGGTGGTGGTTGTAGTGGTGGTGGTTGCAGTGGTAGTGGTTGCAGTGGTGGTGGTTGCAGTGGTAGTGGTTGCAGTTGTGGTAGTTGCAGTGGTGGTGGTTGCAGTGGTAGTGGTTGCAGTGGTGGTGGTTGCAGTGGTAGTGGTTGCAGTTGTGGTAGTTGCAGTGGTGGTGGTTGCAGTGGTGGTGGTTGCAGTTGTGGTAGTTGCAGTGGTAGTGGTTGCAGTGGTGGTGGTTGCAGTGGTAGTGGTTGCAGTTGTGGTAGTTGCAGTGGTGGTGGTTGCAGTGGTAGTGGTTGCTGTTGTGGTGGTTGCAGTGGTGGTGGTTGCAGTGGTAGTGGTTGCTGTTGTGGTGGTGGTTGCAGTGGTGCTAGCGGCGGTAGTGTATATGGTGGCACTAGTGGTAGATATGGTAGTATTGGAGATGGTATTGGTAGGACTATATTGTTGTTAGTGGTGATGTTGTTGTCGTTAAGAATATGATGATAAGAGAGGAAAAGTGCTACAGAGGTTAAAGAAATACATCGAAAGAGAATGTGCGAAATTTAAATGAAAATATTGAGTGAGGTATAAATATATATATATATATATATATATATATATATATATTTATAAATATACATATATATGTATAAATATATATATATATATATATATATATATATATATATATAAGATAAAGTGATAGTGAGCGTGTGAATAAGAGAGTTAGTAAAGAAAGTTGGTACAATTGGTCTGACCTCGAAGTTTAATGTATCGATCTTGAAAGTTGTCAAGTGGGTTTGGGATATTAGCGCATTTAAACTCCCCGGTTTAATAATTTTCCTATCCGTTGGATACCCGTAACAGTCGTTCAGTTATCTAACACTATGTATAACATTATATAACTTATATATATATATGTATATATATATACTATGGGAAATACGGTCGCGTCATTCGAAAGTAGGTAGCGGTAGCAATAGCGTACTCGCTGCGTTTTGTATGCAGTTACGACGGGTTTTTGGGAGTAGAAGGCAGTGGAAGGAGTAGCTAATTCGGATGCTACGGAGCCCGAAATACGAGTTTGGTTTGAATACGGGGATATATAGGATAAGGTCAATATAACTTCGAGATGGAACTGCTGACGAAAGTAGAAACTAGCGATCACGAGCGTAATTATGCGTGCGTTATTCTGCGTGCGATATTCTTCGTTCGTTCTAAGGCGTGCGTTGCGTGGCGTGCGTTATGATTCGTGCGTTCCGAGGTTAGCGTTGTATTGCGTGCGTTATGCTGTGTGCGATGTTATGTGTGTGAGGTGTAATGTACGCGATGCATTGTACGGTGACAAGCGAGAAGGCGTTTCGCGTATCTTATGCATATGATGGGATTAATTCAAAAGTTGAATGTTCAGTTTTCCTACATAGCAACGGTTTATAAATATATGTGCAAGAAAAGTAATGTATAATTATAAATATCTTATAAAATATATATATATAACTTATATCAAAAATTGGTTTTTCTTTCAAAGTTAATTTTTTCGTAAAATAAGACATATTTAATATGGAGTAGATGCGAAAATAAACTCGGGGAATGTTATCAACTTTACACGGAAATCATAAAATAAGTGTAAACGCAACTTGTTGTGAAATTAAATAATATTAAATAATGCAACTAACACTATTCAGATAATAATGAAATAACACTTTTCAAATAGTGATAATTATTCGAAAAATCAGTCATGAATATTATTTTTTAAATATCAAATTAAATATATGACCTTGATATTACCATACCATATAATAATCATACTTTAATAACAAAAATTGTAAGTAAAAAGAATAATAATAAATATGCATATCATTTAAAAGATTTTTGATAGAAATTTATTATATATATACTTGTGATTGTAATGTATTATATATATACTTATGATAGTAATGTATTGTATATATATATACATATGGTTTAATAATGAATGTTTAGATAGCAAATGTAAATGTTTAAATCATTTATATATTTTCGATCAATTTATTAGGTTTCAACGAAATTAGGTGCTAAACTGTGATAATTCAAATAGTAAATTGTTGCTTTGGGATTCTAATAAGTTGTTAACATAACGACTATGTTCATGGATATTGAAACAAAGAATTTGACCTATTAATATAATGAAATTCCGTTCAGAACCTCTAGCAATATAAAGGAAATGTTATGTTAGCCTACTAATGTATAGGTAGTATGTTTAATTTATTTTAAATCAGTTTGTAATCTAATTGGAGTTAATTTGTTATATTTAAAGACGTACATATAATCACACGTATTAAAATTGATGACTACGTATTCTAGACTCGATAATAATAATGCAATAGTCAATAAAATATATTTTACATTTATTTATTAATATTAAAGGATTACATCATAGGGAATCAAATGAATACATTTTTGTTTTAGTGTACAATGACTGCATACATTTTCTGGGCAGTTCATAAAAACTTTGTTCCATCTATATAAATCTCTTTCCATGGACAATCTATGTATTCAAATAAGAATAATTTATTATAATATAATTAGATATTATATATATATATATATAACTTATATCAAAAATTGGTAAATTGGTATAAATATATATATATATATATATATTTAATAAGTAAGATATAATTCGTTGATCTTAAGATAAATAAATGATTAACATATAAGCACGGGCAAGTAAATGAATATTATAAATTTTACTTCATTACAAATATATGTCACATATAAATGATGATTTAAATGTATTAGATAATATCGAATTGCAACAACATACATCTAAAGACATCAAGGCATCACATTCGCGTACCTATTCAATTTCCGATAACATAGTTCCATATATCAGTAGTCTCTTCGGAATCGCTGGGTCTGTTCGTCGGGGTCAAAGTTCTCCTTATCTCCGCCAGAGATGAAGTTCTCGATACGGCGGTAGATGCGTCGCTCTAGGATGCTCTCTCCGCCGGGGGTCCGACTGTCCTGCGGTCCGTCCAACTGCCAGTACTCTCGGGTTACCTCTCGAATCGCTAACCTCTCGACTGTCTGCAGCATTCGCAAACGCTCTTGGTACTCGGTACGGCTGCGCACCAGGTCATCTGAATGTTTACTCGCCAGGTAGCGGATGTAGTTAGCCATGTACGGGGAATTCAAAGTATTCCGGTCGTCGGCGTTGTCGTCGCTGGTCGAATCGCTGTAGGTTTCCGTGTCGCCGTCGTCCTTTCCGCAACTCTCGCCGTCGATGCCACTTCCGTCGGCGCAATCGCTTCCGATATCGCAGTTTCCCAACACGCGACCATCGCAGCTGACGTCGCCACAGCAACCATTCACTAAATTGCAGCTGTTTTCGGAATCGCCATCGCATCCGCTTTCTTCGTAACGGCATTCGCTTTCGATTTGTTCACCATCTTCCGTGTTTCCATCGATTGCATTACTTCTTTCCCCTTTGTTTTCGATTAATTTGGAGTGCTCATTTTCCTTGAGATTATAACTTTCTCTACACCCTCCACTATCATTGATTTGGTACAGTTCTTCGCTTTCCTCGAATTCCTCTATATTATCATATTCCTTACTTTCATCGTAATATGTATTCTGAGAGTCCTCCTCGCATTCGCTGTACTCTTCACTTTCGTAGATATCACTTTCGATCTCGTCATACTTCTCATTTCTATTGATATTCCGAGAACAGGCTATCGGTGACGTAATTGGTGAAGGGAGGTCGAGTTTGACTCGTTTCGCGATTATTTCATCGCAATTTATACGAGGCCTGCGAGATACGTATCTTTCACCCTTTTCACTTACATTATTTACAAATGTTTCGTCTTTCTGTAACAAGATTTAATTATAATTATTAGCAATATAAGAAAGTAAAGCTATATACATATATATATATATACATATATATATACATATATATATATATATATATATATATATATATATATATATATATATATATTGTGTTACTATATTAGACAGTCTTCGTAGAAATTCTACGAAGACTGACTAATATAGACTTCTTAAAAAGAATATTTAAATTATAGATTATTTAACGTCTATCCTATAATACATAAATCTAAAGTAATGAAACCAACTGTGTCCATTTTATTTAATAAATAATCTCGTGCATAAAAATGATTTAAATATAAATATTGTTTACGATTTTATTTATCACTGAAAACTAGTTTATTATTATCGGGTTTATTTAAAATTTTTGTATAAATATTTTTATTTTATATATTGAGTTAAATTTATTTTTAAATATATATAATTGATTATTTTAGAAATTTTCTTTATGCTGTGTATTTTTTGCATATCTATAGCTATATTATAGATTTTAAATGTATAGCTACAAATTTAGTTAATATAATAATTGATAATATTTATATTAATTTTAATCAATTAAAAAATATATACAAAAAAATATATACATTATTATGATAAGATTATACTTTATTTGTATTTCACACACTTATTTAGAATTACATATGTTATAGTATACACTGAGCTGCTACAATGTCTTTTTATTAACTAATACTATATTATTATATAGTAGTTATTACAATAATAAAAATTATAAATTATTAGCATTTATTTTGTATTTATGCTACTTGAATGTGAATAAAGTATATTTATAATATATTATATATGATATACGTCAAATGTCATATAAATATATATATATATATATATATATATATATATATATATATTTATAAGCTGATTTAATAATTATTTCGGTATAATCGATCAAGATTATCTGACAAAACTTTAAATCATTCAAAAGTTGATATTTATTCATCAATTTATTACATAATTTTAATACTATCTTCATATTTTGTATTCTATGACTAAATTATAAATTGAACATGATATTTTAAACACAGAAAATAAATACAGTGCCTATTTTACAATATGGTGTTACTTAAAAATGTTTACAGACATTAGTTATAATTTAGAACATTTCTTTTGTATAGAATTATCCGAAAGTATTGATTCAAATTCACTAAAAAAACAAAAGTTTAACCTTGATAAAAAATATAAAAACTAAGATTATTAAAAATATTTATAAAAAGGCTTGTAACTTTTCTCAATAGAAATAAAATTATTAGAGATTATAATAGATAGCGAATATGGATATTAATATAGATTTAGTGAAGGTTTATCAACTGGAGACGTATTATCTGAAACAGTAGAAACCATAAATAATAAAATAGAAAAATTAGAATACTATTTAATTATATCAATATATTGCATAAATGTTTTGATAATTTAGTTCATTACATATTGATTAAAATTTGTTATTTCTACGAAATCAGAGGATCTGACATTTGTCTAATCACGAGTTAACTTAGTATATAATATAACTTAGTATGTAATGTACACCGGTTTAAATCAACATATCTATTTATTTTGCAGGGTTCCTCTGAGGTTAGTGTTTAAAACGTTATTGTTTTTATATATTAATTATATACTCAATATATCAAATGATTTTAATTTTTCATTTATTTTATTCGCCAAAATTTATCATTAAATATTAATGTTATCGATCAATTCTACAATTGGCTACGTGTAACCAAATTATCATTAACTTATATATTAACAAAACTAACATTTTACTTTAAAATCATAAAGAAATAAAGAATATATACAAATAAATAATAGTGTATTGTTAAACTGTTTTTGTTAACACTTTAAACATGTAAATTAAATTAAATTCTTATGAGTAACTATCGATGATAAATTAAATTAGGAATCGTAATTAATTAAGTAAGTACAACAATAATGACATCACTTACTATGTTGAATCAAAATACGTGTGAAATAGATAAGACATCTTTGCTTTTTAGAAGATATAATTCGTTCTTTTGTTTGCATTTTAATTATTACTGCCATTTTTGGAGAAATAATTTTAAATCGAATTTAAAGAGAATTAATATATTACAGAACAGGCATATAAAGAGTATTTGTAAAAATCATTATAAGAAATAATAATTTAAAACTAGAACTATAAAATTTGAAGAAATAATTAAATATAACACACAGAAATGTAGTTTATGTAAAATCATTTGTATTGCCCAACAATCTCAAATCATTATACAATTTAAATATTAAAAATAAATTTCAAAAATTTAACATTAGGACTAAAAGAACATTCTTCTTTTTATCTAATAAGGAACCGAAACTGTGGAACATTCTAAGTACTATACATAGATGTTATTGTGATAAATGTAAAAAATAATTAGAAAATAAAGTTAGTATTTTAAATGATTACTCTTTATTATACATATTTGAAATTGATATTAATAATTAATAATTTATATTTAATAAATTCCTACCGAAAATATTAACTTACAATTAACATACATACTCTTGATATTATGTATATATATATATATATATATATATATATATATATATATATATGTGTGTGAAATATATGACATTGGCATATAACTTAGCATATAGGCTATACAATGTATACATGTATAATATAATTAAATATTATTAAAATTTTAATTTAAATATAAATATATATATTTTTATATAATTATTGTATTATTATCATTATAATAAATATTAATAAATATATAGCTTATTTAATCTAATATTATAACAATATGTATTATTTAGTTTAGTTATTACTATATAATTGAATAATAAACGAATATTTAATTTATAATTTTAACAGTAATTATATATGTCACATATTATAAAAGTAATTGGATATGTCTAATTACTTGTATAATATATTATAATTTAAAACTAAACTCTATATTAAATTGCGGCTTCTCAATATTTTAAAATATCAAATGATTAGACATACTCTATATATACCAAACTAGATATACACTTTTACGGTATAGGCATACCGGAATTAATATTTGAATGTTTTAATGTTTTAATGTTTTAATGTATAGGAAACAAGTAACACACGATCATTTCTACACGATACCCTTACATACGTGATTATCAATTCAATATTAACATACTTACGTATGTTTGATATTCCGTGTGTAATACCGTTTTTACATAATTCAATTCGGTAAAATAAATAAATGATATAGCATTTTTAATGTTGATTATACAAATTGAGTTTAATAAACAATACAACTGAGTCCACTGAACTATCTGTACATTATATACACGTATTATATATACTTTTGTTTTAAAATAAAATATTTATTATAAATTGATTAGAATATATCAATATATATAATTCAATCTATTTATTTGTTATGATAGGTTAAACTAAGTGAAAGAATGATGTTGAATTGCCATATTGAAGTATGTTTGTAAGTGCACATTTTTTTAAATTAAATCTTTAAAAAAACACATTATGTAACTATTATAAATAGCCTTTCAAATACATTCTATTCTTGTCAATAGAAACTACTACACCGTTGTAATAATATATTTTCATTATTTTATATTTAATTATAATGTAATAGAATCATAGTATTTTTAAGTATTGTATTATATGCAGTAGGTGGAGTCAGTATATCCCATACCAGGCAATTTGGCATAGTGAAAGTAACAACTGCATATTTTTTATTAATGTTTTTGGGTTTAACAAGTTCTATTGAATAAATGTATCGCTTCTATATATTATTTTAAGTCTAATTTTTTTTGGAATCCATAGTTAAATTTGGAATACCTAATTGTTGGTAGTAGTACAATTGTAAATTAATTTAGAAATCATGCCATTGAAACAGTTACGTAATTAGTTTGTGGTGAATATACACTTACTATAGTAATTACTTACCAAATTGTAAAAAAAAACTAGTTTACATTATTATAATTATAATTTAATCCATAGTTTCAATTATTGAGCTAATACAAAACTTTCGATATTAAATTATATATTGTTGATATGTTATATTTTGACATTTCACTATCAAATATATATCTTTAAATATATAGATATTTAATCATATAAATCGATCAAATATGCGATCAATGTAACATATTCAATTATTCATTTTAATAGGTAATAAATATTTAAATTATTTATTATTAATTTGGTTTATGGGAAAATCAAACACAAATTAAATACAAAGACACATATTCATGAATAATATTCTCAATAATGAACTCAGAGAACAACAGAGAATAATTGATTACTCAGAAGAACTAATGATAACTGAAAAAAACAGAAGAGAACATAATATAACAGAAGATAACAGAAGATAACTGAGAAGAACAATTCATATTCAGGCAAATTAATAACAAAATATTTTATTACGACTGTTATCAACAATAAAATATGTCTGGCAATAAGTTGTTATTATATTGTGAATATAAAAGCGCAAGACATTGCGAATGCAATCAATCAATGTTAAGATTAGGCGTGTATAATGATCGCTATATATATATATATATATATATATATATATATATATATAATCGATATTAAATAGTATAAGTATATTTTAAAATAAATGCGAATTAGTTTTGCGATTCTTTATATATGACGCGAGCTAATCATGCGGACGTTGATTAGTCTAAGCGTTGATTGGTAGTGAAGCGTAGAATAAAATTAAGTCGCCTTCTTTTATCCGCAATCATCGATATCGAATATTTTATGTATATATAGATTTATATATATTATAATGTATTTAAATACCTAAATTATCAAACGCAAGACATTGCGAATGCAATCAATAAAGCTTAATATTAAACGGAAGGTGAGAGATAGTGATACGAATAAAGCGAAAAAAAGTGAGAGGACAAACATTTATTAATTATTTGTAATGATCTATTAATTAAATATGTATTCGTGAATTATACAAGCATGTAAGTTAGAAACAATTAATGTCGGGTAAACTTGAATGCATAAGCTATTAATACATGATAAAATGTCGATACAAATATGAATTGTTATAAAGGAACAGGATAATAGAATCAATGAATATTTATGAATAATACATATAATATATAGACTAGAAAAAATATAATATTGTGTTGTTATGTAAAAAAAGAAATAATTTTGTTACTATACAAACTCAATTTTTAGTTATTCGATGTATGTATACAAAATAAGAGTTTAGTTATGATACAAATGAAAGGTTTAGTTATGATACAAAATAAATATATATATATATATATCATTGATAAAACTTATTTCATTTTAGGTACTGACTTCTTTATGATATTAATATAATACATATAATATATAGACTACTATAAAATATTATTAGCTAGTTAATTTAGATATCTTCAAATATTAGTAATGATATCTAATTAAATTCGTATATATTGCATTATTAATACATCACTAATATTATGGAGGTAGTACGATAGTATAGCATCTCAATGCAATATATATTCTATTTACTATGCATTGAATCCTAGTTCAGTTCAAATATCTTTAATGCTGAATGTTAATATAATAGTAATGCAATATTGTGCAGTTATATATCATATAATATATAGAAATAGCATTCGATCCACTTCTGACATTAAAAGTTACTCTAGTATATCCTATATACGCAGATTGAGATCACGAAAGGGAAATGATTAATTGAAATGCGCGAATGATCGATTTATTCTACATTAAAATTACACTAAATAAAATTATAAAAATAAATTAAAATATATTTATTAAAATACAAAAAAATTAAAAATTAATATTAATTACCCCCAACCCGATTTATTAAAACAATTTTCGTTCCTATCACGGCTTTCTTTCTCCTTTTATTTCTATTGGAATATTAAAAAATATAATATTGTGTTGTTATGTAAAAAAAGAAATAATTGTGTTACTATACAAACTCAATTTTTAGTTATTCGATGTATGTATACAAAATAAGAGTTTAGTTATGATACAAATGAAAGGTTTAGTTATGATACAAAATAAATATATATATATATATCATTGATAAAACTTATTTCATTTTAGGTACTGACTTCTTTATGATATTAATATAATACATATAATATATAGACTACTATAAAATATTATTAGCTAGTTAATTTAGATATCTTCAAATATTAGTAATGATATCTAATTAAATTCGTATATATTGCATTATTAATACATCACTAATATTATGGAGGTAGTACGATAGTATAGCATCTCAATGCAATATATATTCTATTTACTATGCATTGAATCCTAGTTCAGTTCAAATATCTTTAATGCTGAATGTTAATATAATAGTAATGCAATATTGTGCAGTTATATATCATATAATATATAGAAATAGCATTCGATCCACTTCTGACATTAAAAGTTACTCTAGTATATCCTATATACGCAGATTGAGATCACGAAAGGGAAATGATTAATTGAAATGCGCGAATGATCGATTTATTCTACATTAAAATTACACTAAATAAAATTATAAAAATAAATTAAAATATATTTATTAAAATACAAAAAAATTAAAAATTAATATTAATTACCCCCAACCCGATTTATTAAAACAATTTTCGTTCCTATCACGGCTTTCTTTCTCCTTTTATTTCTATTGGAATATTAAAAAATATAATATTGTGTTGTTATGTAAAAAAAGAAATAATTGTGTTACTATACAAACTCAATTTTTAGTTATTCGATGTATGTATACAAAATAAGAGTTTAGTTATGATACAAATGAAAGGTTAGTTATGATACAAAATAAAAATATATATATATATATCATTGATAAAACTTATTTCATTTTAGGTACTGACTTCTTTATGATATTAATATATAATATAAATTAAAAAAAATATAGATTCAAAAATCATACCAAATATATATATAAAACTAACTGTTTTATTAAGCCTGATTTCGTTTTACTGCATAGTAATTAAAAGATTTATTAATATTTATATTCTATAATAAAATAGTATAATAAAATGTCGAGTTAGTTAATAATTAAATATATTTAAAAAACAAACTGAGAGTAGTCAGAAATTTTTATAAATGAATACGATATTAATAAATTAAAAATTATTCGTACTCTATAGTAATTAAAAGATGTATTAATATTTAAATTTAAATAATATTTTAACTAAAACTAAGATGATGTACGAAATTATGTATAATTGAAATAACTAACTCGTCCTCGGAAAGTGATTGTACGTATCTGTATGTTAATTTAAAGTTGTATCATTATTTATATTCAGTATATACAATAAAATAGTATAAATAAAACACATATATAAATGTGAATATGTAGTATGTTAGTTAAATGTAATTAAATGTATTTAAATATCAAACTGAGAGTAGTCAGAAATGTTCATAAAGGAATACGAAATTAATAAGTTAAACATTCTTCGTACTCTATAGTAATTAAAAGATGTATTAATATTATTATTATTATATATTAATATTAATATTATATTATTATATATAAATACATTTTATAGAATGCGGATAAGATAGCATGATCATCCACTGATATAAGTATTATTATAACAATAGATGATATAATATATTCTATATCTAAAACTAAATAGGACGTCATATGTGTAAACTATATTATGATAACTATATCGAGGCATATGAAACTATAAGAAGGTAAATTCATATAAATCAATATAATCAATATATATTTATATCATCTATAGATATAACTAGGATTTACTGAACCATAACGAACTATATCATTTTGACTTTCGGGGTTAATAGGCGTAGGGAAGAATTCCCCGTCTCATATGTTAATTTACACATATGCTCTTATAAGGTATATTATAAGGTATATTACACATATGCTCTTATAATATTAACAACGATCAAAATTTATATTTTGCTGACAATAACTGATTATCGCACAGTAACAATACTGAGATTAAAGACATATATTCCATATATGTCCCACAAACAATTGCTACAGAAAATTATATTATATTTATAATTATAAAAAATTGTATTATATTACTATAAGTGTATATGTTTATTTTTGTAATATTGGTAAACTATTGAATTAATTGTATGTTAGTATACATTATGGAATTATGTTATCGCCTGGTTATTGAGTGCATATGAGATATTTAATATCTCGGTCTTACAATTTGTATATTAATTAGATATTAATATTATAGATTATATACAAATGATTATTCTATATAAATAGTATATGGAATAATTGATTTCCTATTTAGTTAAACATATTATTATAATAAATAAATAGTAATTATTCTTGATGGTATATATATATATATATATATATATTATGATATATGTATAAAATGTAACATACATCTCACGAATACACTGATTTAGATTATATATTGGTTTAGCGATTTATTTAAATGAATTGCGTGCGTTTTTAGTCACGGTTCAACGGTTAATATAATACGGAAAATAGAAATTCTCTAACGCACTACTTAATTCGCCTTCTAAATCATATATGCTTTAACATATAAATTAAAGTTGTAATATTATGTTACATTGTATATATTATTAGTTAGAATTAAAACAAAAATTAATATATTTAACTTTACATAATATGATATCATAGAAACGTGGTCAGTATATACACATTCTTTATTTCTTTTATGTTAACCTGTAATTTTGTTAATACATGAAAGGATAATATATAACTATTATATCACTCTATATTGTGGCTATATATAGTATACATATGGTAGACATATATGCTGCTATAGTAATGTAAAGGTTTAATACAAAAATGTAATGTGTCGCAAATTTGATTACCTAATATATAAGGAATTATAAATTGCAAACAAACTGAAATCAATTGGATTGTTTACGGGAATATCCATTTAGTATAAAATACCAGATATAATACGCTATTGTTTATAGTATAAAAATAAAGAATATATAGTATGTATATGACGTATTAATTGTATATATATATATATATATATATATATATATATATATATATATATATATATATATATATATATATATATATATAGATATATAGATATATAGATATATAGATATATAGATATATAGATATATAGATATATAGATATATAGATATATAGATATATAGATATATAGATATATAGATATATAGATATATAGATATATAGATATATAGATATATAGATATATAGATATATAGATATATAGATATATAGATATATAGATATATAGATATATAGATATATAGATATATAGATATATATATATATATATATATATTATAAGGTGTAAATGGTTAAGCAGTAGAGCTGGGAAACAATTCACCAACTGGGCTAAATAATCAAGTTTATAATATATAGAAGTGGTAAAATAATGTTCCCGCTCTTGCTAAAATCATAACTACGGTTAATCTTGCAAGAGCGAATATTTTTTAAAAATACGATACAATATATTTTTGCTTATATATATATATATATATATATACATATATATATATATATATATATATATATATATATATATAATTCGAATGTATTTGTAATATTTATAAGGATTAAAATTGTGTTAGTTTGAGAATTACTACCAATAGTATTTCAAGTGTCAATGCTAAATATCAAGCAGTAATTCTAAATTATAGCTAAACTGAAGTTACAACAATACATATTACACAAAGGAAACTCCTCACAGAAACTGACCCACATCTAAAAATAGCTAGTTGGCGTCTTGCGTAATCTGATTATTACACT
>OZ038316.1:9253360-9268360 GCA_964035775.1 Osedax frankpressi
TGTACATCATACAAAATACTTCTTACAAAGTATGGTGTGAATAATTACTTATCTCTCGTCTGTAATAAGATTTGAGGAAGTGAATCGTTTAAAGTGATTGACAGGAGAAATGACCCCGGGGTTCAATGCAAGTAGTAGTAGTAGTAGTAGTAGTAGTAGTAGTAGTAGTAGTAGTAGTAGTAGTAGTAGTAGTATAGTAGTAGTAGTAGTAGTAGTAGTAGTAGTAGTAGTAGTAGTAGTAGTAGTAGTAGTAGTAGTAGTAGTAGTAGTAGTAGTAGTAGTAGTAGTAGTAGTAGTAGTAGTAGTAGTAGTAGTAGTAGTAGTAGTAGTAGTAGTAGTAGTAGTAGTAGTGTAGTAGTAGTAGTAGTAGTAGTAGTAGTAGTAGTAGTAGTAGTAGTAGTAGTAGTAGTAGTAGTAGTAGTAGTAGTAGTAGTAGTAGTAGTAGTAGTAGTAGTAGTAGTAGTAGTAGTAGTAGTAGTAGTAGTAGTAGTAGTAGTAGTAGTAGTAGTAGTAGTAGTAGTAGTAGTAGTAGTAGTAGTAGTAGTAGTAGTAGTAGTAGTAGTAGTAGTAGTAGTAGTAGTAGTAGTAGTAGTAGTAGTAGTAGTAGTAGTAGTAGTAGTAGTAGTAGTAGTAGTAGTAGTAGTAGTAGTAGTAGTAGTAGTAGTAGTAGTAGTAGTAGTAGTAGTAGTAGTAGTAGTAGTAGTAGTAGTAGTAGTAGTAGTAGTAGTAGTAGTAGTAGTAGTAGTAGTAGTAGTAGTAGTAGTAGTAGTAGTAGTAGTAGTAGTAGTAGTAGTAGTAGTAGTAGTAGTAGTAGTAGTAGTAGTAGTAGTAGTAGTAGTAGTAGTAGTAGTAGTAGTAGTAGTAGTAGTAGTAGTAGTAGTAGTAGTAGTAGTAGTAGTAGTAGTAGTAGTAGTAGTAGTAGTAGTAGTAGTAGTAGTAGTAGTAGTAGTAGTAGTAGTAGTAGTAGTAGTAGTAGTAGTAGTAGTAGTAGTAGTAGTAGTAGTAGTTTCATATGCTTGATATCACTTATCAATGTACACCAGTGTCTCGTAATCGATTATGCAATCAGATAATTAGGAGGCGAGGCATGTTTCAGATATTAGTGGCCGAATTTCGTACGATGCATTAGATAATACATTGACCAGCACTTGTTGATATCTAAACACGTAGAATTCGCACACCACAAGAAATCAATTTTCTCTTTTTCATAATTGAATTTAAATACACATTTGCATATGTTCTTCGGGTCGGCGGGTTTCTTTTGATGGTTTGAACGTTCCTCGTTGTAATCCAAGCGCAGCAATACACAGAGCTACGCTATGCATTGTCTTACCACGTAGAAGATCTCATGACTGAATCGAGAATCGTTTTTGGAAATGAAATCATATACCGGTGATAATATTCATTTTTAAAGCCGATATATTACCACCTTCCTAAGTAGTAATAAGTATTTTCTTTTTAATACTAATTACTCCTTTTTAATACTAATTACTCCTTTTTAATACTAATTATTCCTTTTTAATACATATGCATATCATTTTTAATATCATGATACTAATTATTATCTTCAAAATACTTTTTTAAAGTTCTAGCATATTTATAAATTACCAATTAAACATTTATTATACCTACTTACCTTATTAATACTTCATGCTTTTTAAACACACACTATCTTAATATAGTCCCATACCTCCTTAATAATACATCCCCATTCTTAATCTTATCTCTATATCTACATTTTAAACCTCTTTCCCATTTCCCTCTTCTTAACACATATATAGTAACACCTACTTGCCCCATATTAACAACTACCTATCTTCTTAATACTAGTTGCAACTCTTATCTCTTACCTTCAAGGACATTATTTGGTTTTTGAAATGATAAGATATTTTTAACTTTAGAAGTTATAAGATATTATGTAACTTTAAAAGTTTTAAAATTATGTAACTTTATATAATTACAAGATAATATGTAACTTTAGAAGTTATAAGATATTATGAATCTTTAAAAGTTATAAGATATTATGCAACTTTAAAAGTTATAATAAGTATTGACATATAGCATTACAATTTATTATTTATAACAATCGCCTAAATAATAAACTATTTATATCACAACTTACTTCAACACTAATTATTATCATTACGATACCAATATGAACTTGGCATCGCATATAGTGAATATACAGTTAAAATATCGTATAAAGTAAACATTAATATTTCCTTAATTATGTATTTACTGACATCGTGTCATGTATTCTCTTATATATTCACGTATGTCCTTCTCATGTCCTTCTCATGTCCTTCGCATGTCCTTCTCATATCCTTCTCATGTCCTTCTCATGTCCTCTCATTTGTCTTTTTTATGACCTTTATTATGTATTGTCTTATATCATCTCTTATATATTTTGTTGTGTTCTCTCTTATGTCCTCTTTTATATCATATATTATATCATATCCTATATCATCTCTTATATTTTTATTGTGTATTATCTTGTGTCCTCTTTTACGTGTCCCCAATTTGTAATTTATAAATTGATTTACATATTTCTTATTGCTAAATAAGTAAAGATAATAACAAATAAAATACGAAGGAAAATCCTCAATTATTACTTCATTTATGACTTCATTTATTATGCAATATCACAAATCATTCCAATATATCAACTAAACCAACTAAGCCAAATAAACCAACTAAATCAACTAAACCAACTAGACCAACTAGACCAACTAGACCAACTAGACCAACTAGACCAACTTGACCAACTAAACCAACTAAGCCACTTAAGCCAACTAGACCAACTAAACCATCTAAACCAACTAAGCCATTTAAACCAACTAGACCAACTAAACCAACTAGACCAACTAAACCAACTAAGCCATCTAAACCAACTAAGTCATTTTAGATTTACAGTTAAATTAATTACAAGTTTATATAAATTATATTTGTATTTAAAATATAATAATAATTATTTAAGATTTATAATAGCGTCTGTTATCTGTTACCTGTTACCTGTTATCTGTTATCTGTTATCTGTTATCTGTTATCTGTTATCTGTTATCTGTTATCTGTTATCTGTTATCTGTTATCTGTTATCTGTTATCTGTTATCTGTTATCTGTTATCTGTTATCTGTTATCTGTTATCTGTTATCTGTTATCTGTTATCTGTTATCTGTTATCTGTTATCTGTTATCTGTTATCTGTTATCTGTTATCTGTTATCTGTTATCTGTTATCTGTTATCTGTTATCTGTTATCTGTTATCTGTTATCTGTTATCTGTTATCTGTTATCTGTTATCTGTTATCTGTTATCTGTTATCTGTTATCTGTTATCTGTTATCTGTTA
This sequence comes from Osedax frankpressi, assembly GCA_964035775.1. NCBI lineage: Eukaryota > Metazoa > Annelida > Polychaeta > Sabellida > Siboglinidae > Osedax > Osedax frankpressi. Next base: position 9,256,708 of record OZ038316.1, read on the forward strand.
TCTGTTATCTGTTATCTGTTATCTGTTATCTGTTATCTGTTATATGTTATCTGTTATCTATTATCTGTTATCTGTTATCTGTTATCTGTTATATGTTATATATTATATGTTATCTGTTATCTGTTATATGTTATCTGTTATCTGTTATCTGTTATCTGTTATCTGTTATCTGTTATCTGTTATCTGTTATCTGTTATCTGTTATCTGTTATCTGTTATCCGTGGTCTCTATTTTTGTTACATCTTTCTCTATCTTTGTCTCTATTCTTGCTATTTTTATTCTCTATCTCTAAACTACAACGTTCACAGTATAGACAATTATATACCATGGCCGTATATTACCTAAGTCCCGTATTTCCCCTGCAGGAGATACACATGTACATTGCTGACCTATACTTATTGACAACTATATAATATTGAACGTATTACAGCATAATGGGGCTAAAAGGGGAGTTCTCGTTAGATATCGGCGTGCATCATTATGGATAACATAGCCAGAGGTGCATCGATGACCGGAAGTGTGTTGTTGGGTCACGTGACAGGTCTGATTGGCCATATGCCCTATATCGGCCTCTCCAATCAAATATATGAATAATTATGAAGTCTTCTCGTCTTACGATATACGGTGCGGGGAAGGAAATGGGGCATGGAATGTTTCTGTAAGTTGGGTAGGGAGTGGGTTAGGAAGTTAATTAGGGAGTGGGTTAGGGAGTGGGTGGGAATTGGGGTAGGGAATGGGGTAAGGAGTGGGTTGTGATGTTAATTAGAGAGTGGGTTAGGGAGTGGGTGGGGATTGGGGTAGGGAATGGGGTAAGGAGTGGCTTAGGAAGTTAATTAGGGAGTTGGTAGGGAATGTGGTAAGGAGTGGGTTATGAAGTTAATTAGGGAGTGGGGTAGGGATTGAGGAAGAGAATGGGGTAAGTAGTGTGTTAGGGAGTTAATTAGGGAGTTGGTTAGTGAGTGGGGTAGGTAGTTAGGCAGGGAGTGGGTTAGGGAGTGGGGCATGGATTGGGGTAAGGAATGGGGTAAGGAGCGGGTTATGAAGTTAATTATGGAGAGGGTAGGGAGTGGGGTAGGTAGTTAGGCAGGGAGTGGGTTTGGGAGTGGGGTAGGGAATGGTGTAAGGAATGGGGTAATGAGTGGGTTAGGAAGTTAATTAGGGAGTGGGTAGGGATTGAGGTAGGTCATTTGGTAAGGAGTGGGTTAGGGAGTGGGGTAGGAAGAGAGTTGGGGAATGGGGTAGTGGGTGGGCTAGGGTGTGGCGTAGTGAGTGGAGTAAGGAGTGGGTTAGGGAATGGGGTAAGAAGATAGTTGGGAATTGGGGTAGGGAGTGGGATAGGAAGTGGCATAGTGAGTGGGGTAGGAAGAGAGTTGGGTAAGGAGTGGATAGGGAGCGGGGTAGGGAGTGGTGTGGTGAGTGGGGTAGGGAGTGAGTTATGGAGTGGAGTATAGAGTTTTGGGTTATTATTTTTAAATATTAATAATATAATTAACAGGTGTTAGAATACATTTCAAGTTTGCATATATGTTATAATAAAAATATATTAACATACACTAAGAAATAATAAGTGTATACAATTAAAAGATTAAATAGCTAAGTAATGTTTCAAGAATTATATAATTTAATAATTCAATGAATTCAATGGAAATAGTTTCTAGAATTATCTTTAGCGACTTAAATCGAATTAGGAACTGTGAAATGGCGATATAACTGTAATAATCATGTATCAATAACATAAGTATTCACGTACCCATAAGTAATGTATTCTCACTTCTAACATAAGTATTCACGTACCCACAAGTAATGTATTCTCACTTCTTACATAAGTATTCACGTACCCACAAGTAATGTATTTTCACTTCTAACATAAGTATTCACGTACCCACAAGTAATATTTTTTCACTTCTAACATAAGTATTCACGTACCCACAAGTAATGTATTTTCACTTCTAACATAAGTATTCACGTACCCACATGTAATGTATTTTCACTTCTAACATAAGTATTCAGGTACCCACAAGTAATGTATTCTCACTTCTAACATAAGTATTCACGTACCCACATGTAATGTATTTTCACTTCTAACATAAGTATTCAGGTACCCACAAGTAATGTATTTTCACTTCTAACATAAGTATTTACGTACCCACAAGTAATGTATTCTCACTTCTAACATAAGTATTCACGTACCCACATGTAATGTATTTTCACTTCTAACATAAGTATTCAGGTACCCACAAGTAATGTATTTTCACTTCTAACATAAGTATGCACGTACCCACATGTAATGTATTTTCACTTCTAACATAAGTATTCAGGTACCCACAAGTAATGTATTTTCACTTCTAACATAAGTATTCACGTACCCACAAGTAATGTATTTTCATTTATAATGTAAGTATTCACGTACCCACAAGTAATGTATTTTCACTTCTAATATAAGTATTCACGTACCCACAAGTAATGTATTCTCACTTCTAACATAAGTATTCACGTACCCACAAGTAATGTATTCTCACTTCAAACATAAGTATTCACGTACCCACAAGTAATGTATTCTCACTTATAACATAAGTATGCACGTACCCACAAGTAATGTATTCTCACTTCTAACATAAGTATTCACGTACCCACAAGTAATGTATTCTCACTTATAACATAAGTATGCACGTACCCACAAGTAATGTATTATCATTTATAATGTAAGTATTCACGTACCCACGAGTAATGTATTTTCACTTCTAATATAAGTATTCACGTACCCACAAGTAATGTATTCTCACTTCTAACATAAGTATTCACGTACCCACAATTAATGTATTATCACTTTTGACATAAGTATATACGTACTCAAAAATAATGTATTTTCACTTCTAACATAAGTATTCACGTACCCACAAGTAATGTATTATCACTTTTGACATAAGTATTCACGTACTCAAAAGTAATGTATTATCATTTATAATGTAAGTTTTCACGTACCCACAAGTAATGTATTTTCACTTCTAATATAAGTATTCACGTACCCACAATTAATGTATTATCACTTTTGACATAAGTATATACGTACTCAAAAATAATGTATTTTCACTTCTAACATAAGTATTCACGTACCCACAAGTAATGTATTATCATTTATAATATAAGTATTCACGTACCCACAAGTAATGTATTTTCACTTCTAACATAAGTATTCACGTACCCACAAGTAATGTATTTTCACTTCTAACATAAATATTCTCGTACCCACAAGTAATGTATTTTCACTTCTAACATAAGTATTCACGTACCCACAAGTAATGTATTCTCACTTCTAACATAAGTATTCACGTACCCACAAGTAATGTATTCTCACTTCTAACATAAGTATTCACGTACCCACAAGTAATGTATTATCACTTTTGACATAAGTATTCACGTACTCAAAAATAATGTATTTTCACTTCTAACATAAGTATTCACGTACCCACAAGTAATGTATTATCATTTATAATGTAAGTATTCACGTACCCACAAGTAATGTATTTTCACTTCTAATATAAGTATTCACGTACCCACAAGTAATGTATTCTCACTTCTAACATAAGTATTCACGTACCCACAATTAATGTATTATCACTTTTGACATAAGTATATACGTACTCAAAAATAATGTATTTTCACTTCTAACATAAGTATTCACGTACCCACAAGTAATATATTTTCATTTATAATGTAAGTATTCACGTACCCACAAGTAATGTATTCTCACTTCTAACATAAGTATTCACGTACCCACAAGTAATGTATTCTCACTTCTAACATAAGTATTCACGTACCCACAAATAATTTATTTTCACTTCTAACATAAGTATTCACGTACCCACAAGTAATGTATTCTCACTTCTGATATAAGTATTCACGTACCCACAAGTAATGTATTTTCACTTCTGATATAAGTATTCAGGTACCCACAAATAATGCATTATCACTTTTGACATAAGTATTCACGTACTCAAAAGTAATGTATTATCATTTATAATATAAGTATTCACGTACCCACAAGTAATGTATTATAACTTTTGACATAAGTATTCACGTACCCACAAGTAATGTATTATCACTTTTAACATAAGTATTCACGTACCCACAAGTAATGTATTATCATTTATAATATAAGTATTCACGTACCCACGTGTAATGCGATATCACTGACTAAGTAACCAAGTAAATAATCCCATGAAATCTCTATGAAATAATTATATTTCATAAGATTACCCGAATGTTCGGATTACATCATTGTATTATATAATGGTATGTCGTCAACTAGCAGGCCAATGGGGATTAGCCGCATTGCGTCATAGTAAATGCATTCTATCATAGTCGCATCATTCATCAAATGCTCTATCTATGTTGTAAATTGGTTATTGTCACGATCGTTGATCTTCTTTTCGCAATGGTTTTCACGATATGAAAAACTCTCGATTACTAATCCGATGTATCATATCGTATGTTATATTATCGTATGTTATATTATCGTATGTTATATTATCGTATGTTATATTATCGTATGTTATATTATCGTATGTAAATTATCGTATGTTATATTATCGTATGTTATATTATCGTATGTTATATTATCGTATGTTATATTATCGTATGTTATATTATCGTATGTTATATTATCGTATGTTATATTATCGTATGTTATATCATCGTATGTTATATTATCGTATGTTATATTATCGTATGTTATATTATCGTATGTTATATTATCGTATGTTATATTATCGTATGTTATATTATCGTATGTTATATTATCGTATGTTATATTATCGTATGTTATATTATCGTATGTTATATTATCGTATGTTATATTATCGTATGTTATATTATCGTATGTTATATTATCGTATGTTATATTATCGTATGTTATATTATCGTATGTTATATTATCGTATGTTATATTATCGTATGTTATATTATCGTATGTTATATTATCGTATGTTATATTATCGTATGTTATATTATCGTATGTTATATTATCGTATGTTATATTATCGTATGTTATATTATCGTATGTTATATTATCGTATGTTATATTATCGTATGTTATATTATCGTATGTTATATTATCGTATGTTATATTATCGTATGTTATATTATCGTATGTTATATTATCGTATGTTATATTATCGTATGTTATATTATCGTATGTTATATTATCGTATGTTATATTATCGTATGTTATATTATCGTATGTTATATTATCGTATGTTATATTAACGTATGTTATATTATCGTATGTTATATTATCGTATGTTATATTATCGTATGTTATATTATCGTATGTTATATTATCGTATGTTATATTATCGTATGTTATATTATCGTATGTTATATTATCGTATGTTATATTATCGTATGTTATATTATCGTATGTTATATTATCGTATGTTATATTATCGTATGTTATATTATCGTATGTTATATTATCGTATGTTATATTATCGTATGTTATATTACCGTATGTTATATTATCGTATGTTATATTATCGTATGTTATATTATCGTATGTTATATTATCGTATGTTATATTATCGTATGTTATATTATCGTGTTATATTATCGTATGTTATATTATCGTATGTTATATTATCGTATGTTATATTATCGTATGCTATATTATCATCAAAGTAAGAGAGATAACTCATTTACAAGGTATATCCTGCACACAAATTCACCATAGTAAATATGTTACGGGCATGTATATTAAATACGCACAGAGTATATCCTTATTATTAATATACGGTATAAAAATAATAAGCAGTTATGCAATGTAATTATTAAAATGTTCAAATTATAAAATGTAGACAAAAGAACACATATTTGTATGATTTCTACGCAATATAAAAATGGTATCTCCTGAATGCTAATATAGATTATTGTTTACGTTTTCCCTGTCCACTCTAAACATTGGGATAAACAAGAAACTATGCAAATGAGGTATTCGATTAACCTCACTCCGATATTTATCGTACTCGCGAGTAGATTTATAAGACTCGTCCCCGGACTTATGGGAGATAGTGGCGATATAGTGTTTTATAATATTAGACACCGGTCATCACAATTATAGCATCTCATATGTCCCCTTATATTTAAAACCACAATATATACCCTCAATGTATTGTAATAAGACAATATAGATATATATATATATATATATATATATATATATATATATATATAGTAAGTAAGCCCTGGAATACATACAACAAAATCGCCTTATCCCTGAAGATTTACTCCTTTGTATTTCATAATATGACTTATTTCAAAAATCTGCCCGAATGCGTGTTCTCAACTAATTTGATCGCCTTTGTAGACAATAGATGTAATAATTATATACTTGAATAAATATCCGGAGCTTTCACCAGCTATGGAGTCTAGCAATAGCTTACGCAGTTACAGTGTGAGTTGTTTACTTTAGGATGTACCTCTATTATTATTATTATTATTATTATTATTATTATTATTATTATTATTATTATTATTATTATTATTATTATTATTATTATTATTATTATTATTATTATTATTATTATTATTATTATTATTATTATTATTATTATTATTATTATTATTATTATTATTATTATTATTATTATTATTATTATTATTATTATTATTATTATTATTATTATTATTATTATTATTATTATTATTATTATTATTATTATTATTATTATTATTATTATTATTATTATTATTATTATTATTATTATTATTATTATTATTATTATTATTATTATTATTATTATTATTATTATTATTATTATTATTATTATTATTATTATTATTATTATTATTAATATTAATATTATTATTATTATTATTATTATTATTATTATTATTATTATTAATATTAATATTATTATTATTATTATTATTATTATTATTATTATTATTATTATTATTATTATTATTATTATTATTATTATTATTATTATTATTATTATTATTATTATTATTATTATTATTATTATTATTATTATTATTATTATTATTATTATTATTATTATTATTATTATGACCATTAACCAGATCTCGTTACCCTCTGACACCTGTACAATGTACATCGTCTATAGACCTTCGAGTACTCGGTCCTAGCGAAGTTATGAACCTATCATTACACCCCACGCAGTGCGACATGGCTATAGGTGTGAAGCAGTTCTTCGAGCAGATGCACGACCCTCCTTTCAAAACAATTTTGCTGGGCGACACTTGCTCCAAGGTTTCAGCTCCAATTGCGGAAACAGCCACCTTCTGGGAGATACGACAGGTGTGTGACGACAACGTACCAGTTGAGTGGTGTGTGTGTTATCCGAGTGCCAGTTAAGTGCCGCGTACCAACTACGTGTCAGTTAATGTGTGCGTGCAAACTACGTGTCAGTTAAGTAATACATTACAACAACGTGTAAGTTAAGTGTCAACTACGTGTCAATTAAGTTAAGAGTATCACCTATATGCCAGGTGAGAGCTGATTGCCAGCTACATGCCAGTTTAGGGCCGCGTGTCAACTACGTGTCAGTTAATGTGTGCGTGCAAACTACGTATCAGTTTGTCATCAATAATGTACATGACAATTTATCGTATTGATAAATATGACATAATTCTATGATGTATCCAATTTAGTGGCATATTATAGATTATATGTTAATATTTCTAGAGATAAGTAATGTAAGTTTCACAAATATTGGTTACATATTTAAGATAGAGTTTGTTTACCTAACATCTTATATTTCCACCATAGGTTTTATCAACAGATTTGATTGACAGGTGTGATTGATATGTTGATTGACAGGTGTGATTGATATGATCGAGTGGTGGGTTTCATTGACAGTCTCAATTTCTCTTAGATCTCCTACGCGGATACAGACCCCGTTCTCTCCGACCGTATCAAGTACCCGTACTTTTTCCGCACGGTACCAAGCGAACGGGATTACAACCAGGCACGCGTGACCTTTGCCCTACGACACAACTGGAGGCGCGTAGGTCTTCTCTACCAGCAGTCGTCGTTTGGTTCAACGCGACATGCCTACGTTAGTGCCGAGGGGGCGTGGTTAGGAAGCATGTTCTCGATAGTTATGTCGTTATTAGTGGGTCATTGACTAGGATAAGAAGAGTAGTTAATGGAACGCCGACATGGTTCAAAAGGGCGTGGTTATTGATTATTAATTATTGATATTCATCGTACGATTATGTAATATTTAATGGGGCGTGGTTATGCGATCCACTACTTATTATCTAGGGATCATGGTAATTATATATAAAAGTCGTTACTTTTGCTAGACATTATTGTAACTGTAACGAGGTAGTGTGAAGTGAGTATGTATGCATGGCGTAGCGGATTGTAACTGCAATTACATGTCCGTATTCGCTACTCGCGGCAATACCGATGCGCCGATTAAACAATCAAGATAATTTCAATTATTGTATTTCGTAATTTCTTTTATATTTTGGCGGTATTGTTATCGACACGACGAATGATTTCGCAACCATCCGTAGCGTTCCGTTAACCCAAGTGCCGTAATATTCGCTGTTCCGGTACCCACTGCGTAAACGGCAGCTTGCGACATCCACCGAATTTTACTGGCCGTAATGTTCCACTAGAAACGTCACTGGCGAACGCCGTTCACCGCCTCTAACTGACCGGCACCGTCCCCAGATGTTTGAACCACCGCACCGTTGTACACCGGATGTTTCGAGCTTACGTAATTGTGCCCCGTAATTGCTCCATCATCTAGTTTACATTACGCCACTACGCGACCGTAACGAATACCACCGCGTCCGTTGGGATTGCGGTATTGCGTAATAGTACACCGGAAACGCGATTACGCTGTCTATTATAATTCGCAGTGAATTAAGAGAATTGGACCTAAGCAGACATCTAGTGTAGATTTATACGAATCGTATATAATAATATATGACGTAGAGTGAATTGCTATGACATTAATCCAATAATTTACTATATATATATATATATATATATATATATATATATATATATATATATATATATACATTGAATGCACGCTATGTAATATATATTGTACATTGTATATACTATCTATATACGTATTGTCTAGTTATTATTATTAATATCGGTAGCAATAACGTTTACTATAGTATAATGCATACCAGCTATGCTATACAACGCAGTATGGTAAACATGAGATATTAGATATTATTAAATATGAAATATTCAAATACGTATATCTACATTTTAGGCACATGCGCACTTCATTGAACTCTTGGTCCAAAATAGAATAGAGCACGTTAGTCGTAGTTTCCGGAATGACCCGCGACAAGCCATCGAAGAACTCAAGGTAACGTACGCGACGAAAGTATGTGATTCTTGTACGGTGCCACGTTTTCCGCTTGCGCTCCAATTCCAATTCCAATAGATGATATCGCATTGATTTCAGGCGAAAGACATCAGAATACTATTCGGAAATTTCGATTCCTCCATGGCTGAGAGAGTGATGTGTTCGGTTAGACAAGTTACTAACTCATAAATGCACCGTTAAGACTATAAAGTAATGACGCAATTCAATTACGTAAATACCATTGTATTCGTGTTTACCTTATATTAGACGCGATGTATTATAGTGTAATTAATATTGGATATTATAATATCTTAATATTTATCTTAGTATCTTAAGATTGATACTAAGATAAATATTAAGATAGATATTTCGTACATAATTACATACTTAAGGTATATCTTAATATTATGTAATTCCTTCAATTAGCATTAATCATAATTCTCGTCTGTAATTGTGAACTGAACTAAAAAACATACATTTGTATAAATAATTTCTTTAAGACTTTTCTAATCGACCCTCTCTATTTTAATAATTAATTAGTATATAACCTCTCCAGGCGTATCACTCCAAATTGTTTGGTCCCAAACATGTCTGGATTTTGCTGGGAGATATGAGGTTTCGCTGGTGGTCCAAGGAAAAAGCTAAATTCCAAATGCGGTTTGACAATTGGGGCGTGGCTAGCGGTGGAAAAGGAGGCGTGACCTGCGATTCAGAACAACTAGAACTAGCCACCAGGGGTCACTTCGTAACGGAAGCGATCAGACTGTCGACGGACGACGTCGTAACAGTGTCCGGGCTGGTCAGTGCTATTAACTATACTAATAATGATATCGGATCAACTGCTATAAACTCGACTACCTCTCACTTCCTTTCTCTCCATTAATCGCATAACATTCGTTAACCCTTATTTTTAGTCCATAGCTAATCGATCCACTGGTCATAAGTAAACATTTTCTTCCCCCATCCTCTCCTCCGTGCATCCCGTACTGCGCTGACCTCGATACATATCCTACGTCTACCCTCTACCTACCCCACACCTACTCATAACAAGACTCACTCCTGTTCTTTCCTAATACTGCCCTGTATAGCCCTACGACCTATTTAGTTTAACTTCGACTTATACTCACACCAGACTCAACCTAACCCCAATTAATCTTACACTCCCACTTAGCCTTCCTCTCTCGCGCAGACCTCAAATGCTTATTTCATACCTACCCCTTATCAATCCCCAACTTAACCCTAATATCCACTACTGGGACAGGGCACCCATTAGCGGATATTAGCTATCCCAGTAACGTCTACTGCTATACCTAGCCGACCCGCCTCCTCACCGTAGACTCCCGACGCCTACCGGCGACTCTACGAACGGGATCTGGGAAGTTCGCGTTACAACCATTACCATGGTTACGCATATGATTCACTTTGGACGGTGGCTTTAGCCGTACACCGTGTTCTGCAGCGTAGGGGCGCCGAAGGGGGAGACGAAGGGGACGACGAAGGGGGAGACGAAGGGGGCGGGACTTACTTCAGGAAACACGACTTCCGTAGCGATTGCATTCAGGCGGCTCTTAATGAAACCGATTTTCTCGGAGTAACTGTAAGTCTTGAAGGCAAGTTCATTTTGGGAGATGCTTAACTTTAAATAAAGTGGAATGTTCACTTTAAATGAAGTGGAATGTTAACATTAAATGAAATGGAATGTTAACATTAAATGAAATGGAATGTTAACATTAAATGAAATGGAATGTTAACATTAAATGAAATGGAATGTTAACATTAAATGAAATGGAATGTTAACATTAAATGAAATGGAATGTTAACATTAAATGAAATGGAATGTTAACATTAAATGAAATGGAATGTTAACATTAAATGAAATGGAATGTTAACATTAAATGAAATGGAATGTTAACATTAAATGAAATGGAATGTTAACATTAAATGAAATGGAATGTTAACATTAAATGAAATGGAATGTTCACATTAAATGAAATGGAATGTTCGAGCAAAAGGAATCAATGCGGAATGAATAATATTTTCAATAATATGTTGTATGATATATTATATTATTATGTATAACAAATACAATAATTAGATGTAATCTTGTAAATGATATCATATAATACTAAATAACCATAATTAATAACGATAAGTGAATATAATGATATACGATATGTATTATTCAACATATTGATTAGCAAAATATCCAAACCATGTGATAAAAGTAGCAATTTGTACAATATACACAATGTATATTATTTACATATCAAGTATTAATCAGAGCAAAT